>VZSE01007662.1:0-70051 GCA_013398275.1 Promerops cafer | reverse complement strand
CCCACTTTTAACAGTAAGAATCTTTGAAAGCATAAGAATATAAGGATGGGTTAAAATCAGAAAGCTGGGTTGCCATGAGGGAAATCAGGCACTGGATTAAACTAAAACTGAAGTAAGAAACTTAAAATAAAAAAACCCAATTGATACAGTTATGAGATGACATGAATTGATCCAGGCCTGAATGTAATAGAAAAAGCAAGATCAGTAGAAATTGTCAGAATATCATTTTTTTTGGTGTTTGCAATTACAGTATTTAAGTTTCAGATGCACTTGTTAAGAATGAAAGCTTTTTTCCAGCGTCAGAATTGTCAGACTCCAGTTGTAGCAAATCAGAGATTGCAGTTTTGTATTCAGAATGACACCTTGCTGCTTTGGGAAAGGCACACTGACATTTCACCGTGGAGAAAAGAGTCTTGGAAGTGGTGCTTGTCCCTAAGAAATGTTTCAGTGAAGTGAAACGCGGTCGTGTTTGCAAAGCCTTGGTGACAAATCCTCGCCAGTGGTTACGTATACACTCCTTATTCATTCCCCCCCTCGAGCTACTTATACAGATTGTTGTTACCCAGCTCTCTTCCAGGCTTATGCTGGAATTATTTATGTCAAGACATTTCAATTAAGGGAACAAAGACCAGGTAAATCTCTCTCTGAACAATGGATTTTGCATAACAGTGGCACATCACAGCTTTACTTTTAACCTGGAGTCTTCCCTGTGCAATTTAGGTTGGAGCCTAAACTGAGCATCTATTGACATCCACAGACTTGATTTATCAGTGATAAAGAATCATTGACATGACAGATTCAGAGAGCACCCCCTGACTTTCAGAATTCCTGCTCAGAGGGAAGTCTGGCTGTAGATGGATCCAATCCCAGTCTCGAGCTTGGGCAGTAGCTTATGTCCAAAGGGCTTTACAGGTGCTTTCAATGACTTTGTCCCACAGGATTAAGGGCGGCAAATAAAATATATGATAAATAAAATATGTTTCTAGAAATAAAATAAATAATTTATTTAAATTGATGAAGATAATGATAACTATTAGACCAAAAGATCTTAATAGAATTATTTACTATACATTACAGGCAGCTCTAACTACTAGTACAGTTTGCTATTTATTGGAGCAATGATATCAAAGCTAGAAAAACAGTCATTAAGTAGAGATTGATATCACTCACCCATCTGAGTGACCTCACCCTCAAGGAGTGACCTTGAGGGTGTCTCCACTCCAGGGAGAAATCGCCACACACTGCCAGAAGGGGGGTGTTAGAAGATCCTTTAAAAAGTGGGGCTGGGCTTTTATTGACACAAAGTGACTGATGTCAGATGTCCCCAGGCTGGGTTAGATCAGTTGTCAGCACTGTCACCTGTTGGTTCCTCTGTGAGGATCTCAGGAAATATTGCCCTTCCCCAGAATGTTGAATTTTGGGATGGATGAGTCAGGCTGGTCTCAGCATCCTTCAACCCCTAACTCAGCATGACCCCCTTCCCACCCGCCCCTGGTAACTTTTGCAAACAGGGATTATTCAAGCTGTTTCTATCCCCACTTAAGCAGAGCATCCTGCTAAAGCAGCTGTTAAATATGCAAATATTTGACTGTTCAAATTTTCCTTTGATCTGCAACAGGGAGCGTTAACAGTGTCTTGTGCAGGATGGTGGATGAAATGAGGACATAATTCCAATTCTGAGGCAGAAAAAAGAGGTAAGGATTTAATATGAGATGCAATATCAATGGCGGGGCAGGGAATGGCCTCACTGTTATTACTACTCCATTTCTTGAATTTCCCTGAAAGCATTTCTTTTCATAGCATAATAATGGAGTAGTATCCCTTCCCAAGGAGAAAGGGATTTTGGCTGCCAAGTGTTGGAAGCCAAGGCATAATTTAAAAGCTTTACCAACAGCAGCACAGAACACAACATCTCCTGTACTGGGTTTTTATACTTCTTAGGAATATTTTGGAACACTTCCAGGGTGGTGTTCACTCCCAGGGCAGTGGTGGACTCACCATCCCTGGAATTGTTTAAAAAAGGTGTAGATGTGGCACTTGGGGACTTGATTTAGTAATGACCATGGTGGTGGTACTAGTTAAAAGTTGGACTCGATGATCTTAAAGGTCTTTTCCAACCTTAATCTTTCTATGATTCTATAATCTGTGACCTCAGAAGTTTTTCACCTACTTATCAATCAAATTGATCTAAACCACAAACCACAGCTCTGACATGGTAATTGGTTAATTGTTTTAGGCCACAGAAATTAAAAAAAAATCCTAAGAGTAAATTTCATAGATCTGTTGCAATACTTTGCATGCATTTTGCAGAGTCTGTGGAAGAGTGCAGTTGTTCTGTAAAAATCTTATGAAATACAAGGTTGCACTGCATGAGAACACAAATCCTGGTGAAAATTCAAGTACCTTGATCTTCAGAGTGAAAAGCACTGGTCTATGGCCGATGAAAATGTCAACAGGTGTATAATCTGAAAAAAATGAAAGCCATTTTCATCTCCCTAGTCCTGGCCTTTCCAAGTTTTTTTTTTCCCAGGGTCATGTCTAGAATGTGTATTCTTGTGGTCTGCTGGTTGCTAATACGCAAAAAAAACCCTTTTCTGAAATAATGAATATTTTAGAAACTATAACAAGAAGAGGAGTAAGTTATTCATGTAAGAATAAACAAAGAGCAGCCCAAAAGCCCAGATCAGTGTGAGCAATTCAGTTTGAGAATAATTTATTATTTGACAGGACAATGTAAAAAATAATTTATTGCTTACTAAATAATTTATTTAAAATAATTTATTATTTACGGGACAAATGTAAAAGCAACATTGGTAAATGCTCACACTGGCACACCTTCCATGTCCATCCCATATTCTGTTTTCCCAGGCCTGTTAGTGAATAATCAGGACTAATGATTTTACTCAGGTCTAAAATATTTTACCTGGCAAAGTGCCACGATGGAGGCTGCCCTTCCTGACTCTGCAGGAATGAGATTTTTCATTCCATTCATGAAGTGTAATGTCGTTCAATCCAATTTAATACATTCATTTCAATTACATCACATTTTTATACATGATACAGTGCAGTTACTTTGTGGAAGAGTTGTATTTTTTTTAAATTAAACTCACGGAACTGGAATTCTAGTAATATGATACCTACCTTTTCTATTTTTTATGAGATACTTTAATTTTTGAAATAACTCAGAATCCAGGTTACATTTTCAAGATTACAATTATATTATATTTACTTTAAAACAATTCCTTCCTGGTCAAAAATTGTAGTTGCAGTGTAACTATTCTGAAATTTCTACTTGCACATTACAGAGGTGAGGGCTAAGTTTTCACTCCTTACACAATTTTGTATGGTGACAAAAAGAGGCAAAAGAAGACAAGTAATTTAAAACTTAGAAATAAAAGACTATCCCCACCCTCCCTGTGCTGTACTTACTCTTAAATTATGGGAACAGAACGTTCATTTTATCAGAAGTGTGAATGAAATTATTGGAATTAATGCAATATAAACTGAAAGATCTAAAAGGCAAAAAGGAAGAGAAGCAATGAAGTAAAGGGCAGTGCCTGTCTTGGAACTGAATTGAAAATATTCACCAGAATTAAATGTATTGTGATTTTGCTGACATAATTCTTCCAATCGCCTTTTCTAGTAAAAATTTTTGTCCAACATCAGATGAACCTTTAATTAAATCATTGTGCATTCACTGATTCAGTTTCTTGACACACAAAAATTAGGTTGATTCTAAATTTAAACCAAATCAAGAAATTAACTAAGTGGAGCTTCCTTTGATATTACAGAAGTTCATTGGACAAAAACTTTTATCAGAAGTGGCAGAATTATGTCACCAAAACTACAGCTGGTCTATTTCGATAAAAAGCCCAGATGAAGCTCATGTGACTCTAACTGGGCCAAACAAAAGTATCTGAAGTGGGAATCTGGAGCAGAGTTTGATCTTCTTTCTCTGGATCCATATCTAGGATTTGCCCTGGAATTGCAGTGTTCTGTCCTAAAATCAGTTATATCCTGTGGCTTACCCAAAAAGCATCAAGATTTAGTACATTTCACTTTGCAATGAGTACAGAAGAGATATAACTTCGATTTTCTATGAAAGAAAAGATAATGGAGAAAGTACCTTATTTTTTGTAAAATGCCTCTTTTCTTTGCACAAATACCATCAAAGTGGAAGCTATCATTGGACCCTTCATCCCTATGTGCTCCTGTACCATGCTGAGTGCTATCACATTTATTAGGAGTGTTATTAGGAAGTCTTCCTCCGATGTGTCACATCTGTCACATCTGTCTTTGCCTAGCTGGCTGTCATCTGCTCTTTTAACTATTAGCTCATAAGGCAGCTCTTTCCACAGGCTAATTTTCACAGTGGAATGAGCAATGTATAAGCTGATTTTTTTAAAAATAAAATGAATTTTAATTGATTTGGTATTTTTTATTTCTCTCATTCATTTAAATGGTGTATCAGGCAACCACAGGGTTACATATATGTGTATAGAAATGTACCACCTAATTAGATGTGATGTAATGATGTGTGAAGGGACCTGAATCAGCAGGTGAGAACACATTTCAGAATTTAGTGCAAGAAAAAAAGCTGTAGCAGGACGGACGAGGAGGAGGAGGAACAAGGAGTGCAGTAAGGGTTGCCTGAAGTTATTTTTACATTATTTTCTAGCATTTTTTTCTTGCAGACAAGGTAATATAATAAGATATTTAAACAATATTTTGTCTTTCTTGAGAGCCCCTTGTTTACAGTTGTTCATTATTACTGTTCTATTCTCCTGACATGTCATAAATCTTGTTTGGTGCCTACTGCCCAATGATACCATGTAGAGCTGTAGAGAGTTAGTTTGAACTCAGTGGACATTTTCAGGTGTATTTACCAACACTCATTTCAACTGGAAACTAAATCATGGAATCACAGAATATCCTGAGTGGGAAGGGACCCAGCAGGATCATGGAGCCCAGCCCCTGTGTCTGTCCAGACACCCCAACAGTCCCACCCTGTGCATCCCTGGGGGCGTTGCCCAAACACTCCTGGAGCTCTGGCAGCCCTGGGGCCGTGCCCATTCCCTGGGGAGCCTGGGCAGTGCCCAGCACCCTCTGGGGAAGAATCTTTCCCTGAGCTCCAGCCTGAGCCTGCCCTGCCACAGCTCCAGCCATTCCCTGGGTCCTGTCCCTGGGCACACAGAGCAGAGGTCAGAGCTGCCCCTCTGCTGCCCATCAGCCCTCACTGAGGTCTGACCTCAGTCTCCACTTCTCCAGCTGAGCAAACCAAGTACCCTCAGCCTCTCTTCAGATGGACAAAACCTTTCTAATTCTCTGCTGTTTCTATACTGCATCACTCTCAATGTTTTTCATCCATATATACGTGGTGCTTGCTAAAAAAGAGGGGGTAAAAAGTCACCTACATCCTTTAGAATTATAGCAGAGAATTATTTGTACTCATAAGTACCTAAATATCTTTGAAAATCTGTCATCTGTGAAACCTGATGATAACATTTCCCTTTAAAGGTTTAGTGGAAAATGTCTCTTCTTAACAACGTGTGTGGCACGGCTTGTCCTGTTGGTGCTCTCCTGTAGCAGACCATAAATCACTGCAGAATTACTGACAGGCTGCACCACCAACATGCTGTACCTTATTCTGGGACCTAATTATATCACCATCTGATGGCTACACCTCTGAAAGGGGTTTGTCAGCATTTTCAGCACACGGCTTTCTGGTTTTTTTTTTCCAAGGTGGATGAAAACTTAATATATCAGTAATTCCAAAATTGTATCTGCTCGAACAGACACAAAAGTTGTCAGTCAGGATTTGATTTTACTTGTCTATGATATGTTCTAGTTTTCTTCATTTATTTTTTTCCAGATGGGGTTGAGAATCACACAGCAGCTTGAAAAGTTTCTATAAAAAACTGTTCAGTATTTCTCACTTATTTCTAATTATAGGTGAGGTAAATGTTTGCTGAATAATGAAGCGTTAAATATATTCAGTGTATATACAAAAGTGCTTGAGGGTAGGAAAGAAAAAGTTATCAAAATAATTATCTGCTAGCTCTGCCTCCTGGGATCATCCTAAGTGAAATGGCACTGTGATTTTTGAGAGAAATTTGAGAGAGTTGTGAGAAATTCAGGAGTCTTCACAGCAATGTGCTTTGGTATAGCTCATATTCTTCAATGTTTGCACATCAAGCTGTTATTCATGTTGGATTTCTCCCCTGGTAATTTTTTTCTCTCATATTGAAGAATTTATATTAATACAATACACACTGTAGGTGGCTTTAGTTCTAGAAATTAGTATTTTAATTTTAACTGTGATTTAAAACTTCAACTATTTCCATGCTGGTTCACTTTTTTCCTAAGTGAGGCAATAACTACAGAAGACAGGATGGATTAAATCAGGTAGCACAGATTACTTTATTGCTAAAATATCAAACTAATCAATGAGACTCATGATTTGACAGGTGGAAACAGTACTGATGGTGGTGAATAATAATAGCTACATGGTGATAGGTCCAGGGAAAGTGTCACTTATGGCATCAGGAGTAATAAAAGGAATCATATGTTGGACATTTTGCTGCCATTTTATTCTGCAGCACCAAAGTCAATGAAAAGCATTGATACAGTTAGCTGTTGGCTCAGGATGATCTCCATCTGGAGCACTCTGGCTAACACTGTTTTGTACCTGGGACACACTCCAAATTCAATTTAGCCAGAAAGACTTTTCAGCACATTTGGAAGAACTGTCTTGTCCACCTTCCTCGATGAATTTGCCTTGTGTGCAGCTTTGCACAGTTTATCTTTCTGTATATTTTGGATTATCAACATATTATTTTTCTGCAGAATTGTCACACCATAGTAATGAAAATATTTCTGATTTTTTTTTTTTTTTTTTGTATTGTACCAATTCCTTAGGGACCTCTGCCTCTGCTGCTCTTTGTCTCAGTAAAATCTTCCCAAGCTTTAATGCTGTAGTTGCCTTTCCTAGTTCTGTGCTCACCACACATAAATTGGCAGAAATTAAAGGCTTGAGCACCCGGTATTTTGAAAACCAGCACTGAAGCGGCTCAGTGCCTGTCCCTCGATGTGCAGGGCAATGTGCAGGATGCCAAAATTTCCCAGATTTCCTCCAAATGTTGTGTGAGACAGCTTATCTGCCCAGGGCCAGGCAGGACCAGACACTGTGGTGGTGGCAGGTCTCAGGTTCTTCCTTTCCTGGCCCCTGTTTCCCTTGCTGTGCCCTCCTGAGGAGGCTGGAAGGTAATTTTCCAGAGGCACTACAAGCAAACAATGGGCACGAGAGCCATAATCACTGCACTTTGTGGAGAGAGGCAGAAGCAGGTGGGGTTCACTGCCTGCTTGTGTGTAACACCCAGCCCAGTCCAGAGCTCAGACACCCCTCTTTACTCCACATTCTTCCTTGAAGAGAAAGCAGAGAAGCAGTTGATGGTAAACTTGTGTAAATATAATTTATCATTCCTAAACTCTAATCTAGAACTAACCTCATTCCCACACTCAAAAGGGAGAGTTAATAACATGCTTTTACCTACCCCTTGCATCACTGAGATCCTACTTCTGGGGTGAGTGCTCAGCCTCTACAACATGTAGTTATTCTTTCCTAGTGATATTTCTAATCCACTCAAAGGGATACCCAAGTTCTATTTCCCACTTCAATTTCACCCCAAAGCCAATGAAATCCACCCACAAGGCCTGTAGGTACCCTTTCCCCCTCTCTCCAGCAGACAGCAGAGCTGATCTGTATCCATCATAATGAGTGGGTCAAGGACAAAAACTAAACCCAAGCCCCATAACATTTTAAAATTAATTTTATGATAAAGGACACAGGACTTGCCTGCGAGCAAGTTATGCGAGTTATGCAAGCAGTTCTTGTGTCCTGTTGGTGCATATGGAATCATTTTCTTCCTCAAACACTTAACTGCACAAATGCAAAATATCACAGAATCATGAAATCACAGTCATGCAATGGTTTGGTTTGGAAGAAACCTCAAAGATCAAGAATTTTTAAACTGTGAGCCAGGATCTCCCTTGACTTTCCTTTTGCAGTCCGAAGAATTTCTATACTTCTCTTCCTGTTTGTTTTTGGTTTTTTTTTAATTGGCCCAGATTTTTCCTCAGGGTAGTCTGCTAGGCAAAAGCAAAAAGAAGAATTTTCCCCATGTAACGTATTTTGCCATGAAGATGTGGCACCAAAGATGCCAGTTCTGCTCCAAGTCATACAGCTGTAAATTGGCAGCACTCTAATTAATCTACATTTTGATTCTGACTTCATGCTGCAGCTTTCCAAAGCAGAATTCAGAAGGAGGACTCACTTTTGAAAATAATATTTTGCTTGATATTTCATTTCAAATGAGCAGTTGTGTCACTTTGTGATATGTGGGCACAATGGGATTTGGTCAAAGGTTGGACTTGATGATCCCTGACATCTTTCCAAACTTTATGATCCTATGCTTCAATGATTTTAACTTATATTAGTTTCACAGGTATTATTTTTCCTTTCTTTTGCACATGCATTCACACAGAGGCAAAGTATTAATTGGTCAATACTGATGTCTTAGGGTAATTGATTTTTGACAAGCCAAATGAAATTACCCAGGATTTTTCATATGCTAATGAGGAAAGGTAAAATAGCTTTTCAAACAGAATGAAACCTTGACAAAGATTTCAACTACACAGATCTGGCCAGGTTTCCTACAGTTTTCCTCTATGGCAGTAATCAGCCTCATGGAGAGGTCTGTAAAACTTTGGCAACACATTGAGAGCCCAGATGAATCCAAATCATGATAAATCATGAGGAATCTCATTGCAAGGCTTATTACAGCTGGACCAAACCTGGCCTAGCAACTGAAAAAAGAAATTATCCTTGTGCATCTCGGGGGGAAAAACATCCAACAAAACTCGTGAAGAGTAACTGCACAGAGCAGCATCATACTGTGCTTTCAGAGTACCTTTTGGGTACTTTTATAAAAAATCATAATCATTTCTTCTCAGAAAATTTCCATTGCACAAAGGGGTGAAATTATATGATGAAAACAAGCAGTTAATGATTGGACTTCGTATTACAGAAATCAGGTACAGGATGTCAAAGAAAAGTATTCCTAAATGGAGTTTAGCTCATGGGAAGAAATAGAATTGTAGATATTAGGAAGTTTAGTTCCTAAATCTTGTTGTTCTGTTTCAGGGTTGTGATTCAGCTTTACCAGTTTGCTATAGCAAGGACCATAAACAAGAGCTCTCATTTTGCCCCTCAGCTGCTCCTCATATGGCTCCTCCAGAACCCTTCCCCAACCTCGTGTCCCTCCTTCAGACACTCTCTAATACCTGTAGATTGTTCTGGTATTGTGGCACCCAAAATTACACACAATACTTCAGGTGAGGCAGAGAAGGACAACCCACTCCTGGAATGGCTGGCGATGCTGGGCCTGGAGCCTCCCCAGTATGTGTGTGAACATCAGCAAAGACCTGAATCAAATTTCATCATCTATACTCTCCACATATTTCAAAAACACCACCTTCACTGATGCTTTGTGGATAGGAACAGCCCAATGTTGTCCATGTGGCGTCCACACAAAACCAGTATTTCATATGAGCCCTGACTTACACGGGATGAGCTCAGCTTTTTCAGAGAAATTAGATTCTCCTTTAGGCACCTGGGTAGGGCTCAGCCTTGCAGCAGAGCTCAGCTCTCAGCAGCAGCCGCTGCAATCCCATTAGGCAAATGTTCAAAAGCTCTATAACCTAAACATGAACTCATTGGAACATGCAGGACAAGACCACAGCCCCTTGAAATCAGTGGGGATTTTATCACTCACTACAAATGAATCAATGCCACAGAGTGATTGCATCCCCTTACCTGATTGTGGAAGCTGAGCTTGTTGAATAATTCTGGCTTTGGTGCTTTTATCTGAAGATCTCTCAACAGCTTTATGAATTATTTTCATTATGATTCTTCATACTAGGAGAAAAGATAAAAATCTGTAATAATTCTTAAGTATATGAGCTGTAAAATCAACACAATTCTGTGCAATTGTGACACAGCTTTACAAAATGGATTGAGAATCCGCCCTATAGGACAGATAGGATTCCTACAAGAATCATCTCGACAAAGGTGATTCTTCCCCTCTCCTCTGCTCTTGTGAGGCCCCACCCAGAATACTGTGTCCAGGTCTGGGGGCCCAAACACAAGAAAGATTTTGATCTGATGGAAAAAGTCATGTGAAAGCCACATTGATGCTCTGAGGGCTGGAGCCCCTCTGCTCTGGAGCCAGGCTGGGAGAGCTGACGGTGTTTACCTGGAGAAGAGAAGGCTCCAGAGACACCTCAGAGCCCTTTCCAGTGCCTAAAGGGGCTCCAGGAGAGCTGGAGAGGGACTTGGGACAAGGGCCTGGAGGGATAGGACACAGGGAATGGCTTCCCAATGCCAGAGGGCAGGGATAGATGGGATTTGGAACGAATTCTTCCCTGTGAGGGTGGTGAGGCCCTGGACAGGGTGCCCAGAGAAGCTGTGGCTGCCCCTGGATCCCTGGAAGTGTCCAAGGCCAGGCTGGATGGGGCTTGGAGCAACCTGGGCTAGTGGAAGGTGTCCCTGCCCAGAGCAGGGGGTGTCACTGGATGGGCTTTAAGGTCCCTTCCAACCCAAACCTCCCTGTGATTCTGTAATTCCACAACACATCCGATTTTCTTTTCTTGCAACGTGCCTTCCCCTGAGCCCTGAACCTGATTAACAAGTCAGCCTCCCCACCCTTTGCCAATGTATTCAGTGAAGAAATAATAGTTTCTATTGTGTGCTAGACAATGTGCTAGACAACTCAGATCCTTATGGAAAGCTGTTCTATGGGCATGTAGCAGGGATGGATCCAAGCCAGCAGCCACCGCTCTTTCTAACTGAGACTTATTTTAGCCACTCCCAGCTCAGACTACTTCAGCCCCATTCCTAGAACTCCATCTAAATCTTCCACTTGGGTATTTTAAATAAGGACCAAATTTCAGGCAAATGCAGCCTTGCTGCCCAATTACAGCAGAAATCAAGCAGCTATCACAACTGGAAAGGCACACGAAGCCAGTGCAGCATGTCCCACAGCCCACGGAATTGCTTACAGCAGGACACAGATTCAGCTTCCTCAGTAAATCACGGGGAATTTTCCTTTTCCTGCCAAACCTAATTTGTGAATGAAAAGCATTCCTACAGTTAAGTGTACCAGAACTTTAGGGCCTGAGTTCCATTATTTTATTAAGCAGTGTGTCATTAATTACCCCTGGCATATTTCTCCTGGGTAACGGAGCTGCAGAAGGTGGGTGGAAGGCAATAAATTCAGAATCTGGTATTAATGAATGCAAATGATATCCTGGGTTATGGCTTTTTTCGGAGTGTTGGAATGTACACAAGGCCACTACACTGCCTGGCGCTGAGAAGCACCACGTTAACAATTTACATTAATTTGCATCTCACCACAAACCCTCTGTTAACAAGCAAGGTCAAAAGAGTTCCCTGGGAATGAGCTCAGGACAAGAATGCTTCTCCCCATGTTGATGGCAAACCATGGATGTCTCATACTACATCACCACCGAATGTAGAGTGAGTTTAAAACACAAGGCAGTGTAGTTAGGACATCATTTTCAAGCCCTGTAAATATTGTGTAGCATGTTAAAATCAGTATTTACATTTAAACTGCCCACAAATATGTAAAGAAAAGATGTTAGGAATTACACAGCATTAAGAAATTACTTTCACCTGAAGGAACAGATGGTTGGGAAAATCCTGTCATATGGAAATCATTATTCAAATATATATGCACAACTTCTCCTGGTTATTGCCTGTTTTGGGCCTGGTCCATCAGAATTTAACAAGTTCAGATGTGAGTGAGAGCTTTTGTTTCCTTAATCCTATTTTTAGCTTTAACAGTGGCACAATCTCTGAATTATTTTGCACTCAGTGTGCTCCACCCCGGTCTTATATTTCCCACAAAACCTTTTAGTTTATTTCCAGGACAGAAAACAACTAGATAGAAAAACCCTGGTTCTTCCTGGAAATTTTGGGACATGAAGTTATTGAGCAGTATCAAGGTCACTACTAGAAACTTCATACCAAAAGGAAGAGTAAGGTCTTCCAATTCATCTTATGGCAGAAATTTTGAGGCTGAAGATTGTTGTTGTTATTTCTTTCTTCTTCTTTTCTTCTGAATTATTTGAAAGTTCCCAGGGTTCATATTTTTAAGAGCAGGGCAGGCTACGTGCTTCAATTACTTGACCAGTGCAATAGCAAACTAGAGGGAAGGTAGATCAAAAATGTGTGCTATGCACTCTCTCGAGTAACTAGTTTATGTGTCACTACACCAACATATTAATGTAATTTTCAATTATGACGTCTTGTCTGGATTTTAGAGAAAGAAAACAAGAAAGAGGAAAGCTGAAATCAGATAGGTTGGTTCCAATATGCCTGATGTTATATAGATAAATGAAACAATGAACAATTTTGTTAAGTTTTATCAACAAGTTTTAACTTCTACAGCACAAGGGATTCAGCTTTGATATGATGAGCTGTGATACTGCACCTTCCCCTGAGGGCAGCAGAGGGGCAGCTCCTATCTCTGCCCTCTGTGACAGGGCCAGGACCCAGGGAATGGCTGGAGCTGTGGCAGGGCAGGCTCAGGCTGGAGCTCAGGGAAAGGCTCTTCCCCAGAGGGTGCTGGGCACTGCCCAGGCTCCCCAGGGAATGGGCACGGCCCCAAGGCTGCCAGAGCTCCAGGAGTGTTTGGGCAATGCCCCCAGGGATGCACAGGGTGGGATTGTTGAGGTGTCTGGGAAGAGCCAGGGATTGGGCTCCATGATCCTGCTGGGTCCCTTCCCACTCAGGATATTCTGTGACTCTGTGATTCATTATTCCACCAGTTAATAGAATCCATTTAGAGCTGAAAACAGAATATATGTAGCATCTTGTAGCAACTGGCTATAAAGTGACTTTTAATCTCCACTGAACTTGATGAAAACAGTGGCAATGACCTAAGAATCTTGTTAAAAGTTTGGTTTGAATTCTTCTGCTTGGGATGTGTTCCCGTGCTTGAGTCCAAAATAGGAGAGAGGTCCATGAGTGAGAAGTACCTGACCTGAGAACCGCCATCAATCTTCTGTTTTTAAGATCCCTCCAGACTGGTAAGTGATTGACTGCTTTACTTTATCATGTCTTATTAATATGACTTATTAATCTGGTAATTCAGGTCAAGGTGGCACTGTAAGTTGCCAAAAGGAATAAAATAAAAAGAACATCATGATAAAATATTACCATCATGGCATCACTGCGAATCTGAATGACAGCATGAGTGAAATCCACACTGATGAACTGTTGATATCCCACAGTGACACAGTTACTGCCTCTTTAGGCCAAAGACTCTCAGCTCTGTAAAGTAAAAAGTGCTCTCAGTTTTAGAAATATTGCACTCTGCTGAGTGGCTGGAGTGCCTTGGCACCACAGCCTGCCCGGGATAGACACACAGAAGCTGTGAAAACACCATGTCATGGAACCAAGCAGGGACAGAGAAAAAGATTTCTGGATTTCATGGAATCATGAAATCATTAGTGGTTTGGGATGGTGTAGTATCCCACGGCAACCCTGAATGGGTGCCATGGGAGGAGACTACTGTATAGTCTCCTTTTTCCCCCTGCGGTTGCTCTCCACCCCCAGTTATGTAATTCTTTCCCTGCCTCTCCTTCCAGAACCTTCCCTACTTCATGTCAATCTCCCTGTCTGTTACCCCTTGTTCTTTCCCCTTCTCCAGAATGTTCTCCCCAGTCCTCTCCCTGATTGGCTTAGAGTTTATGTATTCCTCCCCCTGCGTCCTGATAGGACACAGGGCCCCTTGCTCCACCCTGGACCCTCCTACCTCACCTACTCCCATTGGACCCTTCCCTGAAACCACTCCCCTCTTGTTCCCAATATAATCCTGGAGCCTCGTTTGTTGTTTGCTTTTTGGCCCCAACCATCCCGGTTAATAAACTGGTCACGTTGTCCAGAGAGGCGCTCTCCCTCTCATTTCCCACCGCTGCTCGCGATTCTGATTCATCCACACCAAGACGCTGCCAACCTCTGGCACGCCACCCCGAGGAGCACTCCACAGGGACGGCAGTGCGGAGCGGGAGCTCACGGCACTGCAGGATGGGAAGGAACTTGAGGACCATCTCATTCCAATACCCTGCCATGGGCAGGAACATCTTCCACTAGACCAGGTTGCTCAACCCCTTTCAATTTTTTCTTTCCTCCTCAGCCAGACAGTGTTGTTGAAAAAAAGGAAAAAAACCTTGAGGCCATAGAAATTATGCTATTTCTCTTTAGATTTTTTCATGAAGCAACTCTCGTAGAGATACATTGTTCCTTCTAGGCAAATAACCAGAGGTTTCAATCCCCAAATTTCTATGATCTGCACAGATAACACAGTTTTCCAGAAATTCTGGAGAGTCTGTATACATCACTAAACCTGATCCAGAGGCAGCTGAAGAGGGCACTCAGAGTTTTTTGTGTTGCTGAGTTGGAACAGAGAATGTGAAACAAACACAGGTTCCAAGCACTACAAGGCAGCCACAGCCTTCTGATCTCTCCAGGGAGAGAAGACCCGAAAGCTTTGGAGCTGCCTTGTATTGGAGCATCCCAGACCAATGATTCGTGTACAAAAATTGGTCTTTATCGTGACTATTTCTAGGCACTGCTGCAGAGCCAGAAGGATTCACAGAGCTAATACAAAGTCCAGTTTCGCTGTTGTTGAGACACAAGGAGCACATCTTATTTCTGAAGGACCATCCCCTCTAGTATTTACTTCAGCAAGTCCTCTTTGGAATTCCTGAGATGTGAGAGGATTCTGTATTAAAGAAAAGAAAAAAAAAATAATGTGAATTAAAATGATGATCAAAAAAAGAGAGATTATTTCCACAATGTGATTCTCCTCTATGCAAGTTATTCAATCCTTTCATTATTGTATTTAAGCCATGTCCTTGTGAACAAATGAGATTGTGAACCACTGCTCCCACTTTCCTTGAGATCTACAAGAAATTATTGCCAGTAATAGGCTGAAATTGCTCCATGCCATGGCAGTACATGACTAGTTCACATTAGTTTGTCATCTAAGGTAGGCTTAATAGAAGAAAAATATGGATTTAATTTTTTTGAGAAATAAAATCTGTATTTCTTTCCTCTTACATAACAAAAATCTACTAATTGGTCAATAGGATCTTTAACAGTGACATAGAGAGTTACTAAATTCTGATATGACTTAGAATGATAAAGGTCTTCCTGACAGTAAATGGTAATTTTCCTAAATAAAACAAACTCCAAGAAAAAAAAGAAAGGGAGCATAGAAGTACTTTTCTTTCTGTAGAAGACCAAATTAACCCAAAGACAGGTACCCAATTGCTACTGGAAATTTTATTATGGGTTAATGACATATATAAATAGCATAGTGTCTCTCAAAGGCTGCACAGCAATGTGAAAAAAAAGGTAAAAAATACTGTTCTTAATTTGATATAAAGAAACATTTTTTTAATATACTTACTTATTTGCATTTTTTCTGTGTCTAATTTGATTTATTACATATACCTATCTATCATTGTTGCTGCTTAGTTAAATTATTTCCTTATTTATTTCAAAAAATTGTCATATATTTTCTTTTTTAATGTTCAACTGTAGGAATACAAAACACAAAGTTAAAAACTGTTGCCCTGACAAATGCCAGTAAACCATTGGATCCTCTGCCAGAGACTGGGGAGATATAGCTAATTGCCTGATCAGATTTTTGGCTGATTTTTATAAAACCTATGCACTTTAGGTAACTATAGTTAAGTCACTTAAAATAAACCTGTACATTTTAATAGGAGCTCTAATAGTAAAATTAGTGGGCTCCCAATAGTGATGTGAAAACTTAGGAAAAAAGAAGTAATATTAGTGATATTAGAATGAACAGGCTGCCCAGGCAGTGGGGGAGTCACCAGCCCAAAAACTTGCAGATGTGGCACTTGAGGACATGGATTAGTGGGAATGTGGTGGTGGCTGGACTTGATGGCCTGAAAGGTCTTTTCCAGCCTTAACAATTCCACATTGCAAAATACCATTCAACACACTTGCAAAGACCATTGTTTTTGTTTCACAACATGAAATCCTTCACAGCAAAAAAGGCTGGAATCAATAAACTAATTCCATAGGAGTTATTTATGGCCCTTACTCACGCTGCCCAGCTTCCTGAGCCTCTCACTTTGCTAACAGAAGCAGCAGAGATTTTTTAGTAGAGATCTGAAAAATAATCCTATTACAACTGCTGCTCCTGCTACTCAATTAAGGCTGTTACCAAAGTACAGGGATTCGTATAATTGCAATTAAATGTGTGAACAAAGCTAAGATCACAGAGTGGCTCCAGGGAACACCTCCTCAGGAGTTAAAGCCTAAAAGGCAGGATGATCTTTTTCCTGAAGCTGAGTCAGAGGGAACATCACACATTCGTGCCCAGAAGCCATAGAAAATGTCACCATGGACAGACACCAAGGGGCTTTTACCTAAAAATTGTGAGAGAGAAATCACAGCCTCACGTTTCCTTTGAATGTATTTTGCTGGTACTAATTTATATTGTGCTGGATGCAAAAATGACAGATGAATTGGTATAAGCAAGGGAAGGAGGAGTCCGTGCTTTAGCAACTCTGTGGAAGTCAGATCGTGCTTTGTTTATGTAAGATTTTAACAGGTAACTGATTCAAGTCTTATTTCCTCCTCAGATTGCTTTCACCACTTCTTCAGAAGTTCCTTCTGAAGGGAAGGATGGAGGGCAGGGAGGAGTGTTGGCAGCAGTGACCCTCCTCAGAACATCACATCACTTTCAAAGTCTCTGAGGTGACTGTGGTGGGAATGAGCATGAGAAATCCCTCTGCAAAGGGAGGTGTTCAAGTTACAAATAACAAGATGTAGAGTGTCAATTTATTCCTTTTGTTTCTACATCATTCTTGGTGGAAACTCAAGCACTAACTTGGACTGGAGAGATGGGAAGTGCTGGGGGTGCTCAAAGTTTTCGTGTTGCTGGCTTCTTGTCTCTTCAGGATCAGACTTCCATAATCAATGTGTATAACAACTCTTGTGTGTGTCACTGACACAACCCACGTCTAAATACGGATTTCAGTTAATAAATTTAACAATTAAATTTTAAAAGTTACAGATAACTAAATAAATAAGGTACTCTGTTGATAGCCTTTTTGACCAGTTTCCCTCTTCTAAAATATGTTTTTCTGCTGTCAAAACAAATCATCTAATAAAATAACCCCATTTGTTTCAGCAGAAATGCAGGCCTGTAATAGCATAAATGATGTATCTCTGGATTGCTGCTTGCTTCAGAAAACATCTGCAATAAAGCAGGGCTAATCCTCAAGAATTTATTTGTAGAAAATCCATCAGGTACAATACTGAAAACCATCTATCAACCTCAAACATAAAACAAGGTTTGTCTGAAGCATATGTAATCAAAGTCATGTCTTTTTTAATAAAAAATTGCTTTGTCTGAGAAGCCAGAAAGCAAAACCTCCGGCAGATTTCTGCTTCTGGGGGGTGCCAAAATGTTCTTTAATTGAAACAGGTGAAGATTTTTGTTAAGCTTTTACATCCTTCAGAAAGAGTCTGTGGCTGTCACCAATGTTATCTTTTGATCTAAGGCTTGCAGTCAGCATCTACAAGAATTTTTTCAAGCGGCATACTTAAGAGATTTGACTTTCTCTGATTTTAAAATTACACACTTTCACAGGAAAAGCAAGGAACAATGCTTGGCATTTCCTTGTGTCTCTGTTTGCCGTGTGTTACCTCAAGACCTGATCTAAAATACTTTAAGAAAGGTGTCTTCCATTATTAAATTTGTGTGAATATTTCTCTGGTATTAGTCCAAATAATATAATTGGGAAAAAAAACAGATGGCAAGAGATTTTTTTGTTCAGAAATGTAAGAGTTGTTTTTTATTGTCTGTGTCTATTTGCGACATACTTATAAGTCAAAAAGGTTTCTGTTAATATTTATGTAGATGACCAGCACATGGTATTTCACTAATTCAATTAAACAATTGTGTGCACTAGAGAGAGAAGCTTTTATCAAACCATTTAGTACTGTCAAGTGTAGCAAGCAGGCTGCCTGGGAAGCCAATGCCCGCTACCTTCCCAAGAGTGTCCTCGGATAGGTGCCGGATAGCCATGCCCTAGGCACTGTGCTAGGAAGTTGAGAAATGCTGGCGAGCGCATAAAAATGCGGGAGGGGTTCTTCGCTCGGAGTTCCTGTGCCCCTATTCCAAGGACACAGAAAGAGTCCGGAGGCAAAAAAGGAAGACTGATGGAGGGTCCAGGGGTTATAAGGGAAATGGGGGAGGAGGAGTCTAGGGTCCAGGGGCCAATGGGATGCGGGAATGAGGGAGAAGCAAAGGCGGGAACGAAGGGCTTCACCGAACAGGGATGAAGGGGAGGAGGAGCAACAACTGGGGAACCAAGTGGGGAGTAAAGAATATAGAACATTCTTGAACTGGGGACAGGCCAAGGGATGATTGAGTGGTTACATAACTTGGATCCCGGAAGGTTCGGGAAGAGTGGGCTGAACAAGATGACATAAACTGGGGAGGGTACAACATAAGTGATTGACAGAATTTAAGTGAAGAGAGCTACCGGGGGGGTGTTGCTAAGGATCACACAGTGGTCTCTTCCCACATCACCCAGTTGGTTGTGCTATGGGATGCAACACTCAAGCAGTTTTAATTCCTGAATGGGACGATGACAGGGAGAAGTGGATGCATTTGCAAAGTGTTGGGATAAAGTCACAGGAGGTGGAATGTGTTATCAAATCAGCAATTTTGTTTATCTTACAAAACAGTGCCTGCCAGATGGGTAACACATGGGCAAGGCAACTAATACTGAATTTGTAGAAAAAAATAATTGTTCAAATATACCTACATTGCTAATGGAGCAAATTTCAGTGGTCTTGCTATAGAATCCCACAATCAAAGGTTGGAAAAGACTTCCCAGACCACTGAGTCCACCGTGTGCCCGATCCCCACCTTGTCAACAGCCCAGAGCACTGACTGACACTTTCAGACCTTCTTTGGACACCGCCAGGGTTGGGGACTCCCAACACCTCCCTGGGCAGCCCCTGCCAAGCCCTGACCACCCTTTCCAGGAAGAAATTCCTCCTCATGTCCAGCCTGAGCCTCCCCTGGCACAGCTTGAGGCCGTTCCCTCTCATCCTGTCCCTGTTCCCTGGGAGAAGAGCCTGACCCCACCCAGCTGTCCCCTCCTGTCAGGGAGTTGTGCAGAGCCAGAAGGTCCCCTCTGAGCCTCCTTTTCTCCAGGCTGAGGCTTCTCAACCTCTTCAGCTTAATCCTAAACTCAACCCTAAAGTCTCTCATTTTAAAACTTAGGAAATAAGGATTGCATAGGTTACTTCACCTATGTAAAATCCTATAACATTATGAAGAAAAAGTGTATAATATGGGTCTCAGTGTTCCCAGAAATAAGCTGAGTTTATTTGTTTGTTTGTTTTTTCTTTTGGTTGTTACTTGGTTTTCTTTTGTTTTGCTGAGGTTTTAAGTCTAATCAGTGTTTTCCCACTTGCATTTTTATCCACCTAGGAACACCAAATGGTTTATAAAACAGTGTTGTTGTTTTCAGGCAAGTATTTTATTCAGTACCAGAGTGGAGATTGCTCTGCTTGGCTGTTCATATCCTGAAATGATTTAAGTGGCCCTCGAGATATGTTAAGAGCAGTACATTTGATTAAATTGGCCAACAACAATTAATTGCTCCTAACATCCTAAAGTGCCCAAGATACCAGAACAAAGGAACTTCTTGTGGTCAGTTCCTTCTCTTCTGTGCTGAAAGGATCTTTTTCTTTTTGTGTCATTATGAATTTAATTAAATGAAATCTACTGAATATCAAGAAAGACTTTGTTCAGAATAAGAAGCTTGGATTGTCTGCATCAGATGATCAGTTTCGTTATCGTCATATTTTTCAGAATAAAAGCAATTGTGTTGTTCATGCATTTCAATAAGGGTCTGAATATAAGGAACCCAGATATGCATTAAAAAAGCATAGAGCCACTCTAAAATTTAAAATTATTTGACTGCAGAGGACTATTTTAATTTACTTGCTTTTTTCATTATATTTTAGGAAAATATAGGGTTTTTTTTGATGTATTATTAAGACACATGAAAGAGAGAGAAATGAAGAAAATTTTAGAAAGTCCAAATGAAAAAAGTGTTGGATAGGAGGAAATCCTGCTCTCTTAGATAATTACAGGGACATTGAGAGTTCCCTGTTCAGAGTCCTGCAATTGGAATAACAGATCTGTGTCAGACCAGAGATTCAGAGCCTACAGGAAATTCTTGGTGAAATAAGGTTCTCTAAATATCCATGCAACATAGATTTGCATGAATTTGTTTGCAAGACTGGAGTTTACTATACTACAATAGTGGTGGATTCTTTTAATTTAAGGCAACTTTCAACTGCTTTAGAAGGTCCCAGACAATTCAGGTGGAAAAAATCCCTACTTATGAGTAAAGCACAGAGAAAATGTCATCACCACCCTATCAAGGGAGGGTCTTGTCCCTCTCTGCTCATGCCAGGACTTGGACTTGATGATCCCTGTGGGTCTGTTACAGCTCAGGATATTCTGTGAGTCTACAGTTCTCTGATTCTAATAATAAACCTGTTTATTGGTACTTTTAAAACATTCCATAGAAAAATGTAATTAAAACAATTGGACTGTGTAATTCCAAACACTGAGATTCTAGAAAATAAAAATATCCTGCTCATCACTGGCTGTTTAAAACTGTGTGATATTGTCAAAATATGTCTAATGTGAATATCTAACATATATATATATACACATTCATCTATCTAATATAGAATCACAGAATAATTAAGGTTGAAAAAGACCTCCAAGATCATCAAGTTCAACCTTTGACCAAATCCCCCCATGTCCACTAAATCCCATTAAAAGTGCCATGTCCACTCCTTTTTTGAACACTTCCAGGGATGGTTGCTCCCTCTCTGTCCTGGGAAGCCCCTTCCAGGGAAGCCCCTTCCACAGCCTGACCTGTGTTTCAGTGGAGAAATTTTTTCCTCATCCAGCCTTGACCTCCCCTGGCACAACTTGAGGCAGTTTTTGAAACTAAATTACTTTTCTGAGATCATGCTAAATGAAATACACTTTTTGAAATTTAAACTAAAAAAGGCTTTTAAATTGCATTTAAAGTTGCTAAGTAGTGATAATCTATGTCTTGGCTTACAATGAAAAGGTGTAACCAAAAGTGTGTGTTCTATCACCATCTGCTAAAACCAGGTGGGGCAGTGTTCTTCATCTCTTCCATGACTCATCCCTGAGAACTCCCTTTGGAGGGATATCTTCTGTTAATGGGCCATCCAGCCTCACTGCATGACCCATAAATTACATCATCCCATTGTGAGATGCTCTGCCCAGGGGGAGGAACCAAGCATTCCTACCTGGATAGAATCTGAGCCTTGCAACACCACAGCAGCCCTTACCTACTGGATTCCCAGAGGACAAGAGCTACATAACCACCACTGGGCCTTCAGAGGAAGACCAGACCCTTCTACAGGATCACCACTTCAACAGAACCACATCTACCACTTCAACAGGATTGCAGGCACTATTTAATTGGACTGCTACCACCACCTGACCCCCAGGGTGTCAGGTTGGATCCCGATTCTGTCAGTGTGTCTGTACTATTGCATTTATTTTAATTTTCCTATTAAATTGTAGTTCTGACTTGGAATCCCCCACTGGTTTGTTTTCAAACTAATACAGTCTTGAAACCTCAAAGAGAATATAACAACTTGAGACAGTTTGTAGAAACTCGAGCGTGAGAGTTCTTCTCTCTGCTAACCAGAGGCTCTGATTTGCTGCAGTCTAACTCAAATTATTAGAGCTGTTCTTACTAAAGGCTGCTCACTCCAAGTGGTGTCAGAATCTGCTATAAGGTGTAAGTTGCAGGAGGTTCTGCTGGTGCCTGTTGTAGCTCCAAAGGATGAGCAAAGACTCCTAAATGGAAAACTGCTACTATTTTACATATCTAGGCTTATCCCAGGAACACAATGTCAGTAGAAGCACAAGTCCATTTATTGATTAGCAGTGGAATCAAAGAGATCACAGGCACAGTGCAAATCACCACTAGGTGAGGACTAAATATATTCTGAACTTCAGTCAAGATGGAAGTCGGAAGCAAATCCTTATTGCCAGATATCTTGACAGGGTCAGGAATGTTCCATATGGAATTCTAGATACACAGAGTAATGAATACATGATTTTTTCCCCTGCACTGGTATCTAAGTTCTGTTTCATATTCCTGTTGTTTCCATAACAACATGAAATGAAACACAACGGTTTTTCTGAGGGTATGTGGAAGGGGAGTGTATGCTCCTTTAAGGACATCTGATCAAGGGCCTTTTTCAAGGCAAAAAAAAAGAGGAAATAAGTAAATCAGGAAACCTTAAACACAAGGACACAAACCTGACTGACAAGTAAGGGAGTTGGTGATGAGAACCAACTGATGAGGACACATGAAATTGTTCATTCCAGTGAGGTTATCTGGTCAGGGACCTGGGAAATGGAGAAATTAATTAAACATAGAAACCAGAAACAAAAGAGGCACAGAAAAAAAAAAAAAAAAACAAAGCCACAGATCTGACAAAACAAGAAAAAAGCCGCTCACTCACCCTTAGTGTGGGGGTATGGGGAAACAACACGAAGGTCAACCTGGATGTTGGGAAGAACTCCTTCCCTGTGAGGGAGGGGAGGCCCTGGCACAGAGTGCCCAGAGAAGCTGTGGCTGCCTCTGGATCCCTGGAAGTGTCTAGCTTGACCAGCTGGCATGTGGGGCTCTCTGGCATGTGGGATTTGCTACATTGGCTCACTTTCTCAGTATGTATTTAAACATTTATATATATATTTTTGTGAAGGATAAAATTACACCTTTTTATCCAGACGTCAAACAGTGTCTCAATTTTAACTCGGTATTTATGCCTGTGGCAGTGCATATGACACAAATCTTTTATTTGTGATACTGAAGACATGAAGAGGAAAGGGCAGGAGAAAAATAAATGCACTTATTCTACTTTTCTCGAGCCTGTGCTTTGATTAACTATGCCCTCATGAAATGTTGTCTTTCAAAAATATTCTAAAGGTATTAGATGTAGGAGAAAGTGTACAAAAGAAACAGGAATATTAATCCTGTTAACAGGATGTTAATCCCTCCATGTGCTGAGAAAACACAATCACCAGATTACAATAGAAATAATTACTGAAGGTTCCAGCATTAGTAAGGCAGCATTTTATGAGTTTCTTTTCCTATAACAAGCTAGAAGGATCCCAGTTGAATCCTAGGTGTTATTCATCTTAAGGCAAGCACTGTAAGAACATTACATGCAGGTACCCACTGAAGCAATAAGATTTTGAAATGTCCTTCAGACATCCTCAGTGGGGAAAGGTTGATTTCTCTACAAGACTGTTAAATCTCAGAACCATCAGTTCAGCACTTAAAGAATGGGAAGGCACAATTACTCACTACATCCAAAACATCTAAGATTTTTAGCATCATATATAGGTACAGTCATGGAGAGAATATGATTTCCTGCTGCATTTGAAAATCTCCTTTCTCTCCATTCATCTCCCTGATCTTTTATTTAGTTTTTCAATAATAAGAAAGATAGAGGCAATAGCATTCCTTAGAACTTAACGATGTCATCCCACAGCCCTACCCAGTGTTCACTTTAAAACTGGAACATTGACATAAAAACTCTTTCTAAAAGAAAAAAGGCTCAGGTTTTCCTCTCCAATGTGCAACTGGTTGCACAGATAGTCCAGGAAATTGCTGTGCACTCAGTTCATCAGAGCCCACAGCCTCAATGATTTAGTGCAAGCTTAGACTCAGCTAAAACCCTGTTCCGAGGAAAGAATTTCTGATGTTTCAAGTCCACTACTCCTGATTTTTCAGAGGGCCAATATTTGGATAACTTTACATTGATTGGAGGTGAAAGGATGTCCTTAACACAAAGGATGAAAGTCACCCTCAATTTATAACCAAAGGAGATAAGGTCTTAAAAGTAATAGCTCTTGACATTATTTCATCATTGATAAGACATCCTGTTTATTGATCATAACCTATTTATTTCAGGACTATTTGCTTTCAGATGTTTGGGGCAGAGGTTTGGAACAGTGATTCCTTATTTCTAATTGTTGCACCACAATAGTCATGAAAACTGGACAACTTACAGCAGTGCCTTCCATCCAATAGTTGTAAAATTACAGTAAATTAGTTTATTGGACTGTTTTATAAACAGGCTTTTTTCCTGCTCAAATGAGAAGAAAGCAATGTTATTACAAAGAAATTCAAAGGAAAGTAAAGATAATGACCAGGATGTGGTTTCTCCCCTCTGGACATATCAGCAGAGTAAGCACTAAGGAAAAGTCAGATTGACACAATGAGAAATGGGCAAGAGAATGTGAGAAAGAATGAATTTCAGATAGAAATCAGGGGAAGAACCACAGGCACTCATAAAGAATATCCCAAGGCTCTGGACTTTAGGTTTTGTACGTATTAATTGATATAACACCACCATCAACATTAAATCTTGCCCTGTCTTCCCAAGCAAAGTTTCAGCTAATAGTGCTTTATAGTTTGTTGAGTATTTAAGAAACATTAGCAACTGGGAGAGTAGGTAAGTGTTACACTTCTAAATAGTTTATGTTCCTGGTAATCCACCTGACTGTTGAACATAATAAATCCAGGTTCCCTTTCTTGCAGGAGATAAAGCAGTTCTCTCTCCTCTGCCAGAGGATGCCTGTTCTGTAAATTCACCAATGAACACTGAAGAGCTGCAAATTGTTATTCCTTATCTAAAATGAAGCCAATTTCACCCCCTGTTACTTCCCTGTTTTTGCAGCAACAGAGGGAATTATGAGTGCTCAATATACTGTCCTTGTCTAGAGCTTGATTCCAGAGGCTAACACATGACTTATTTGTCTTTCCTCCCCCGTAACTGGTAATTAATTTTATTTTAGATATTTATCTTTGGGAAATCGGTCATAAGAGGTTGTACATCTAAATTTATTTTGTATGCTGATCTTTTCCATGTGTGTATTTCCAAAACCTGTATCAGACTTTAATTTATTTACAGTTTGTGTAAATAAATTGTCTATATTTGCACCACTGAATTTTCTTCTTGTGAGTTATGCTTCCTGTACTCATTGCAAAAAATTTCTTTGGCACAGTTACCTTTTAAATTCAGAGCTACAAGGGTAACTAAACCAGCACAGATTGGCAACCCAATTGGGCCAATGTTACAAAATATGCTCAGGAACATTCATTTGAAGAAAAGTAATTTCAATTATAATATATCTGACACTGTTCCTTGAGTTTTTAAATGCAATTGAGAATGTAAATATTAGGTTTTAAGGAGGTTTGTGGAAATTTGTTGAAAATATTCATGCTAGTATTTGTTAAGAGGACTGAGCAACTTGGTCTGGTGGAGGGGGCTTGGAAAAAGGTGATCTTCAAGCTCCCTTCCAACCCAAATAATTCTAAGGTTCTGAGATAATCCAGGCAGGTAATTTATATGCAGTTTTGCAGTGTCATTCAGCAATAACTCTGAATGTCATAAATAGAAAAGATTCTTACAGTAGAGTTAGAGACTTAACTTGCCTTTCCAGCAGCATTTCACCAGCAGCTGGATAAAGCAAGAACACAACCATTCGATAGCTGAGGGATATTTTACACACAACAAATACTCTCTATGAAAACAAACTGGTCTAGCTCTTGCAAAATAAATGAAGCCTTTTGGGGCCACTGGGGTTTATGCAGTTTGTGCCAGCTAAACAAAGCCTGTCAAAACTCAGCTGTGCCACTTAAACATGGTAGAGCAGAGTTGTGCTCTGGTGATGAAAAGCCTTCAGAACTTTGACTTTGCTTTGGGCAGTTGTACTGTTGTCAGGACAGAACCCCAACACCAAGCTCAGCCATTCCCATCTCCCTCAGGTCTGCCAGACATTTCCCTGGAATACATTCCCTATATTGTTTATCAGCAACTTGAAATAGGCTTAAGCAGCCTAGACACTGCAGTTCACAGCTTTTCACCAAGGTAAAACTTTCTGTGATGGTTTCATAAAGTAAATCAAAACTGGTGTTCCCAAGTGCCTGAAAGGCTTTTAGAAATAACGTATATTTCTGAAGAATGGCACTTCTTTTGTGTTTTTAATGAACCTCAAGCAGCTGAATTGAGTAAATAAAAGTATTATGGAATTAGAATGACAAGATTTTTTACTCATTTGCATCTGTATTGTTTTCAGCTGCATGTTTGCAAGTCACATTTGGGGAACAATGCCAATACTGCAATAGCCTGTAGAACATTTTTGGCTTGAACTCAGTGTGTAAAAATCCATGTAGTGTTTCTGTATACTAAATTGTCTCATACAAACCCCAGTAACACAGCAACTGAAAAAATGAAGAAATATTTGAAAACCCATCAGCAAGGCTTCTTACGTGGGTATCTTATGGCACATCATCCCATAGCCCTTTACATTGAAAATAAAATATTCAAACATAAAAGCAGAACTGTTGGATGCCTGTTATCCACTGTTAAATTGCATAATGCATCATGATTGGACAAACACCTGTGCTAAATATCTTTATGCGGGCAATACCTGAGAGCATGTACAGTGTTCAATTCCACTCAAAACCTCTAATTCCCTACCATTCAAAATACTCTTCATTGTTTTTCACCTGTGCTTTTCAAGGCTGACAGAATTTCTTTCTGCTTATATGCAAGGGTAAACAGAGCTTTTTTGATACCATTTACATATATCAGATGTTGAATAGTTTAATCAGCACATCTATAAATAACTCAGGTGCAAAAACGGCCAAAGGGAAAAAAATCTTGATGATCTTGATTTATTACTACTTTTGAGCTGTGTTTTGAGAGTTTTGCTGCTGTAACTCTCACGAACAGCTTTATTGGCTGCAACAGCTTGAATTTTAAGATGATTTTGTCAGAGTTGACTGATGTTCTCCAGTGCTGTCACTTCAGCAAACACTGACAAGCTTTCTGGGAGCTTCCCTGCAGCACAACCACACATCCTGTGCTGCCTGGGCTGCTCAGTTCTTCCTTTCCAACACCCATCTACAAGTTAACCCTGGAGGTAAAACTCATCCTGTATATTTTTGGGGCAGTAGTATTAAACTTTAGTGTTCTCCACTCCATATCTCTAGAGTATTCTGCTCCCTTTTCAAAAAGATCACAGCACCTGCTTTTACCTGCTGAATTTTAACATAAATTTGTACTCTAAACTTTATCTGTAATAAGGGTCCCATAGGGTGGAAGAAGGCTCTGCCAAGACTTGCTGTTGAGCAGCCTGGGATAGTGAGAGATGTCCCTGCCCAAGGCAGAGAAACCAGATGAGATTTAAAGTCCCTTCCAACCCAACCCACTCTGGAATTCTGTGCTTCAGTGATTCTGTTTTGACTGTATTGCTTATGGCTTTTGCATGATTTAGTTAATAGACCACAAGTTCTTATTTTCAAAGTCTTTTGACAATTCCACCAAGCTTGGATGGAAGCAGAGGGTGCTGTCTACACTGAATTACATTTTGTCCTTAGAAGAGGGTTTAATAGTTGTAACTATTTTAAATTAGTTTAGAATCTCTAGTATCTGCCTGAAGTCCTGTAACAAGTGATTCCTGAGTAGCATTTCATTGATTATAAGGGATTAAACACTGAAAAACATAACTAGTTAGAAGAAGTTAATTCAATTAACTTCTATTCATGTGATAGTGACATTTACAATGAAACTTCTGTCAGGAGTTGGACTTTCATGATCCTTGTGGGTCCCTTGCAACTTGAGACAGTCTGATTCTGTGTTTCTGTGTCTTTCAGCAAAAGGGATCTGAAAAGGACAGGGTTTACACCCTCTTTACAGTGTAAATTATATCACTGGATGAAAAGGATCTGATCTCTTTTTTTCTACTTTTTTTCCTTGTAGGTTTCATTTCACTTGATTAAGGAGTTCAGGGAAGATTTTCAAAATACCTAGGTGACCAAAAGGAAGTTGTATTGGCTAGTTACTGAAATATTGATGCTTCNACTGAAATATTGATGTTTTTGAATATTTAACTTTTTTTTTTTTTTTTTTTTTTTAATTATAACTGACACTTTGTTCAGGAAAAATACCCAGTAAGAAAGTATAAACATGAGATTTAATCTTAACCATTAATCCCAGAGCAAGTAGTTAGGTAGTATTAAAACATCTCATCATAAGGCATTTGATTATGTTACCATGAGCAGCAGCACTACAGGGAAATTAGCAAAAACAACTTCTAGAACTGATGAAAAAAATCTGAAGATAAAAGTATGTTCACTAATGAGATGAATGAATTAATTCAAACTGTATAATCAATGAGGTGATACTTGCCTCTCTCCTCTCTTTTATGTGATATGGCAAACTCAGCACTTGGGGGAACGTGGATTGAAGTGTAGGAGGCAAACAGATTCAGTGTGTAAGAAGTGCACTTGTGCCACATCCACAAACTGTGATTTCCTATTGAGGGCACTTTCAAAATTATGGAAAAGAATCTTTTGCATTTCCAAACCCTTGCTTGCTCTTTTAGCAGTAGCAGTTCTCCTGGATGGAAAATAGTCACAGATCAACAAGTCAAGTTTTGGAAGTTTAGCTATAAAGCTCTGCCTGACAGAGGTTCCCTCCACATGGTGCTGTTCAGTCCAAATAAAACTCAGTGATCTTGGAGGTCTTTCCCATCATGATCATGTGATTCCATGACTGGAACTTCACAGAAAAGATTCAGACTCCACAACACAGCTTGTTAAAAACAAATAAGCTCTGGTTTTAATCTCCTTTTGTTTCCTAATTGTGCAATAGGTTTAGTTGATTTTGTGTCACAGTTTGGATTTAATGGCCTAATTTTTATCATATCCTGGATACAATTTATGTTAAATTTATAGTCTTTTGCTTTTGTCAGAATGGTGTAATATTGTGTTAATACAGAGACACATCCTATAATCAGACCCCACAAATCCTGTAATATCTCTAATCAAATGAAAAGTGCAGAAGGGAAGCAGGCTGGCAGGTGGAAATTTAACAATATTGCCTTTTTTCTCAGGGAAATCACGGCAAAATGAGGCCAAGACAGCAGAATCCTCCTTGTCCTGAGGAGTTAGAGGTCCTTCACAACAATGTATGAAATGATGTGCCACAAATATGAAATACAGTAGTGTTGGGTGAAACAACCAAACGTATTCTCATAAAATGAGAGCTGGAGCTCTGGAAAATTCTCTCATCTCTTCAACAGAGTTTTCACCATTTGGGTCTCCTCACATATGACTCAAAACCCCTGAGCTGCATTTAGATTCACATCTTGACTTCAACCATCAATTTAGCTGGTAAACACAAATTATTTTAAGGATATGCACAGCTTTGTAGACAAAATTATATATGTAAGTTTTTGTGATGTGTTCACTGCAATTGTCTGGAGAAGAAAAACAAATTGTAGGTAAGAACAGCCACAGCCATGTTAATTTCCTTTCATTTAGCTGTCCAATGTTTGGCTTTCTATGGCAAAGAATTCAGGTTAAAGACATAAACACAGGTTTTTATACAGTTCTATTTATTTATGAAAGAAAACATGCTAAGGGGGACTAAAAGAAAATACTAAATGCCTATTGTGAAACTCTGATTTCGCAGTTGCTTTGTGTCAGCCTTGTGAAAATCCCTCATAAGTTGGTGCCAAGAGGCCCTGTTAAGATTTGTCTCATAAACCATAGAGGAAACCTGCTGTAACACTGAAAATCTTAAAGAAGCTTAGTAAGAACTCTAAAAGCTACATTTTAACGTGTGATTACCTACACAACAGAGACTTCCTTTTACTATGCCCAGGCATAAAAACCAAACAAACCAAAGAACAAAAAAAACCCAACAGAACAAACCCCTCCCCAAAACAAACAACACAACTAAAAATAAAATTAGGTTCACAAAAGGTTTTCCAAAGTGATTTTTTTATTCATCTCCCCTCAGAAATATAAACCTCTATTAATCTTTAGTGACCTGTTGCCTCTTACATGAATGTTTCAGTTAATTGCCGCCACTAGTTAAAGAGAAGAAACTTTCCAGAAGATGAATGTGTGTGTTATTTCAGCATATTTTGAAAATCTAGGGTTCTGTGAGAAAAAAACCTCTCAAAAGTACCATTCCTTTGAGACTGTGCTGGCTTATGCATCAAGGAGACAGAAAGGCAATATCATAAAATATCATGCAGGAGTGGAGGCTGGGGTTTGGCACTGAGATTTATTATTACAGTAACCGAATTGGAGGGTTTTTCTTATCTGTGCCCAGCATATCAACTGTCAGTGGATGGATAAGGAAGCTCCAGTTAAGGAGGTGGACGAGCAGTGAGCAGAGACACCTTTGCTTTTGTGGTACAGCATGATGAAAACACAATTTGGGATCCTCAGAGGCCAGGAAAACAATGCGTGACTCCCATCTGGTCATGGCAGAGTGCCCTTGGAGTGGCCACCCCATCCTTACCACCAGGAATCAGAACCATATACACAGGTTTAAAAAAAAAAAAATCTATCTATCTATAAAAATATATAAATTCAAATTAAAATATATTTAAAATATACATATATATACAGATATATATTAAACAAATTAAAATATATTTATTCAAATTAAAATATAAAAAATATATACATATGGGCTTACAAATAGACCCCAGCTATTAAAGAGCAAATTCCTTGCTTTGCTATGCTTTTAGATGAGATGTGAAAAGCCTACATGGAAAAGCATTGCAGTTTTAAAGACTAGAAAGAGAGGCTGAGCTATCACAGATTTATCACATAAAGCACAGCAGTGTTTGTAGCCTGTGATCAAAAATCAAGTGGAAAATTTTCTATTTTCTTTTATATTAAGTGTTTTCAGATAATGTATTTCTGTCTTGGGCTTAGTATTGGAAGCATGATGGAGTGAAAAGAAGTGGTAGAAGAAAAAAGCTTAAGGTTAATGCTTTATGGTTTTAAGGAGAACTCTTACCTCCTCAGCTGTATTTCATTGTTTATCAGCACAGTTTGAGGCTGCACATTGGCTGTCCCAAGCACCAAAGATATGGTGGAAGCATTTTGTCGGACAGTTTCTGAAGGAATAAATAAACAAGAGCTAATCCCCCATGGTGGTAATTCCTGGGTTGGCATCTCCAGCATCAGGAGAAATTTCATTGACTCTAATTTTTTAAACAGTTGAATTCATTAAACTCAACAGTCCTCCCCAAACTTACAGGATCCCAGAATCAATTAGGGATTGATTGGGAAAGTCCTCCTGTGGGGACACAGTTTGTAGTAGTTGGGAGTGGGGCTGCCGCTGAGCCTCATCCCTGATGAGCTACAACTGTGTGAGCCAGGTGAGCAGTATCAGACACAATGAGACATGGAGTGCTGACCAATCACAGCAGGGCACACATGTGTAGGGGATGTGAGATCAAGGGTATAACAGGTTGTGCTAGAGAACAAGAAGCAGCAGATGCTCCAGAGGTTTCTGGAAGGGTGGGGGGCCCAGCTAGAGCTTGCAGGAGCAATAGAAGACCTGGAAGGAGCTGCCAGCTGTACAAAAAAGGGCAGCTGGTCCCACAGCAGCTCCAGAGATTATAGAAGAAGCTGGTGGCCCTGCAGCCACTGACCCAGAGGCAGACACTTAAAGCCTCCTGAGGTTGTATAGTGGTATTCTGTGAATTGTGGCCATCTCAACTATGACGTCTTCCCAGATCAAAAAGTCCAGCCTCTGCCTGATGCCCACCTTGTCACCAGCCCAGAGCAGTCAGTGCCATGTCCAGGTGTTTCTTGGACATCTCCAGGGATAGGGACTCCAAACCTCCCTGGGAAGCCCCTTGCAAAGCCTGACCACCCTTTCCATGCAGAAATTCCTCCTGATGTCCAACCTGACCCTCCCCTGGCAGAGCTTGAGGCCATTCCCTCTCATCCTGTTCCTTGGGAGCAGAGCCTGACCCCCACCCACTTCAGGTGCATATGGGAAGCTGAAAGGACCTTCATGGCAAAGTGCCCACACTGCCCAATCCAGATGTTCTTAGTGGTAAAGAACATGTAAACATAATTTTAAAGAATTTCAGCACTCTAATAAAATTTCAAAGCACAAATATGGGGGCTCTCTTCTCCCTGTTTCTGGATAGACTGTTGTTTTCCTTGTGCCACTCTTCTGCAGGAATCTGCTAGGCCATTTGCCCACTCCAGGACAAACCAAGAGCCTCTGTGGGCACCTAGTATATCCCAGGTCTGAACGGCTCTCAGGGGTGATAGCTTTGATACTCTGCCTCCTGGGATTTCCAGAGTTTAGTTTCTGTCATGTTGTCAATTTAAGGCAATAAAAAAGTAGGCGAAGCTCACATAAATATTTACAGTAGAGCCAAAGGGTCTGCAAAGGCTGGGATATTGTGTGCTTTTCAGATCATGTTTACATATGCTCAAAATCATGGAAACTCACAATGGTCTGGGTTGGAAGGGACCTTAAAGCCCATCCAATGCCATCTCCTGCCATGGGCAGGGACATCTTCCACTAGCTCAGGTTGCTCCAAGCCCCATCCAACCTGGCCTTGGACACTTCCAGGGATCCAGGGGCAGCCACAGCTGCTCTGGGCACCGTATGCCAGGGCCTCACCACCCTCACAAGGTGAACAATTTCTTCCCAATATCCCATCTAACCCTGCCCTCAAAAATATCCACAGTTTCTCGTCCCAGTCAGTTTTGACTTTGTATAGGACCACAAGGGCCATTTTTGACAAGGAATATTTTTCCACATGTCAGACTCAAGAAAGAGGGATTTGCTTGAGAGGTCATCGTGACCCACATCTCCTCTGAGCACTTGTCCTGTATCTCCTTTAAGAACTGTTGTGTGCTATGAATTTTGACATTAATTTAAGATTATTAAGGAACAGAGGACTGGGAAGCTTTGCATTTGTAGCTGTGCTACATGCTGGAATATAATGCCACATTCTAAGTCCAATTTTTAATATTCTTTATATCCTGTGGTAATTACAGCACGTGTGCAGAGAGGCAATTACCGGTACCTTTCTCTTTTTATGCCTGTTTTAAAAACATAATTAATAATCAGATATACTCAGCAATTTTATAGCAGAACTAGCTCTATTACTTCCCATTAAAAAAACCAGGCTGCAAGAGTAGCAGAGGTGACCTGTCCCCTGTTACACTCAGCCCCAGTGGCACTACTGATTTGAGCCATGTGGAAATGCTCTGCCAAAGCAAATAACCACATTTTTAAGGTCTCTGCTGCCAATTTGATGCAAAGCTTCACAAGCAGGAAAAGCTGACAGCTAAGCCATGTTTTCTACAGCCCACGGGTGTGCGGGATCTCTAATTATGTGTCAGTCCAGTGTCAGAGCTCAGGTTTCAGTAGCTTCATCTCCACAGAGGAAATGCAGCTCCCACAGTTCTGGTATCATTATGAATTTATGATGTTGGTGTTGTTATGAGACTCACCACAGAGCAAAATCTGTGGAACTCCTTATCAGGATTAAATAAGATGTGTACATCTTAAATGTGACTATACTGGAGAGAGGGGTATAGACAGGAAGAAACAGCAAAGGGGAATCCTGAGAAAATAGATTATCATTATTCCTTTTTCAGGGACAATACCACCTTTGTGTATCCCGCACTTCATACTATTCACCACCACTGCCCCTCAATATGAACTATTCCAGGAAAATTATCTAGAATTTTTAAAAAAGAACCAATTTCCAGCAGTTTAGTGGGATTTTTACATCCAGAAGATCTTTCAAGCATAGCTCAACCCAGAATTGTGCTGGCATCCCGCAGTGCAAGGCTGGGCTATCCTGCAAGATATTGCTGCCAAACTGGGTGTACTGTGAAATCAAGGATTTAATTTGATTGATAGGATGCAATCTGAACCTGCAACAGCTTAACTGCCATTGAATTTTAGAAACTTTATGCCAAAATGTTATGTTCTTTTTTTTTTTTTTAAGAGAGATTAAGAGAAGGAATATGAGAAAGCTTTGAAAGTGTTCATTCTTAATTCATCTCCAGCAGGAAGGACAACCTAAAAAATTCAATTTGTTGCCTAAAATTGATATAAAAGAAGTAATTGCATAATCACAGAGAATGGCTGAGGTTGGAGGGGACCTTCAGAGTTCAGCTGGTCCTGCCCCCCACTCAAGCAGGGTCATTTAAAGACAGTTGCTCAGGAAACTTTTATGAATACATAAAAAAATATTTAAAATGTGAGAAAAGGATTTTCTACCTTTTACATTTAAGTGATTTTTGGCAAATCAAGTAAAAGTTTGCTCAAATAACAATATGACAATGTGGATTAACTGATTAAGGTGACATTTCCTTTCATCCTTGTTTTCCCACTCAGTCTTGTGATCTTGGGGTATATGTTAAGCTTTTGTGATTTCAAAACACATTTTAATCTGGAAAATCTAAAGAGGAGACCAGATCTGAATCCCCATTTGCTTAAAAAGAATCCCAAAGAAAACCCTGGAATCTAAGTTTTGACGTTATTGCTTTCAGCATCCTTTTTCCTCTGTTGCCTTGTTTTTTATTTGTTCGTATATTTGTTGATACACCACCTAAACCTCAAAAAATGTGCCAAAATCTCAGGTAAGTTGGATAAAGTGAGCAAGGCATTTCTTATTGCAATATTGTCTGTGAAACCAAGACCAGAAATGCAATTAAATTCAGTATCTTGCCTAGCAGGTGATAAAGTCCTTGGACAAGTGTTTTTCTCCAGAGGCAAGACTGCAAGGAATGAGAATGCCAGAAAAAAGTGCTGCATGTTATGTCTTCAGTTCTGTTTTCTCTATTTTAATTTTGCTTTGTCTTCAAAATACCAACATCTGACCTGAGTTTCTGAGATCAGTAGAAAAGTCTCAACTTCATCTCTTTGCAGGGGCAGAATTTACCATGTTTATAATCACAGCAAAGACATCTATACTTTTCTATTTGCTTTACATTGTACCAAAATTTACAACCTAGAAGTAAGAAAAAATAAATATATTATTAAAAAGTTCCAATACCTTCTTATTAAAATACCTCAGCTACTCTCTTCCTCCCCAAATTTTTTTATATAGTTATCAGATCTTTCCATCTTTTATCTATGACAAAAAAAATTTGTTATCAAAATTCTTTTTTTATTAAATATGTTTTACTTATGGATATAATGCATTAACCTGTATAGAACTGCAGAGAACCTCCTTTTCTCCACTATTTTAGACATGACAGACCAGAGAGATTTTAAGTTACTTGAGAGTTCTATCCATTGCTTTGTGCTATGCCACAAATTTTCCTTATACTGCACTGGTCGTGATCAAACAGAACTGTAACACAGACAATTTTTAGTGGAAGAAAAACATTCAGAAGCTGAATTAGAGACATTTAAATTGCACAGTTTTGGTGTGGGTTTTTTTTTTGGTTTTTTTTTTTTTTTTTTTTTTTTTTTTTCAGAATAAAGGCAGTTATAATAAACTGAACTCTGCTGCAGCAAAACGATTAAAAAAAAAAATCACAGATAACACACAATTATCCTGAAAAGTTTGATAGTTTGAATCATGGTGTGATGCTGCCTGAAAAAGGATTATTTAAAAGATTTAAACTCGTTCTTTTAAAGCAATTGGAAAATGCAGACTCCTATGAAGAGACTGAAGGTTTTGCTTATTACGATATTTGTTCCCCAAGAGTAAAGTTGAAATAAAATCCACAAAGGAACAGAAAATGACATTTTTTTTCTACTGATATTTTGTTTCTTTTGGTCTTGTGAAACAGAAAATTCTATAGAACCTATGTAATTCTCATTGTCTTCTAAATACCTTGTGTTTGTTAAGAGCTCCTAAATGTTCAGAAGGGAAGACAGGGAGCACAGACATCTAAAAAAATATGCCTAAGGCCTGGATCTCAATTTAATCCTCAGAGCTCCTCACAAGGACCCAATCCATTTCAAAGTCCCTACCTGAGAAATGTGGAACCCCATACTCAAGCAAAAAGTTATTGCTGTTTTAAGAAAATATCAGTGGGAATTTGCTTGGGAGAAATCTGCTTTTCCAGTCTGTCATATTTAGAAACATGATAAATGATTGTCCTTAATTTTCACAGAATATTTGGGTTGGAATGATGATAATACAAAAGAACTTAGTTGTTTCTGAGTTATGGTATGTTCTGCTGTCACTATGATCAAGTTTTAATTTGGTAAATATAAAGTAGCTGTTAATCCCTACCTATTTCCTCCTCTTTTCCAGTACAATTCGTGTGGAATTGACTTGGTGAACATTTATCAAGCCATTAATAATACCTCCAAAGGAGGTTTAAATTACTGTCACTATGAATTTGATTTTCTCACGGTAAATGTTAAATTTCATTTGAAGAAAAGTGGAATTCGTGATGAAAGGACTGAATTCCCCATCACTGAGAGTCCTGTTGTTTTCATCTACTTCATTTATTATTCAAAGTGTTTGACCTTAAAGAAAGGTCTGAGAATGCATTAGGTTCATCTTAGTATTGAGAAGATTTCAGACATATAATGGCATAAATCGCTTTCTGAGAAGGAAGAAATGAATGAAGGAAAGATTCGATCATAGGGACTGGAATGGTGATTTCAGCTGAGAGTCAGCTGTGGATAACTAATTTCAGGATCAACCCAGAAATAAAAATTGGGATATTTAGCAGAGTGAGAATAGACCCCACAGTGACAGGAGCAATGATTCAGTGCTGCACACTTTCATTGTAATCAGGGATTCTTACACAGCTGGAAAATTAGCAACCTGGAAAGAATGAAGAAAATTCACCATTAATTGAAGATAGGCCAGAAAAGAATGCAAAACCTCAAACTACTGAGAGCAGAAAATATTAATAGCATGAATGGAGAGAGGATCATATAAAAAACTGAGCTGAAAAGGAAAAAGTCGGTATAAGACAGATTATAATTAAAAAAATGTAATGCACTGAGAAATAAAGAAAGAATACTGAAGTTTACACTCTCTTGCTGATTTGCTGGTTCTGTGGCACACAGAAACAGGGTGTTTTTTCTGATAAGATCCATTATTTGATACAGGCAATGACTGAGAAGACACAAAGAGAGGAAATAAGGCAAAACAACAGAGACGGCAAGAGGATTTCACATCCTGAGTCCCTCTTTAAGTGGCTGAAATAAGTACCTTCATCTACAGGTGGAGAATTGAATGAAGTTCTCCCAGCTAAAGACATCTGATGGGTTCTTTTACTTTACTGATTTACCAGCTAAGCAGCCTAGAAAAATATGGGGCTTTTTCCAAAAAAAAAAAGGGGGAAATTGAAAAATAAAGTTGATTGATAGATGAGTTCTTAACAATCTTCCTTGCTTACTTAGAGAAAATCTGGTGGAGATTCATCAGTCTAATTCTAGGAATAATATAATTGGTTGTTACCACTCTGTGGTTTGTTTATATTTATAGGTGTGTGTGCAGAGATAGGTGTAATAATTATGAAAAAGGGCTTTCAAGGTGGTGCTTTGAAGAGATTCTGGGTTCAGCAATTTGGACATTTTCTGAAATCACTTCTATGGGTTGCTGCTAGTCATTCATTTTCACCCTGAAGACACATCCCTCATTGCTTGTTAGTTAAATTAAAAAAAAAACAACAACAAAACAAAACAACAAAAACCCCCTAAAACAACACCACCACCAAGAAAAACACAAACCAAAGAAACAGAAAAGAAGTAATCTAGATTAAAAACAACACTTGGGATAAGCAGGGGGTTTTAATCTGACTCAATTTGGTACCTTGGTTTAGAGTAGTTTCTCCAAATTGCAATAACAGATTGAGGCAGCAAACAGTGACCTGAGAAGATCAGACTTAAGTTTGCTTTACTGCTGCAGATTTCATCAAACTGCTTTTTCAGAAGAAAGGTTTGTACTCACATCCTTCAAAATAGCTGCCATGTTGGGGAGAGTAAATGATTTCTCTGTAAACTGATGTTATTGTCTGCCAGAATACGAAAATAATTTGATCCCCTTGAGTCATGACCATTTTTTGTTAAAAGGTGGTGAAGAAATCCCTCCAAGATAGCCACTAAAAAGGCATCAATTTTGAATCACTAAAAATTAAGCAGTCTTCAAACTGACAAGTTGTTTCCTCAGTCTAAGAATGAGCTAAGACTCAGAAGGACCTAAATCACAGAAACCAATAAGATTCCTGAAAATATTGTAAAGGAGCCTTAATGTCAGTGTTGTGAAAATGTCATTACAACTGTTACACCTTGCAGTGGTCTGAAAGGGTTTTATTCTCCCCTGAATCGTTGGTCTGGGTTTTGCTCTCTCAGCAGCACAGCCCATTATATGGCCATAATGTGGAACATGCCAGGATTATGTTGCATATTTTAAAATGAAGGAGAATAAATACATCATCAAATTTATTGACAAGCCAATTATTTTTTTATGCCTTACTGTCTTTTATATGTGTACCTCAACAGCAAAGGCAGTTTCCTTCCAAAGGGGGATTTAATTCCAGATAAATACTAATTATTATTATTGTTGAGGTCTTCTCTGTACACAACACATGTAGCATGGTGGCTGCCATGATATTGTCAAATATTCTTTAAAATCCATTAATTCATGCCAGTTGATGGCTCCTTGAGAAACTAGGTTTCACTGATTATTGATTACTGTAAAAAACCCCACCATTTCTAAATTTACTGTCAATTAATTTTGCTGTGTTTAATTTCTTACCGCATTTCTTACAATGGAAAACTGGTGATGACATTTTTGATTGGCATGGCATAAATTTGAGCACAAATGAGGATAAGTAGTTTTCTTCCTAATTTTTCATCTTACATTATTAGTAAATGTTGTTTTGATATATTTTTTAAAATTTTATTTAATTATCTTTAATTTTTTACTTCCTTTCCCTTGTAGTGTTATGACACTGCTGTGGAATTCCCCCAGCACTAATATCCAATTTTTCACATGGGCTCATGAAGACTGAATCTTTCGCTATAATAAATTATTACACCAAGTTTATATAAAGTAAACACATCACAAAGACTGGGAATAGTTGATAGGATAGAACACATTTAAAGTGGCATGAAGCTGCTTCTGGCCCAGCTTTTCCAGGGGAAAAGGGATGAAGGGAAGCCCTTGTGAGGCTGGTGCAGTTAGGACTCAGAGCATGCCAAGAGCTATCCTGGAAGGCCCATTGCAATAAACACCTGCTCCTCAAGCCAAATGGAGTCAGCCTGGAATAAAGACTTTCCCATGGGCAGTTCAAATGTCTTGGCAGTGCAAAATTCATTCCTAATAAAAGAAAAAGGTAATAAAAAGGATTTAAATAAGCAAAGTGGCTTAAGGTAAATGACAGAGCTGGAGTGCTGCAAAATAGGATGGGGATATCCCTTTTCCATGCTTTTATCCTTTTCTCTCACTCCTTTTTAAGTGTCCAGCACCTGGAAACGAACCAAGGAGCCATCCTTTCCTTAGCCCCTGGTCCCAGCCATTCGTCATTCCCTATGGAAATATCTAAGAATCATCTCAGAAAGCCATCCAGCATCTTCTGCCTCTGTATCCAACTCTCCTGTGGAACTCGTTGGGTCCAGAAATAGACTTGGATTCTACTTGCCAGAGGACCCTCAGGGGAAAAGGAGGGATCCTATTCCTGGGCATTGTGTGGGGTGGAAGTGCAGAAGGGGAAGGGTGACCCCATCCTGTCAGGAAGAGCCATGGCCATTCCCAGGCACTGCTGGCCCTCTCATTGCAGCCAGTTCCTGGCTGAGGTGCTGGTCTCCAGTGTCCTCTGCCCAGAGGGGTGGGGTTGGAACCCCCACTGCATCACAGCTCCATGGGCACTTGTAGCAGTGCTCAGCAAGGGTAAAAATGTCATAAATCGGAGCACCTGGAATTGACAGTAAGAATTTATATCCCTGTTTTCCATATGAAAAAATCAAACAAAAAAACGCATCATGACCCTGAAAATGAAAAATTTCTGACTGTGGAGAAAGGAAAAACCCCATCTGTGCATTGAGCTAACCCATGCTCCTGCTCACTCCCCCCATTTTTGATCAATGTAGAATTGTTCATAACTGGAAAAGGTACCTTCAGTAAGAAAACTAATTAATATTTTTATATAGAGAAGTGGATCCATGGTAAGATTTGCTAACAATTGCCATCCCCTTGTACAACCATCCCTATCATTTCAGCCTCAAAAGGTACTTGCAGAAGTTCATCTCATATTGTTTTTTCAATTCTATGCAATACAGTGTCCCACTTCTTTCAGTCACTGTGGTATTTGTGATTTCACATCATCTTGAGGAACCTTTTCCACCACCATTTTGAAGGAACAGTCCTGAGATGTGAAACCTTGAGTTGGCTTTGACAGTAATTTCAAGGAGTTTTTGGCATCCAATCATCTATTATTGCCATGTCACAAGTCACACATCACATAGAATAAATAACAATATTCAGACATCTTTAAAACAACCAGTCCTAAAAAAAATAAATGAAAAAAAAAAAAATTAAATCTACTCCATTTTCCTATGGTAACAAAAAATCCCAATTCTATTATTTATAAGACAACATATTAGAATTAATGGTTTGGAAATTCCAGGCTTTCAAAAAAGCATGGTTATTTTTTTAACCTGTCAAAGCCAGAAATGAACCAAAAAGGCACCTTCCCTCCACTTTGTACCTATTTCCCCTGAGAGCTGGAAACAAACAGTGCAGCAATGGGGGAAACGGAGATTCCCAATTTGAATTTCAAAGACAAGTAGTTACTTACATTAAATAGCTTTCCCTTCTATTAGGCCAGATCTTTTACCACGCAACATGACAGGAAAAGCTCCCACAAACCTTCTGCTTGAAAGGATTTTTTAAAAGCTGGATTTTTATAAGTCAATGGGTATCTTTGATTTATTTGAAAGGAAAACCAGGGTATTAATGTTTTAATCTTTAGCCTCATTATAGCTAACATGTACTTGAAAAGACACACTAATTCCCAAAAGCAGAAATATGACATCTATTTTATTATTCTTTCAGCAATATCTGCATTTTAGTAGCTATGCTGGTGAAGCATCATAATCAAAATCAGGTAAAATAACAAACACCATTTCCCTGACAAAACACCTTTCTTCCCACCTCCCTCTTTCTCTCTCCCTTTCTCCCTTCCTCTCCCCACTGTGAGTTTTTAACCAGCTCAAGTGAGCCCAGTTAAATTAGAGATTATTACAATAATCTCTAATAATTTCCTTGATTGATTGCATCATCTGTGGTTCAGCAATGGAGATAAGGGATTTTAATGAATGATAGTGCAATGCACAAAAAACCCTCAATGTACATACATATAACCCAAAAATTCCTGTCCAAAAGGAGCTGGGATCCAGCTTACAGTACAAATGAAAGTAACTGAAACCATTGTGGAAATTAATTGTAAAATTGAAATATTTTGAAATACAAGAATACTTATATAAAAACACTGAGCTGATTTTTATGTATATATTTATTTGTTTTAGACATTACCAAAGTGTCAAACCAGTCTGTATAATTGTCTGATTTCAATGACACTTTCACTGCAAGTTCTGTATGGGATTTCTGGGAAGAACAGTTTTCAGTGGAACTCTGGTGGGAGTATGGAGAGTTCATGTGGATGTGGATACTCTGAACAGATGTATTTACTTTAAAGCATATGGGACAGAGACTTGAAACCTGATTGCACATGCTCTAATTATTGGACTGTTGGCTGTCCTGGGAGCTTGTGTAAGCTTAGGATTTTTTTCTTCACCAAAAGACCCAAGTCCCAATTTAATGCAGACTGAGGACACTCTCAAAGTTCACTTTGCTTTTCCAGCCAGCTCAGCTAATAAATTCTAAAATTCTAGCAAATCCTCTTCTAGTTCACCTCCAGTTCTCTTTGTACTCACCAGAGGGAAGAACATTCTGCAGAGACAAGGACAACAGCCAATGAACTTTGGAGCTTCTTGCTTACTATCATCAGAGAAGCTGCAGAGTTTCTGTCACTAACCCCTCCTAAAGGTCTGCAGGTATGGGGTTTTTTTCAGGTACACATATTTACATAGATATCCTTTCATACTTACAGCAAAATATCAGGGGGAAAACAGAACCAAGTAAGAATTTATAGTATTAAACACATGAAGCTTGAAATCAAATGCTTTTCCCTCAACTGCACTAGAGTAGTTGAATTGCTTTTGTATTGAATTAGAAAGAATCTTCAAACACTCTGTCACTAAGATAATTCATATAAAACCAATAGTCATTCGAATCTGCCACGTTTTAGGTTTTTATATTAATTTGGGGATCAAAGTTAAGATCACAGAATCGTAAAGGACATCTGATACATGGATGGAGCTGGGGAAGGGTCAGGCACTGCTGAAGCAAGACGAAACAGAACCCCCTCAAGAAGAAAACAAAAACAATATCCCCCCATAGTCTGTAACCACCTTATTGTGCTCATTAGTCCTGCTTGTGTCACCACTGATCCAGCACAAATGCAACAAGAGCATCCAGGGATTCACATGAAACCTTGGATGGACCTTCCAGAGGTGGAAGATCCCCCAGATCTTGATTTTTAGCTCACCTTTAAAATTATCTTAGTTATCATCCTTTCATTAGAGCCTGATTTGTTTTTTTTTTTCTTTTTCTGAAGTGCAGTCTTGAAAAAAGGATACAAAGTTACAAGTTTTCTATTTCTACCTTGAACAATACTTAAGCATTCTCCATAATAAATCTTTTCATCTGCATCTTCATGAAAGAAGAAAGAAAATTAAAGAAATTAAAGAATTTACTTACACAAAAAACTACCACAAAAAAAAAGGTGTCATCAAACTCCCAGGCAGTTTTTCCCAGACCCAACATTTGTCCATTTATTCCTTTCAATCTTCCAAATAAACAGTTTATTCCCTTTCCTCAAAAACTTCAATTTGGACTTCAGTGACCATCAAGCTTAACAATTCCAAATATTTAAGCCCAAAATATTTGAAGGTCTTTTAATGATTTTACTATTGAAAGCTAATACTTCAAAATTTTCTCCAGAAATTCTCTTTAAAGAATAAGAAAGATAAGATTTCTCCATATTTGAGCAGCCACCAATGAAGTTACTTATTCCAGAAGGGTAATATTTAGTTGAGCTTCATAATTCTGACATCAGTTTAGACTCCCATTATCTAAGAGATAAATTTAATTTATTAAGATAATCTCAGATAATAAAAGTACTGTTTTAACATGGCCCTATATTATGCTATATTTTTTAGCTCTTCAACAATGCTATGCATTGTTTATATAATTACAAAATTAATATTCTTATTTTTAATAAGTTTTAGAAAAATCTCAGCTTTGTTCCTACTGCTTGAATATGCTGTAGGGTTTTTACCTTTTCCACAAAATTTTATTCTATTCTTTTTAAACAAAAAAATTCTATTTATACATTTTTTATGTAACATGGGTAAGAAGTAGAGATTTCAAGTTATGTTCTGAAGCTTCCAAAATACTGATTTTCTATAGAATGTCAAAAGAACTGTAAAATATCATTCACTTTGCCTTGACAGCTATATAGAAGGATGTTTCATACTTTTTGATTTGTGACTTTTGAAATTCACTCAAAAGCCACAAATTACTGTAAACTGCACTATAAATAATCTAACACATAGTCCATGTGTTCCAGACCTAAGTCATGCTCTCATTGCCCAGTTACAAACCATTCCCTGCACTTCCTCTCCAGTTTACTGCACAAATTCATCCTGACAGGCAAAATTGTACCCTAAACACACTGGAATCTTAATTTGGGAAAAATTCAAATATGAGGAAAAAATGAAAGAATCCTAGAGATACTTCTAAAAATGGTTCTTTAGAAACATCTAAAAATATTTGTAGTCATTCAGCCTTTCTGTTTAACCAAAGCTAATGTCCAAATAACTACATTAAGTTATTGTACCAAATTATTCTTACACGTCTCAGACCCATCTTATTGTCACTGTAATTTGATGTGATGGAAAATAGATGGCATGGGTGTTGCCTCAACAAAAGGATTTGATTTTTACCACTGGCAAATTCAGTTGTGCTCTTGGTAAAAAAAGTCATCATTAATAACATTAGCTATTGCACTGCTGCCAAGAAATAAATGTAAAGAGTCAACCTTATCCTTCAGAAATAGCCTGTACCGAATTCCCAACCAAGCAGGGTAATGAAGCTTGAATCATGGAACGATTTGGGTTGCTTAAAGTGCAGCTAATCCAATGCCACCTCCTGCCATGGGCAGGGACACCTTCCACTAGCCCAGGTTGCTCCAAGCCCCATCCAGCCTGGCCTTGGACACTTCCAGGGATCCAGGGGCAGCCACAGCTTCACTGGGCACCCTGTGCCAGGGCCTCCCCACCCTCACAGGGAAGCATTTCTTCCCAATAGTCCATCTAAGCCTCCTTTTGTGGCTGCTTCACTTTCACTTCAGACCTGTAAAGTTAAATACTTGTTTGAATGATATATTGATTAAATTTGTTATTTCAAACAATTTTTTCTTCCTGTGCTGCAGCTGCTACTCATACAGAGATAAGTTATTTCTGTGGACTTTATACACTTGTACAGAGGTTTTATCCTGAAGTCTGAAGAATTGAAGTTTAATCATGTAGTAATGATACTAAACCATTGCATTCTTGTAGGAATCTTTGAAGTCAAAGTATCCATGAATAGTCTGTGCAGCTCATATTTCAAACCCCTTTTTTCATGTTTTTACAGTGGTAAAGAAATGCCAAACATAGACATGGATGTAAAGCGAACATTAACTCCCCATCTATGATTGTTCCGGACCCTTTTTTTGTATTCATTGTTGTTCTGATATTGAGTCTTTTTTTTTCCATATTGAAGGGACATTATAATAACAGATGAACCAATAAAATTTGTTGATTATGTATGGCAGAAAGGAAATTGGACCTCCTACAAAGGGGCTGGGAGGATATTAAATTCTATAGAAAGTTGTAGTTGCTCTCCCACTATTGTTAAATGTGTTGTTAATTATCATGGGTATTAAATCTTTATGTCTATCAGCTTTTCAAATGAATCCCCCCACTTTTAAATAGTGATGAGACTCATCACAATATTTTAAAAAATACTGTACCATACTTTTTTTGGAATTCACCAGCAACTTTGCTTTCAAATAGGATTTAAAATACCCCAGCCTGGATGGATTATAGATTTTCTTTCCTTGATTTCATGTTTGCCTAAGAAAGGGGAGGAAACAAAAGTGCTGAAAAGTAGTAAATTAGACTCTTCCTTAACCACTGATTTTTTTCCCTACATTAACTGATTTTGGACTTGTTTGGAGGAGCCTGTTTAGGCCTTTCAATTCCCATTAAAACCCCTGCAGGAATATGGCTAGTATCTCTTACAGAATGCCCAGAACACATGAGCAGTTCTTCTGATGTGGCTTCAGCATTTCCTCACCAAACAACAACAAAAGTACAGTTAGAGAACAAAGAAACATGCAAAGGGATTTTTTTTTAGGGCTACAGAGTGATGACATGAGAAAGATGCCCAGTGTCCTGTGTGACTCAAATGGGGATTTTTCTGCTTTGTTTTTCCTTTCTGGAAGGAGCTGTTCAAGTCACAGGGGCTGCTTCAGACAAAATTAACTGTACAAAAAAAAAAGAATAATTCTCCTGAGAGAAAGGTCTCTCATATTCTTTGGATGAACACAGTCTACTTACTTTCTGTCTGTGGAGGTTAGTGAACAGAGCCTGTTCCTTGACGTGGACTCTTCAAATTTATTTTATCATTTGTGTTATTTAGAAGTCTGCCTTTGGGATTATTTTTTTCTGTCAGAAATAAAAGGGACTAATAGAGGATGAAAGACAAATAAAGTTGGAAAACAAGGAATGGTCTCTCCACCAAACACTGTGGGCATTAATTTTATTTTTAACCTTTCAGTCTCACAGGTTTTTGTCCAACTGCTGCTGTTGTCCAGATATTGTAGTGCCCATCAGTAACATTTATGAGAAGCATAATCTGCATGTTGGAGCAGGGCTGTCCAGATTCATAATACTCTCTTACTAACTTAGTTCAATCACACTAATAAACCATGAAAACCTTAAAGGAAATCAACCTTTTTTTTTTTTTCCAATAGGAAACTAATTCATAATCAAGAGTGCAGGGCAGACGCCCTTCATTGATCGGTGCTCTACTGAGAAAACAATTACTCCTCTCCCAAGCAAGGGGTCATTTCACATAAAGAAGTGATGGGGAACAAATGCAGGGGAAGTAAAAGATGTAATTGGCAAATGGCTCCACTCTGTGAAATTGTTTAGTGCTGTAAATGACTTTGGTAAAATAATTCACTGTGGTGGAACCAGAGAGTGACAATGATAAAGGGTGACAGCATCTCACACACACTTTGTCAAGTCCCTGCCACACTTGAACTCCTGGGTAAGGAGGATGCAGTGGCAAAAGCTCACAGGCAGAAACTGGGGGAGAAAATCTGGTGTTATAAAATACAGGAGTGAAAATCCCTCTGTGCTTTGGGGCCACGAGGTGGGAGCTGGACTATCAAAGCTCTGGTAAGGTCTCTGTCTTCTAGTCAGTGAGCAAAACATATTCACTCTTTCCTGCCAGGTGGGACTTGCTTTTAAACTTTTAAAACATTGGCTTAAAAATAATTTGTTTTTTCCTATGAGAAAGTACACAGTACATCTGTACAAGATTCCTTCCAATAGCGTCTGGTCTCTAAAATCATTCTCTGAAGAGGCAAAAATTTCTTAAAGAAGAGCAGCAGCAGAGTTAAAACCTCACTCACGCTCTACAGAACTTCTTAGTTTATTTCTCTAATTTCTGAAAAATATTGGCAGGTAATTTGCAGGTGAATGAATTTAAAACCTAAACCATATGATGATTTTCAGTGTCTAAGAATTTTCCTGTATGGGTTCTATGGAACATAAGCTGTGCTTAAGATTTTGGAGCTCAGCTGCCTTATCTAAGCTGAGCATTGCAGGGACAGCCATATCTGAAGATGCTGACTGGAAAATGGGACTAAAGTCCCTGTGAGCTTGATTTACTGCAATGATCTAAACACATTTTTATTTTACGATGAGTGAAACACAATATAAAACCATACATAAAACATATATAGAGAATTGTTTTTCATAATTTTTAAGATTCGGCTGACCTTTATTAGAAAACAAATACAATTTGCTGTATTTTCTGTAGCTTCTCTCCCTAACTAAATTTACTGTGAAGTTCAGCTGTGAGGTAGATGCAAAAGACACAAATGTTATCAAGTGATCTTTCTGGTAACTGCATCTTCCCTGAACTTTGACTCCTAAATGATATGGAGAAATAACAAGCTGAAAAGAAGCAAACACCACAGTTACATTTTCATTTGAGCATTTAGCCAGCTATTACAGACGGTCAGATGACTCCACTTCAGGTGCAAATCTGATTTCCAGAAAAACACTGATTATGATTCAATTAACCCTGACATAGCCATAAGGCTTTTCCCCCCCCATAAGTCAAAGCAGATCCAGTACATAATTATGTTATTATCAACATACAATGGGAAAAAGCAGAAAGATTTGATGACGAGAGTGGTGATTCATCCTGTGAACACCTTTAAACTATACTTTATATTATTATATATAATTTATATATAATAGGTAATGCAATATCTTATGATATCATGTATATTTAATATATAATTTCCATTATTAGTTTTGAGGAACATAGTTTCATCTTTCTGTGTGCAGTAAACTGAAATCCTGTAAAAAGCCAGAAAACGAATGTTTTGTTTGTGGTTTGACTAACAAAGAAATCCACCCCAAATGCAAATTTGCAAGAGCCTGACAAATAAGCCACTTCTGAAAAATATACTCTGGCTTAGAAGGCTTGTGCCTTTTCGTTTGGCTCCAACTGAACTTCCCCCTCATTAAACAATAATCTTTATGGTGAATTGAATAAAGATGAAAAAAGCAAGATTCTGAAAAGAATGCATAAGTAATTTTGGTTGCCTAGCTGTGGCAATGAATTCCTGTTTGTTTAGCCACTGAAGGGTGAATGCAACCCTTTGAGCAAATGGGAATTCATTATTCCAGTGACTGAGAAATGATCCACCTAAAGAACCTAATTGGTTCTACAACAGTAATTTCTTTCAAAGCAGTGTTTCCGGAAGAAACAACAAAAAGAAGACAGCTCTTTGACTAGTCCAGGGTCTGCAGGGGACATTTGCCTTCCCATGTTTCAGCTTTAAAAAGAAAATGTCACATGTAGCCAGGACAAAGGAACAAAGAGCCAGTGTTTTAAAAGGTACAGAAATGGAGCAGGTCTTGCACGTCTTTCTTCAGCAATAAGCTGAGTTTCAATAAATATTAGTGCTTGCTCGTGACACTTGAATTGTCAGTAAGAAAAAAAATGCTTTACTGACCATTTTCAAATGCTTCCCAGAGTGTTCATTGGTATCCAAAAGCTGCTTGAATATTTTCTTATGCAAATGAGAAGTAAATCACCATTATTTACCAGTGTTACAGAATAAGTGAATTAATATGCCCAGTTCTGCCTAAGCAAATAGAACACTGTCATTTATTTTCAACCTAATCAATTAGAATATGCAAAAAAGAAACTCAGATACACAGGTAGATAGAGACAGTTCTCATTTACATCCCAAGAGGTATGCTGCAAGAATAACAACCATAAACTGATTGTTTGAAAGCAGAATCTTAAACGAGAACTCTTCCGGAGCCATGGGGGTCAGAAAGGGTTAATGATTTGGGTTAATGGGTGGATATTTCTTGGCTTTGGAATGAGCTTCAGAACTGGCTCCACAGAGCAACAAATCTCTGCACTGAGACCAAAATCTGAGGGAAAACTTCCAGTCCTGTGCAGGCCTGAGGAGTGAATTAATACTATTTGTAGAATTGGAATGAATAATACGAAAAGAGTTGATGCGTTTTTCCTAGAATCCCAGAATCACTGAGATTGGAAAAGCCCTCCAGGACCATAGAGTCCAAGCTGTGCCTGATGTCCACCTTGTCCCAGGCTCTGAGTGCCATGCCCAGGCCTTCCTTGGACACTTCCAGGTTTGGGGACTCCAACACCTCCCTGGGCAGCCCCTTGCAAGGCCTGACCACACTTTACAGGAAGAAATTCCTCCTCATGTCCAACCTGACCCTCCCCTGGCACAGCCTGAGGCCGTTTCTTCTCGTGCTGTTGATTTACACATCACTTTCAATGTGTGTCCAGTCCCCTGACAATCAAATTGATATTAAGTACTCAAACTGGAGCAGAAATCCCTGTTATCCAGTGGACATGTCAGCACAGCTGCAACACCCCTGAGCGAAAGGAATAATTTCTGTTTTCACAATCCCTTAAGTACTTCCACGAGGAAGTCATTGGGATGGGTGGCAGCAAGAACAGACCGCGTCAGTCAGTGACAAAAAAATCTAAAAATTAGATAGCAAGGCAGCAGGTTATATTCCCTGATGCACACAAACACATGCACGACACTCTAAGCAAGGCCCTGCATATCTGGCCCAGTTTAGATCAGCACCACAGAGCGACAGAACTCTGGTCTGGGCCATTCACCTCCCACCTGTAAAGGTGTCAGGCCCTGGCTGGTGGCTCCATCATTTCTCACAGTGCTTATAGCCCATGTACAAGTATCTAAACAGCTCCACTGGCCCCCAGCAGTGCTGATTCCACCCCTCCAAGGAACTCTTTTGTTCAATAATTCTGACTTTCTATATTAACTTGCCAACATAAGCAAGTGATAGCTTTGCTTGTCCCATAGCTGACCAAATCTCTTTGATTGTTCCTTATTTAAATCCAATTATTAGTTGCTTCAGAGGTGGCGCCTACACTTTGGTCTCCTCCTGAAGATGTTGCAGAAAGTGCAAAATTTGTCCTCTGTTGGGATGAGCTCTGAAGCAGAATAATTCAGTCAGCTGGAGATGGGCAGCTGTTATCAAGGTCTTCTCTAATGATATCTTGACAGCAGCAGTCCTGCCTAATACTTCATCAGCACCAAAACTTTTCAGTTTCCATCTGTTGCCTCAAAGTTGTACCAGGTCAAATGAGCAACTGAATACACAGTGGTTATCATTTCCTTTCACTTTTATGGGCTGCGTTTTCAGGTAGCTCTGTACCAATCCAGTGTTTCTGAGCAATTAGAATCAGTCATAGATTCCCACAATAGTTTGGGCTGGAAAGGGACATTAAAGATCATTTAGTTCCAACCCCAATTATTTCTCTAGTAGAAGTTTTAGAAGCACAGACTGATATAACCATGCTTATCTGGCTTGTTTTACACTTGCATTTCTTTACGCTCATTTGCATGGCTCTGAATTGTTGCTCATCCTTATATGATGATTAAGGGAGACCTCTGGGAGAAGTTTTGCTTCAGCAGGCAGGTGGATCTGGTTCTTTGAGAAAAGAGGTTGAACCAATGCTCAAACCCAAGAGTTTGAACCTCTCTGCATGTGTGGTGGATCTGGTTCTTTGAGCAAAAAGGTTGAACCAATGCTCAAACCCAAGAGTTTGAACCTCTCTGCATGTGTCTGTATCCTGATGTGTGTCCATATCCTGATGTGTGTCCATAACTAACCTGACGTGTACTGCAGGAGTCTGTCCCTGGGCATTGGGCTAGGCAAGAATTCCTTATCCTTTGTAAATCACATAATAGTAAAGAAAAATTAACTACGGCTTTATTTTCACTATATTTCCACATGACATGGGGTATCTTCGCATTTTATTATCAGACTAATTCTGGTGACTCAGTTTAACAAGAAGCTTAACCCTTGGAATGAAGTCTGGAATTTTCCAGGCTTTGGAAATACATTTGGTGTTGGAAGCAGGAGTCTGATCCTAGGATACCTACATCTAGCTTTAGATTCTGTTGCATAAATTTAAATAGTCATTTCCAGTGCCTCTCAGTTTCCCTTCAGTGTCCTGTTGATCATGAATACCTCAAAATTTCCAAGCATGTTTGAGATCTCTACACAACAGAAGCCCCATAAACATGAAATACAATTAATAATGCACTCTTCTTTACTATGCATAACAAATGTTTCACAAACCTGATGCTGGCTCATGCTCACCCAGCACTTAATTGGCACACAAAGGAAAATCCCAGCAGCAATTCATTAGGCGTCGCAGTGGCTGCTGATGGCACAGTCCCTTTTGTGGAAGCTAAATTGGAGTAAACAATCCAGCCCAAGTTCCTCCTGGACCCTGCATTAGCAGGGAGATGCTGAGTATCAGCTGTCCATCACACACACCCAGGCAGCTGGGCACAATTAGGCTTTCAAACACGCTGCAGTGAAATCACATTGCAGTGCAAACACATTATGCAGTCATTAGCACACTTACTCCACCAAAATGTAATAAAGCAGCTCTGATTAGCAGGCTCTGATGCATTAAAAATCTTCTTTTTATTTAATACTCTTTCACAGAGTGATGAGCAATTGTACAAAGGAAATCACAGAACAACACATTCAGCTTAGCATGGGATTGGGAGCAAGGGTTATGCATCAAGTGAGTCTCCAAAAAGTGTATCCAACTGTTATTGACCACTTTAGACACTTAAAAGAAAAGCATTTTTCCAAAGGACTGGGCTCCTGAGGAGATTAGTTGAAACTCTCTAATTGGTTTGGCTCAATAAATGTAAGAGATTATTTCTGTTTACAATTGCAGAAGATATTGATTTACAAATGATGTTTTGTGTCTTCCTCCTCAAGGAACCAGTACATTTTCAGTCTCCGTGGAAATAATCTTTCCAAAGTAAATGGGATGTGTCAAATATTTCCTGAATTAGATACAAAATATCCAGCTTTTGTTCAACTGTTCCTAAAGGATAATTCTACTTCTTTAAGAAAAAGATCTAAAACCTTGAATTGTGGTTAAAACAATGGTTGCAGCATTAAGAAAGCACAGGATTAAAGCTCTTCAAATGGCACAACACAGAGTGGCATATGCAGTAAATAGAAAAATCAAAAATACCAGCTCTTGGAATAGTAGCTCAAAGAAACTGTCAGGAAAAAAAAAGGAAAAGGAGGTATTATGCAACTCTGCTGCATTTTAGGGAGGACACAATGGATCTTTTTCCTTTGTAAGTGTTGAAAACAAAATTTCCTAAAATGTGGCTGATCCCTTTCACCCAGCTACAAGAGCTGAGAAGTTTAAAGATTATACTCAGAAGCACTATTAAACCCCATAAAATTATAGAATGGTCTGAGTTGGAAGAGACCTTTAAGCTCATCTCATTCCACCCCCTGCCATGAGCAGGGACACCTTCCACTATTCCAGGGTGCTCCAAGGCCCGTACAACCTGGCCTTGGACACTGCCAGGGATGGAGATGGATAAATAAACAAATACATAAATGAAATCAGTACGTTATAAAGCACATTACCTGAAGGAATGGAGTAAGATTCAGTGTTAATAAAGGCAGATGAACAGTGGTTTGTTGTTACTTAGGTGAGGGCTGGAAAGCATTGGCATTGCCATTAGTGTCACAGAAGTCCTCTGAGCTTCACAGGTTGACCAGTTTCACTGTCTAAAACTGGGGCCTGTGCCTATCTGCCATTTCAATCATCAAATCAGTCCAAAACATACTAAAGGAACACATCAATTTATTTTTAAGGTTGTGTTCAATTATCTACTGTGATGAACAAATGGTTCCCACTGAACCATATTGGCTTGTAAGTATTTAAGCTCCGAAGTGATTAATTTCCAATGCTAATTAAATGCAGTTGGAAAAAGCAGTTAGAGAAATAAACAATAAAAGCACACTTTAGAGAATAGAGCTTGAACTAGAAAAGAGTTTCTCTCCATCAATGTTGGCTACAGTTTGTAGGTGCTGATATGGTCCATGAGCAGGGCTGAGAGTCTTTCTGACAAAAAAGTTGTTTATAAATATAAACTCTGTTCTTTCACTAAGCTGCTCATGCTTATTAGGAGCATTAATTATCAACTGCTCCCCTAGAAATTGAAATTCACACAGATATGATTATCTCTGAAGTTTACAGCCTGTTGATCCCTGTTCTGTAGAGACATTAATTATAAGGAACTGTCACAACAAGTCCAAATGGTGATAGAGCTTATGCAGATTTCCTTCTCACTCTCTCCGAAGGACGGAAAATTCCTCTCCTTGTACCTGGTTTTCCTCTTCAGTTAACAGCACTACGGGAAGAGAGAGGTTAAGTACAGAGCTTTTCCTAGAGGGGTTTACTTGGCAAATCCAAAGATAAAACCAGGTCTTCTTTTAGCCTCAAAAGTGCACCTAAAGATTCTGAGGTCATGCCAACAGCAAGCTGTAAAACCATTTTAAAAGAGAAAGTCCTGGTTCCTGTAAGTGAGGAACAATGTTTATGTCCAGTGTTTACACAATATATTGCCTGAGGTAATTGACTGCATATAAATGGGGGTTTAGGGCTTCTTCTTTTCAAGGACATTAATTACTTTGTTAGAAAACATGTTCAGCCTTTAAAAAAATTGCACTACAGTGCTTCTCTCAGAGTATCATCCTTATGATCTGTTCTGATAAGAGACCTCAAGGAATTTATGGCGTTTGCTACTTTGCAGATCTGCCCCACCTAAGGCTAAAATCTGTTGCCATTTAAGACACCGACAAAGCGCTATTGATGTCTGTGTAATCAGCTCAGGCCCCACAAGTTTGGGGTTTTTCTGTAGCTGTTTTCAAAAGACACATGAACACAGGCTTGGTTGAAACACAGCATTCTACTTTTTGAAATTTTATTTAGGACTTAATTTATCAAATAAAATTAGTTCAAGGTAGAAGAAAATTCTGGACATTTTTATTGGTTTAATATTAAATCCTTTCTTCTCAAGTCATTCCTGCTCATGGAGATCACCCCTAATTTCAGACCAGCTCTCCAGTGGGCACTGCAAAGACTTGATATTTCAAGAGTTTTGAGACACCAGGTTTTCCATAAGACTCCCAAAACACTGGGACCTATGTTCTGATGTTGGTCACTTTATCTCATGGATCTAGATTCTTCCATATCTAAGTTCAAGTCAAACTCAGGAATCTGACCAAAGACTTCTAACGTCAGGACTTTGTCCATGACTGCTCCCGAGTCCCAAACCAGAAGATACCAGTCCTACAGTAATGTACATCAGTTTAGTCCTGGATTTATGAAATCCCTGTGTTTGATTCAGGAAAATCTTGGTATGTTTGCTATGTATTTCCATTCACAAATAATAATTAAATATTTTAAAAGTGAATTTGCTTTGCTGTAAATTTTCCTTTGGAAGTAGTTTGCCATCCAATTGTGTTTGAAGCTGAGTTTCTCTGTCTCTTTTAAAGCTTAATGTACAGGTCAAGAATAGAAATTAGAAGGACAGTAAGGTATCTGTTTTAGATGAGGGAAGAGTGTAAGTCTACAAAAAAATGTTTCTACACTGTCAAATCAAATGGAAAATTTCATATTATACCATTCTGTTAAATAGAGTTTTTATGACAGTGCCAAGATAACCTTGTTAAAAATATATCAGAGAATCACAAAATAGTTTGTATTGGGAGGGACCTTTAAAGGTCTCATTCCAACCCTCCTGAAGTGAACAGGAAAATCTTCCACCAGACCAGGGTGCTCAGAGCCCTGTCCAGCCTGACACTGAACGGTCAGGGATGGGGCAGCCATACCTTCTCTGGAAAAACCTCTTCCAAAGTTTTAACAACCTCATTATACAGAACCTTTTCCTTATATCCAATCTTATTTGACTGTCTTTTAGTTTCAGACCATTGCCCCTTTTCCTATTGCAATATTCCAATGGATTCATTCCCACCCTTCAGGCATGTCAGCCACAGCCTGGTGTCATCTGCAAGTGTGCTGAGCAATTCATTCAGTATTTTAAAATACCTTCACTACAATTTTGAGTGCGATTCAAGTAAAAAAATGCTTTACAAATGAAATCACATTTAGAAGCATCGATTTTTCCTGATGATCATAAACCAGTAATTTTTGTCCATTATTTCCATCTTTTGACCTGGTCTCCAAATAATCCTGTTGCTCCATCAGTCTGGGCAGAACAGATTCTCTACATCTCCAGATCCTCCTCATTGGGATTTCTGAGGTGCCTTTCCATTCTTAGTATTGGGGACAATGAGAAGAGCCATGAGACATGCTCTGAGTAGGCCCTGCCTGTTTTGAATGCTCATGTATTAATGTCAGAGCTGTCCTTCTCTTTCCTTCCTTTAGTTTTTTTAATTTTTCCTCCCTGAAAAAAACCCTCGACAAAACAACAGCTGTAGACTTCATAAATATTTAGGAAGTGTTCATGGAATAATCATGTTATGACCCGCAGTATGTAATGACAAAGTTCACATAAGCATTGCAAGTTAATATACCAGAATACGCACTCAGACTTTAATATCACACGTGTAAAAAGAGCTTTGTGGAGAAAATATCATATTTAAGCTTATTCTCTAAAGAATGTGGATTTATCTCCGAAAGTCTGGTCTTCATCATTTCAGTTTAAATGAGTTTTTCAAATGCATTTCAGTTTTCTATGTTGAATCAATGTCACAAGTCATTTTTCTCCGGAGAAAAAATTTCTTCTAAATGTCAGCTTCTAGCCTTTGAAATCTCAAATTTAATGATTTCTTTTTTACCCTGTAGTAGCCAATTTTTGCTAAAGATTATAGTTCGGTTTAATATGCTGTACACTGTAATTTAAAATTATTTTTTAAAAACACAAATATTTATTCAGTCCACAAGAATAGGAAAGCATCAGAGCTCCAATTCAGAGTGTTCAGATAACATTGGATGAAAAATTTTCAAGGAAATTCAAGTGTGCTGTAAGAACTTGAAAAGAAAATCTGCTTTGGAATGGACACAAAACACTTTTAACACTTTAATACCAGAGACTTGTTTGAGCAAATAGTGGAGTCTCCATCGCTTGGGGGACTTAAAAGAATGAGGCACTTGGGGACAAGGGTTAGGGGTAGCCTTGGCAGTGCTGGGGGGAAGATTGCAGTTGATGACCTCAGAGGGCTTTTCCAACCTAAATGCATCTTTGAGTCTGTGAAATTTACAGTAAATAAATGAAAGAAAACTAAACGCATAGTTAATAAACTGAACCTGCTGCCTCTCTGCTTCAGGACAGCAAAACACCCAGTTCTTTGCCTGAAGTATTTCTACTAACAGATTCAAAGATATTTTCCTTAGATATTTATGCAGCACAGTAGCCATTATGCAGTCTCTGGAAGAAAAATATTTTCTAAATAAATATGATTTGATTTGAAAAGAAATGATGTGTGGCATGAATGATATAAAATGAGAAATGGTTGTTGATGCTATCAATGCTTACAGACAGCCAGTGTGAGTTTCAGTCTACTCTGAACTCTCACCCCGACACCTCTGAATGTCGTGATTTCTATTACTCCTTAATCCAGATTAACTTGCATTTTATTTCCTGCTGAATTCTTGTTTGCCAGCAGCTAATTTAAGAAACTGCTTTACTTTCCTGTTCCCATTAAGCACATGCACACTTTTGGAACAGCAGGAATTCCACCAATGCCGAGTAAAGGATTCTGAAATCCAGATCTGATTTTGTTCTCTTTCCTTGTGTCAGGTCATTTCAGAAAATTCTGATTTGTGCATTCATTGGAAGGACAGAGTCTGCATGTAACATTTCTGAGGGTGAACTATCAAGTGTGTTTGAGACTCCAGGGTGGAAATACATGATTGATGTTTTGCTACTGTGCCAGCATGACCTGGAGTACAAATGTGATATCAAGTCACACATGGGCATCAAGCAGGAGGCAGTTCTCTGCCAGAGCTAAAGTAAACCTGTAGAAGAATTGAATCCCCTTTATCCAGACCAAAATGAGTGGTTTGTGTATTTGTTTTGGTTTTTTGTTTGTTTGTGGGTTTGTTTTGTTTTGTTTGGTTTGTGTTTGTTTTTGGTCTTTTTCTTTTTCTTTTTCTTTTTCTTTTTCTTAAAATAAAAATAAAAATAAAATTTAGAAAATGCCCCATTGGGCTTAAATCCTTTAGTGGACTTAAAAAGAGGTGCCATCAAATTTAACACATACCTTCACTCAATGAGTGCAATAATGTAGCTTTAAAATATTTTCACAGACTTTGACCATCTTTCCTATTTCAAATGGCTGGTTTCAAAATTTCCTTGTGAAGTCAAGGACAATGTTGAAATTTCCCTTTGTAAATTATCCAACATTATATGTTTACACTAAACACGTAAGTACAAAATTAATAGGACTGGAAGATATTACTAATCTTCTGAAATGTTCTAAAGGTCTTTTTAAAAAATAAATAAAAGAAGTCCCTCATCAAAGCCTGAATCCAAATTAGTGTAGTGTTTTATGTGAACACAGCTCATATCTGATTGATCTCGTTCAGGAAAGACTCATCAGCTGAAAAAAATGGGATTATTTGGAGCTGTGATATCTATTGCTGTGTTCAAACTGACACAGAAGGAGATTAATTTTTTTAACTCCCATTGGCAAGCGTGCCACTATGTCACTGCAGATCAGCCATGCTGGGATTTATTTTTGTGCCCCTAAGATAAATTTCATCTCTTAGATAACAAAAGAGTGAAAAGGAGAAATCAGCTGGCAGAATATCTGACCTGCAGGGCAAACAGGCAAACTAAACTCCAATCAAGTCTTTATTGGGACTGAAAGCCAAGACTTACATTAGCTTTGCTCACCCTTGAGGAATTTCTGGTAGCCTCCAGCTAGAATTATGGGACCATACAATTCCTACCTTAGTGTGCTGATATTTCCCAAAGGTTCTAATAATTTCTGTGTTTTTACAAGTCTAGAAAAATGCTATTTTCCCCGATTTTATCTCTGTTTACCTTGCATGGAAGGCAATCCTTTGGCATTTAGAGGGAGAGCAATATTTCATACTTGGACTACTTGATGGCTCCCTCCCTGATGATCTGCAAAGTCTTTGTTCTATCATTTAAATAGATAATTTTGGAATGCTTTCTGAAGTGATAAATGCTTAATGGAGGAAAGAATCTTCCTTAGTGAGGTCATGTGAGGGATAGGATTGCATATTTTAATAGAGAAGGCTAGGAAATTCTTATTTGGTGTTTTCCAACAAAAGCAGAAAAATGCCCAATAGTTAAAGAACTTAGATAAATTGAGGGAAGAAACCCCCAAACAACAATTCAAACAGGCTTGGAAGCGCCTTTTCTCTGTCCTGTTTGGTGTCATTTGGGAATGGAACGTTTATTAAAGATATTAAAGGAATGTGAACATTTGGAGATTTTTCCTACCAATCTGCAGACTAAGACCTTGGAAGAGTGGAATTGGTTGGTGCTTTTTAGCTGCAGTGACAGGACAAGGGACAACAGCCTTAGACTGGCAGGGGGAAGGTTTAGATGGGATATGGGGAAGAAATCCTTCCCTGGGAGGGTAGTAAGCCCTGGCACAAATGCAAAGCAGCACAGGGACATTTAATTTAATCCATCCCAGTGAGCTCAGGGCTCTGCCTTGGCTGTGCATTACGATCTACAGGCAACAAAGGCCTTAAAACCATCAGCAGAGAGGTTGCAAAGACTGTTTTTCCTATGATTATTTCATATTATTGTATTTAAAAAAGCTCTTATTAGCATATATATAAACATGAGAAAGATATTGAGAACAAAGCTAAAAGTGTAGAATTATGCTGGCAGCCTATGTTACAAACCAAAACATAAAAAACACCAAAACAATGAATCCAAACCCAACATAGTGTAATGAAACAAACTCTCTCTTCCGGAAAAATGAACAAACTACCATAATCTTTGCAAATTTTGTAAGGTTAGAATATCAGCTCTGAGGTGGCAATCCAAGCAGTTTTCAGTAGATTTTTATTAAAATTAAGGAATACACAAGATACTATTACCATAAGTTGCCTGGAGGAGTGGGAGTGGGTGAGTTGTTTGGTTTATGGGTTTTTTTTTTTCCTTTTTGACAATTGGGAATAAGGGTTTTTTTATGTCTGCATAAAATATAAATGAACTGTAACATTCTTCTAAATAACAAAATTCTCAAAGGCCTCTCAACAAATTGCCTACAAAATGCAATTCTTAGAAACCAGTAGATTAGTAATTTATGCTTAGCTCCTATGGGCTTTTCTGTTTGGTGGTTGATTTAAAACTTTTTACCCCCCAAGAAAAATAAATTAAAATCAAAAATTAATAAAAAGTTCTTCTGTTTTGCCTGGAAAACAGATCTGCAAAGTTTGCACACAACCTGCTAGAGAAAAACATTTGGCTTGAAAAGGAACATCATCTAATCAACATTACATTAATGCAAGTGAGAAATGTAATAATTCTTTTCAAGCTTTGACCAGAAGTGTCTTAACAAGCAGAGATATTAAAAAAAAACCCCAAACTGGGTGAAACACCGCTATGGTAGCAAAGTTTTCATTGAGAAAAGAAGGAAAGAAAGAAAGAAGGAAGGATGGGAGAACACTGAGGAAGTGGTGCTTGAAAGTTCCTTCCAGCAGCCCTGCAGAAGTTGGATGACGAGGAGGAGAGGAAAAAAGAATTCCTGGCTATAAAATTAAAAATTATCCACTCCTTCCCTCTGGATCCTCCCCAAAAGACGAGTGACAAAGGCACTAAGTAGAAATAGCCGATAAGTGTGAGTATTAATTTACACATTGTTGTACCTAAATATGTGAAGAGCCAAGGACCAAAGAAGACAATCCTAATTAATTTCACTCTAAAGCCTATAATTTCCAAAGAGCCCCAACATTAGTCATATTCTGTTCTGTGTTGTTCTGCAGTTATTTCAGCAGATGTGCTCTCACACTGAAAGGCGACTGATTTTTGAAAATTTCGATGTACACTGAATTCCAGAATGATGATATGAATATAATATATTATCACTTTACATCAGTGTTTTTCTTCTGCTGCTAAACAGCAGTTGTGCACTTGAAAATCAAGCCAGTAAAAGAAAGTTCTATCTGGTAATAAGAGTCTATGTTTTTCATGCTTAATAATCCTACTGTTTCTTCTGTTTTACCACCAAATTAATTCCATGTTGATGCAATGTATCCTAAAAAGGGCACCTCCCAAAACAACCTATTTCAGAACCATTATAGTACAAACTAGAGCAGGGTTGGTAGACTACACATCTGCAAAGAGAAGTGAAAAATTGGGATTCTCATCCTTGTCATCCAGAGTAATTTGCACAGACCACTATAAATAGCACCTGACTCCTTAAAAAAAATAATAGCCACAATCTTATCAGCTTCATTTGCTGTAGAGGTACATATTAGAAAGAGTAAAAATTTACACAGACTCTCTCAGTTCATTCAAGAGGTGCTTTTCTACAGATTTTTAAAGCTCTTAACTAGTTCTTCATAATTTTCTTATTAAGGCAGAGATGAAAAACTATTGCTTCATTTGGTAAAAAAAATTAGGCCTGGGTGTTATCCCTGTAGGTTTGGGCAAGATTTACCTACCAAAATTAAGCCCAAGGGAAGAAGTGGTGCATTAGAAATTGAAAATATCAGGTTCAAATTATCATTTTGCCTTTTTTTCCCCATGCATCACGTGAGCAAGGTGTTTTTCTAAAGGGCTAAATGCAGAACTGATAAATCAAAATGCTGGTTTTAGGGAAAAAGGGTGGCTGTGATGTGACTGTGGTGTCCCACAGCAGAGGGACGTGGAAAATCAGGGTGGGACCAGTACCAGAGCTGTGGCTTTCCAGCTATTTCCAGCTATAGCTTTAAAGATATAAAAAGAGATAAAGTTTTTACCTCTGTAAGAATTTATTCCATTGCCTCACGACCAACTTTCTGCCCCTCTTCTCTTCATCCCTCTTCATCCTCCTTGGCTGAGCAGCTTTTGTGCTTAAGCCAATTGTCACATAGGCCTAATTATGAAAGAAACTGAGCTTAATCTTCGTAACTTACAGGTTGTTTGTCAAAGGAGCATAAACATCTCTATATTATTCTCATTTCCAGGGAATTTGAGGGCTCTTTTGGAGTATTTGCTATTGCTGTTCAAAGCATCTCAAGCCTCTGCCTGATTATTGCAGGGTAATTCCTGCTCCTTCCTGTGCAGTCACTCAGGGGTTCTGTGGAAGTCGCGGTACAAGACTCCAAATGTTCCTTTGGAGGGTTGGCTCCTGCTTTTCCTGAGTACCTGTGTGGTTTTCTGTGTTTACAGAGCTGATTCAGTGCAATACTGTAAAATTAAGGTGTCCCTTTGATTCATAACTCAATGAGTTCAGAAATATGATTAAGTCCACACTCACCTGAATTTTCATTTCCAGTAAAATAAAAGGAAAGGAACACAAGGCATTCTCTCTATCTGCACTAAATAATAAGCTTTATACTTTTTCAGTGTTGCAAATTCAGCAGTGCTTGAGAAAACAAAGATAAGATTCCTTATTGAGCTTTTTTCTGTATTAAAAGCTTTCTCAGAAGAACAACTGAGTAATTTACAAAAAGTACAATGAAATAAAGAAAAATAGAGGAGCTAATATATTTCTTCGTCAGTAGAATTACAAGAAAACACATCAGTGAAACAGGTGATATTGTATTTTAATAATACCATAGAATTTTCTGGGGGAGACAACAATAGAGATATTCATTAATATCCATTAATAAACCAGATGCAAAGAGCAAATGCTGCTGGTCTTATCTTCACAAGGAGTCATGTTAAATTTATTGGGAATTACTTAAAGAAATCAGAGGGAATTCATAATCTAAAGTTAAATTTTAACATTCAAGGGGTCACACAGTTTTAGATGACACTGTAATTGCAGCACTGGACTCCAGAAAATACTCAAATTTAAAAATGTGAAATCTTATACTGTAAAAAAAGTGCAGAATGCATCCACAAATTATGTAGATGGAAAACTAGGAAACTAGGAAATCTAAGAGGTGGATTTTTGTTTCTGTTTTTTTTTTCCAAGAATAGCTGTAAAGATAGAAGAACCTCTGATTTTATTTGACAGGTGTCAGTAGCATAAAAATGCCCAAATAAACCAGACAATCATCACTCATGAAATGTCAGTCTCCTGTAGGCACATTCTTTGGAAAACCTCTTTCACATGAGCTAGAAGTGAGTATTTACGTATGCCAAACTCCAGATTAAAATATTTTCAAATTGCCTGAAAACAAAAAAAAGAGCATTTAAATCCCCTCAAAAATCTATATTGAAAAATGTCTTGTTTCAGAAAGAAAGGAGTTCAACAGCAGAAAAGGAAAGTTACACAACATGAATTTACATACCTGAATAAATGATCTCTAGCATATGAAACAGGCTGAAGGAAATCACAAAGCTGATAATATAATTAAAAATGTTACCACAGTTATGGAGAGTTTAACATAATGGCTAGAAATGTCTAGAACCCAAAAAATTCTCCAATTTTCAATACACACTCAGTGAGACATTAACTGGTTGAACTTATCAACGATGGACTCCAGAGTACTAAAAAATCTACAAAATCCAAATTCCTTTTAGCAAAAAACAACCCTTCTTATCACTGTGTTAATGTGTAGAGTCCTTACATGTCCTGGTCTCACAGACTTGCAACTCAAATTGCAAAAATTAGAACTAACTACTTAAAAATTGGGATTAACTACTTAAAATTGGAATTAACATCAAAATTGGAATTAACTACAGAAAACAGCCCTGTCCAACCTGGCCCTGGACAATTCTAGAATATCTTGAAGTTGATGGTTTGTGATTCAGTGTAGAACTCAATCTACCTATTTTTGTCATCAGATGTGGCAATGAATGTCATAAAACATTTATTACTAATTTGATTATTGATATTTTTCCTAGAAGATGTAATTAATTGCGATTGATTGGTGAATTACAAATCAATGCATAGGGAGATATTGTTAAACAACAACAACAAAAAAAGATGATCTAAAGACTGTTAATTGGGGAAAAAAAGGCAGAATTCTTTGAAGACATAAACTGTATTTGTTTATAATATCTATTATCTCTTCAGTGTGTTTCTTATTCAAGAAGAGAAAATTCATTTGCCAGTCCTTGACCTGACTTTGTTCCCTGTCCATTCCTGTACCGTGTGGGTAAATAGACTTAACAGAGTCTTGGTCTGAAGTCTGGATGGCTGCAAGGTTAGGGCTACAGACCAAGATTAAGTTTGGATTTCTAATTTCTGTAACACTCTTGATCCAGCTATCAGGCAGCAATCCTTTGTCTATCATAGAATCAAAACCAAAAGAATATTCTTTCATTTAAATCTGGTATAGGCATGCAAGCAATTAAAAATTCAGTATGAACAGAGCTGAGAACTAAAATTCTTCCTTCTGGGCATTAATCTCCAGTGGAATATACAGAAAACCATAAACAAACACACAAATAAATATATATACCATATATAAATATATAAATAAATATATTATTTAACAGTGCAGACATCACATTTTGAAAGAGACGCTTCCAGAGTACATAGTCATTTTACTGTATGATTATCCAATGCCATCCATAAATGGCCATGACATGCTGTTCCTTCTGAACTGGAATGAAGAGGGTGAAATAAAATTATGCTTATTTTCCCCATCATTAAAATGTAAAAGGTTTTTTTCTACTAGTGAGGCAGTTTGTGTCGCTGCCAATTATAATTAACATTTAATTAACTTTATAAGTGACATTTTGGTATGTTTGCCCGATATTAAAGACTTACATGGTACAGAACTTCTGTAACAGCCCTTTCATCACACTTTAAAAAAATGCAATTTACAGTCAGAAAATGCTGTACTTCAAAATGACATTGGCACAAAGGGAAAACAGTCCTGGAGAGAAATGTAAGAATTTGGTGCATGTTGTGAAAAGCCCTCAGCATCCTGAGGTATTTGCTGTGTGGATATGGGTGGGTTCCTGTCCTTTTCAGTCCTGAAATTTATTTTCATGCAAGTCTTTATCCCAGTACCCCAGTCCTTCTCCCAATCTCCCTGTTTTCACATCAGTCCATGACCTTTTTCATCTTATTTTCTACCCTGTCCTGTTGAGGAACAGGGAGTGCAAAGATTTGTTAAAAAAATGTGATTAGAGATGACAATGTAAATGTGTTATTTGGAGCACAAAAAGGCTCTCTAAAAAATATGCAAGAATATAGCAAATAATATGAGTTCTTATTGGGTTTGGAGAACTCTTCATAAAAAAAAAAGTATTTAGAGTGTCCTGGAACATGATTTAAACCCCATCTTTCCATACCACTATTAAAAATGTTTAAATATTCCCATTAAAATGGAATCTAGTCAGTCTAACTGGCACAGGCACAAGGAGGCTGGGGGACAGTCAGACTGCAGCTTTCAGGAATGATTGGGAATACTGGGATCACAACACATCCACCTGCATCCTGCTGGTGGCAGCTGCACAAGAGCCTAAAGGATTGTCTGATCACAAAGGTTGGTTTATTTATTGCAGATCTATAAATTTCTAGAGCAAACAGATGCCAGAATACTGATGGAATATAATGGGCAGAGCAATGTCCCAAACTAAGAAAACAAAAACAAAAACAAAAAAACAAACAAACAAAAATAAAAAATAATAAAAATAAAAATAGTACCTAAGAAAGTAGCTATGGTATTAAATAATCTTCAGTGAACCCTCCTCCTATAAATTTCTCTAATTGCTATATTTCCCTCAGTACACTGTTGGTATTCACGTCATCTATGACAAGGAAATCCAAAATATATTCACAGTTATTTCCTTTTTATTGGTTCTAGAACTTGTATGCTGTGGTTTCTCTGCAAGCTTTCTATTTCTTATATTCTAACAAACACCGAGAAATAGGTCCCTGTTCACTTTCTGTTTGAGATTTTGCTAATGTCTTCTCCGCAGTGTCCTTCATAGCTTTCCCAAGCAGAAGAATCTCAGTTTATTTAATGTATGCATTTGCAGAATGAAATAGATTAAATTTTATTCTTGAAGTCGAATTTGTTCCTGTTCTACATTCATTATTTTTACCTCTTTTATTCCTCTGTGGTTTTACACCGTGGTACAATGATATCCTTTCTCTTGTTCTCTTATTCTTTTCCTAATTTTTCTCATAATACCTGCTTGCTGAACTCCCTCTAAAGCTGATATTTCTATATAGTTATTCATTATATTATTTCAAGAGCACTTTTGTGAGCACTAATGGTGGTTTAGAGCCTACCTCATGTGCTGGCAGAGCTGTTTTTCATCAGCTGAACCCCTCTTGCTGCATTTTTGTCCACACAGCCCTGTGGAAACTCTCTGAAGGAGTTCACTGATGGATTCACTCTCTGCATTAGGAAAATTTGTATCACTCAGCCTTTGCCACCTCTGTGGTACTTTTATTTTGCATGGAGACTAATTAGACAACAGATTTATATGGGTGAGTTCCTGTTGCAGGCCTTCTAGGACCCTCTTTGGACACTCCAATACTGGGAACTTCTCAGAGACACTTCAGCAAAAACAGAAGTTCAGTTTTAACAAAATCTTCTGTCCAGTGCCCTGCTAAAAGGGCCCAGTGTAAGAGACAAAACTTGCATATTTTGAACTATGTTTGTACTCCTAATACACTGTTATTTCACTGTACCAAGTTTATGCACATGTATCCATTTATTCTTTACATTTTATATTTTATATTTTTACAATTTTATGCTTTATTGCTGGTAAATGAAGCATTACTGCATTTTTCTTTATCATCACAAGTAGTGAAAGAAATTTACCCTGAAATCTGAAGGTAGACTTGGGGGTTTCAGACTAAATTATGCTCCCTCTCCTTTCCTTCTACAGCAAAGAAAATCTGATACAGGAGGCCACATAATGGTGCAGGATCAGCATAGGTATCCCTTGAAGTTGAATAAAAAGTTTTTTCCTTCCCTATAATCTTTAATGAACCATCAGAGCAGCAGGACCTATGAGAACCATTCCAGGCAATTCTATCTTGCTGTATATTTTCAAAACAAAACCAGACATGCTCTTAAAAACAGCATTTCTTGAATGGGAGATCAATTATTTTTCTCTTATTTCACCAAATTGTCAAATCCCAGAATGGTTTGGGTTGGAAGAGACCTTAAAGCCCATCTTGCTCCACCCCCTGCCATGGGCAGGGACACCTTCCACTAGACCAAGTTGCTCCAAGCCTGTTCCAACCTCATTGTAATTATTTAAAACCAAACTAGTTACTAATGAGATTTTCCTCTTTTCTTCTCTCCCTGTTTTCATCTTGCATGATTTCACTTTTCACACCTGCTGTTTATTCTGTATTTATGTTTCTCATTTTCACCTTACACTGATTATAGCAGCATGGATTTTTTCTTCCCTTAGTAGCAGCTCACTTGTCTAGGATTTGAAGAATGTGAGTCAATTCATTTTCCAGAAACACCATTTAGCTGTCACCTGTATTATGTTTTCCCTTGGGTGTACCTTTATATTACTCAGTAATTTTTTAGGTATTTCAGATTTCCATTGTTGGCAGCTTTCATACTGTTGCTTGCCATTCACTAAGGTGAAAGTCATTAATAATGATGATATTGATTTGATCCTCTATTTGCTGTGAGCCTGGCTGGGGTGTGTGCCAGTGACAAAGGATGTGCTTTTTCCCCATGAAGACAGTGTCACAGTGGAAGGGGCTGCCCAGGGACGTGGTGCCATCTCCATCCTCACAGGTTTCCCAGCCCTGAGCAGCCTGGTGTGACCCCAGTGCTGTAAGCACAAGGTTGGACAGGACCTCTCGAGGCCCTTTCCAGCCTGAATTATCCATGAGTCTGTGATATCTTCCTTTTACAACACAGTGCAGCTATCAGACAAATATTAGACCACATCCCTATGCACAAGGAAGAGAAAAGAAAGAAGGAATTCAGAAAGCATTAACATAATGGGTTTCAGTTTAGAGCACAGATCTTCTTTTCCAGCTGATAAGAGATGAGGAAGGATCAGAATATACACAAAAAATTTATTCCTTCTGAAAGGAAACAAGAAATTACAGATGTGGAAAATCAATCACCAGAAAGCCCAAAACACCAAGTTTTGCTGTTGTAAAACAAATTTGTAAATTCAGTCATCAAATTAAACTCCACACCTAGCTTGATGTTTTGGCTTTGATAAATTTGGAATGTGATGCTGAATACTGTTTTTTATTTTGTTAAGATTTCTGTCTCTGTTATAAATGGAAACAATGCAGGAAAAAGACTCCAGGACATGAAAGATTAATCCTACCTCACCTACTCTGACCAGGAGCATTTTTTGATAAATTAATTTCCTTGAGTTGTTAAAGCCTTGCCCCTTCCCATAAATTGTATTGGAACTTATCTCTAATTATGGGTTATGTGTCCAGCAAGCTCTGATCTTCTTTCAAATACCAAATCCTTCAATAAAATTTATCCACATCAAACTTCTTACGTTTAATGATGACACCAATGATGAAATCATTCATCAGAATCAGTTTTCAAACTGTGATAAAATCAGCATTAAAGCACTGGTGACCTGTACTTTAACAGCTTACGGGTGGAAGAAAGAAGGATTTTGAAAGTCATACTGAACATGTGCATACAAAATAATACAGAACACTCATTAAATTCTTCCAAACTCTTACTGTATTGATTAGCAGTCAAACTGCCAGGGATCTGACCTATTTCCTCTTCCACACAGCACCCTTCTGACATTTACTGTAAGCAGGAGAAATGTGCCTCCTCTTCCAGTAGGACTTGGTAGCAAATTAGGAAAGTCAGAGCAGGAACAAAGAAAGCAAGAAACTGGGAGTGGTGACAGACATATCCTGGTTTGCTCTTGGCTCATTTAAAATAATTATTAAATAATTATTATTAAATTATCAATCATGCACACAAGCTATTCTTTTATTTTTTCTTTGGATCATGGAAATGAGAGATGAAATGCACTTCCAGCTTTTGCTGTCTCTGGGTGGTTACACAGCAGGAAATGCTTCAGAAATGCATTCTAAGCCTCCTCAAATCACACCACCCCTGGATCTCCACAGGTGAGGCATCATCACTGGGAGCTGGTGTCTGTTGTATGCAAAACAGGAAGGGGCTGGCCCCATTCCTGGTTTTCCAGAAGAGGAGGGTATGACAGGATCCACATCCATTGTGAATGACAGTGTAGGAACCATAAAAACATCCAAAGCAGCTGTTCAGATCAAGCATTTCCCCTCCCAGTGTGTGTCAGTGTGGGGACCAGGGCACAACCCTGACTCTGTGCCCACCCCGAACACTTGAACTGCACATTTCCTTTTCTGTCAGGTCAGATATTTTTGCCCTGGCAAGGACGAGGCATTAAAGGAAAAGCAGTGGGATTCCAGTTAACAGAGCACCCTCTCAATTGCACTATTCACATTAAACAAGCACAGGGATTGATGCAAAGGAGCTGCTCAGACCAATGAGTCAGGCACTCCTGGGTACGACATGAAATTGTTCCATCTATCACAGGCTGGAGTGTTCTCTGTGTACTGCACATGTAAAAGTACATTAAATTGGGACTATTGTACTGTGACATTTCTATTCTAGACAATTGCCAGTTAAATCAATGCACATTCTATCATGTCTTTGAATGTCTAGAAGTAGTTTAGTCCACAGTGCCTTGTCAAATACTTAGGTGTGGACATTTTTCTCAGAAGCGCTCTGTAATTCTGCACAGCTAACCCAGACTATGGTAAAAAAGTCCTGGGTCAGAAACATTGTTATTCATACATTGCTGCTGCTCTGGTGTGGGAGGAATTCAGGAGCACTCTGTAATTCCTACCAGCAAGAATAAAAGTGGACTAAAGCTCTTCCCAGTCCTTTACCACCACTGGACTACACAAGACTTGGCATGAGGGCTGCAGAAGACAGCACTGATTTCTGACAGCAGAACTGGAGTAAAATCTGATTGGGATGAACCAGAATTTGGGACCATTCCTTCATCTGGGTAAAAAACAGAAGCAGGGCAGACATGAATTCCTGATCCTCATCTCTATTTAGGCCTGAATCAGAATGAAAAATAGAACAAGGAATATTAAATCACATTTCTCAAGTAAAGCCAAAACACTGAAATTATAGACAATGCCAAGCTCAAGATATTTGCAAAATGTGCAATTCAGGTGGGTCTTACTCTGATATATTTTCTGTCATTTAATTTCAGAATTTAAAACCACCATGTAAGCACAGATCTAAAGCCTAACCTGTAAGAGCCGAAGGACACTGACAGGGGTGGGAGCAGGCTATTAAAATGAGAAATTGCCGTCTAACTTACAGTAATCACATGAGCAACCTAGGATTCAATAGAACTTGTTTCCCAGTTCAACACTTCTTTGTCTGTTTGATATCCTAGGAGTAAATGCAGGTTTTAAAAATCAAACAGAACTAATTTATTAATGTATTCTTAGCACTTTAAGAATGATTAATGGTAATTTTCTAGTTTTACATTGCCAATGTTTAGCAGAAAGCTATTAGAAAATCAGTGCATAATGACACTGCTGAGGTATTTACTGTTCTAACAGCAACACTAGAGACAAAGATTCTGAACTCAGAATTTATACACCTGGCAATTAGCTGTGAAGGCTGGTAGAGAAATAGCTGGGTTCTTTTCCTTTTGGAATAAATTGAAACAATGTTTTTGAAGAAATGGAAACAATATCTTCTGGGAGGAATACAGTTGCTTTTTGAAGCTACAGAAACTCTCACATAATCCAGGAGTGGTGCGATACTCACATAATGTGAATATAGCATTTACTATTACAGATTACAGCAAGGCATCCAAAGTTCTTAGAAGCTTTCTTCAATATCAACAGCTTTTAATAAGCTTGGACATGGCAATCTTGGAGGTTTTTTCCAACTTTAATGACTCTGTGATTCTGTGAGAATGAAAGGATGCCAAATGTTAGAGCCAGTCACTCACATTGTGCATCAAGCAATTAGGTGGATAAAAATTGAGACATTTCTTCTCTTTTCCACAGAAATTCTAACAGTCCCCACATTCTTCTTTGGAAGATTAAAGTAGCCAACTGTCTTGAAGGTGTTTCTTGGTGTTATAGGTAAATAATGTG
>VZSE01007660.1:31314-109644 GCA_013398275.1 Promerops cafer | reverse complement strand
GGGGGGGCGGCACGAAGGGCTGGAGCAGCGGCTGCTGGCCCAGGGCCGGCTGGGCGCCGCTGGGGGCGAGCTGCGGGGCACCGCGGGAAGCCACGGAGGGCTGGAAGCTGCCCGGGTCGCGCTTGGCCTCGGCCTCCAGCAGCTGCTCGGTGATGCCCGCTGCCCACAGGCACTGCTGCAGCAGGTCNTGGGAAAGGGATGGAAAACACACCGGGGGAATTGAAGGTGATGGGAATGAAAGGGTCTCCAAGCAGTAATTTAGAAAAGGCCTACTCTAGCACCTTCAAAAAAAGGCACTGCCTGTGATGCCTTTTGGGGGCTACCTAAAAACAGAGGCCAGACAGAATTAAGGGAATAAAAAAAATATTTATTGAAGGGCCTTCAGGTGCATTTTGGGCAGACAAAGCCACCCCAGAGGCTACACCCCAAAAATGGACTCACGGGTTTTCACACTTATATAAGTTTGGGCCATTTGCATATTGGGGGTTAATCTGCCAATTCCAGCTGCAGGTAATGAAGTCATTTACCCCAAGTTTGCTCCCCCAACTCACTTTTGTTTCCATCTCTGGGGCCTGAGGCAGTGAGGTGTCCTTGACTGCCAGGCCTGGAGAGGAATTGTTGTGTCTGCCCAAAATGGGGAAGCAGCAGCTGACACTGGGTGTGGAGTTCAGAGTTCTACACTAAAGAACTGCAGGGTTACAAACAGATGGAAATATAAAATCTAAAATCCTAAGGATGCATCAGCTGCATCCTCTGTGCTGAGAGAGCAGCACGGTCAGTTTGGAATGACAAACATTTATTTGGTGCAGAATTTCCAAAAATGGGGGAATAAAAAGAGGGTGCAGCAGTGAGGGGCAGCCCCAGAGTGTGCCAAGCTCTCCCCAGCAGTTGGGCAGCAGCTCTGCCTGTTCCCAGTTTTGGCTCAAAACACCCCAAAATCCCTGCTGGCTGTACCACATGAGCAGAAGCAGGAGCTCAGACCTAAAAAGATCATGACCTTTGGGGAGGTTTGATGTAAAAACCCATTTTTTCTTTAAAGAAAATGTTTGTTATGGAAGTTGTGTAGGTTTGGGGAGGGAGCTGAGTTGTCACTCACCGTTCTGGATCCAGGCAAAAAATCATTCAAGGCCTGAGCATCGCTGCAAAAACCAGAAAAAGGTTTAAGGAGGCAGTGCCAACACCTAATTAACAAATTAATGTTAATAAATGCTACAACTAATGATGGATACACATTTATGGTCCAAGAGTTATGTTTTATGACCAATTTAAATGATCAAGTGTGTTCTCAGAGGCCATTTTTTGCCTCCTATATCACTCACACCCTTTATTCTCCTTTCCCCCAAAATGGTACAAATCAACAATTATCAACAGTTTCATGATCAGAACAAGAAAAGAACCATTTGGCAAAATATTGTTTGGGCAGCAAACTATATCTATCTATCTATCTAGATATATATATGTATAAAACAATATATTATGTATAACAATGCCATGGCTCTGGGTAAAAGAACTGAAAAGTGGGTTTTTTTCCCATTCCATCATTATTCTCTGTGCTATTGGGCTATTTCCTGACCTTTGGAGGATGTTTTCCACCCATTTCAGGATTTTTCTGCCCTTTAGGAGGACACCTCAGGTGGGTTTTGGCTCTGGGAGACCCAGCACAGCACCAGAGAAGTCCTGATGGAGATGGAGGGTGGTGGAATCCCCTTTCCCACCCCAAACCTGTGGGACTTACTAAAATACGTCTGGCACACCCCAGCTGTCATTGGCACCTCTGTCAGCTGCAAAGAACAGAGAGAGGATGTTTTGTCAGGAGAGCAGGGGGCTGATGGGGATGATGATGATGATGATGATGATGATGATGATGATGATGATGATGATGGTGACCAGACCAGCAGACACCTCAAGAGGAGGCTCCACCACTCCGAGGGGCACCAACCCACAACCAGGAACCTGGAGAAGTTCCAGGGTGATTCCCCATCTCTCCACCAGATGGATTTCACTCCGTTCTCCCAGCAGGAGCTCACGTTTCACTCTGAAACCCAAACCAGCAGGTTTTTGGCTCATTTTCAGCTCGCCAAGGGGCACTGGTGCCTTGCTGGATGTGCCTGGTATGGGATGGTCTGGGGATCCTAAACACCAGCAGCACCTGGAGCCAGATGCTGGCAAAGCTTGACAAGAACTCACCTCTAACACCACTAATTTATGCACCTTTATCCCTAAAATTCCACTGTGGCAAAATGGATTTGGAAGGATTTGAGGATTTTCTGATGATAACCTGGAATCAGCACCAGGCCACCTCCTCCTAAACCCCTTTTGGTGAGCAGATCTGGGAGACTCTGGTTTTGGGGTTTTCCCTCTTTTCCTCAGCTGGATTTGGAGGTGCAGGACTATGAAACTACTAATAAAAATCAAGGAAAACAAGAAAGCAAAGATCCATTACAACAATGAACTCTACAGATAAAAATATCTTCCGCTATCATCCCCCAAAATGGAATTTATGAAGATTTGCTCCCTTGTCATTCTCCAGTGGGGGGATATGTGCATTAAGGTGTTTTGCAGCTACCTGGATCCCTGTGAGAGGGGTTGAGTGAATTAAAGCCAGGGATCACAGCCATGAGGGATGGCAGCCCCCAAGCTTGGGGGGTGCTCCATGTGGGCTCAGGAATCACACTGGGCAGCATGAGGGTGAAATGCCTTTAAATTAGACCCCAAATATTCCATATTATTTTTCACTGATTCCAAAGGAGCACAGTTCTCACTAATTAAGGTGCAGGAGTGAACATCAGGGCCTGAAAAAAACCTTGAAAATAACCATTAAATAAGCCCCATGCAGGGGTCGGAGTTCTCCCTGGAAATAGAAATATCTGACACTCCTTAAATAAAAGTGCTTACTTGGATCTGGGGGGCTCAGGGGAAAAAGGAAGCTGCATGGGCGGCACCTGGCCATGGCTGAGGGCCAAATTCCCTCGCTGGCACGTGGTCATTTCCAAGGGCCACCTGCTTATGTCATAGGGCTGCATTAGCAGGTCCGAGGGCCGGGTTCTGTTGTTGGCAACCGATCCCAGGACTGAGGCCAACGTTCCCTCGTGGCCACCCCGTCAGGTCTGGGGGCCGCGTTCCGTTGCCACGGGAGAGGAGCGGCAGCGGTGCCCTGGGCGCGGCGATCGCCAACTGAGCGGCTTCCAGGTCAATCAGAAGTTGAAGAATCAGAGGTTTGATGTGTTTTCCCTGTTGTCAAGGCAGAACAAAACCAAAAGGCAGCAATAACACCCCACGGAGTGATGAAATGCTGCCTCCACACCCCTTTCTAACCCAAAGAATGTTTTGGAAAAGTTTCAAAGCAGCAATTTCCTGGAGCCACAGTGAGTGTCCCTCATCTTGCAGCTTCCCTGCGGGGAGACCAGCACCCTCCCTCCACCTCCAGCATTCAGAATTTAGTAGCTTTTAATTAATTTTTACCCCTAAAAGCACACTTTACAGGGTGACAAGAGTTTGAAGATTAAATTATTGGGAGAGTTAAAATTTTCTGAGGCAGGAAGTGGAGGAAAAATGTTTTTAACTTCATGGTGTGAGACAAGGTGATGAAAAAATGGGCATTTTTATGATTTTGCTTCATAAGATCTGGATGAAATTGCTTGTTTTACAAAAATGTGGATTGTCCTGGGCCTCTGCAGAGGTCTTTATGTTTCTGAAACACTTTAATCCTCACGTTGTTCTATGAGGAGTGTCATGCAGCTGAAAACCTGTGAGCTGAGAGACACTTGGGGGGTGTAGAATAACTTGAAAAAAATGAAATAGAAGTCAAATGAAGACCTTCCAACTGACTTCCATGGCCAAACAGCATTCATAAGATGATTTCCACCCTGGAGCCCTGTCCAAGGGGGATATTTTGGAGTATTTGGTTGTGAGATGAGCAAACAATGGGATTCAGCAAAGGGGTCACGTGAGAATGAAGCCAAAATCCTGGATTTATTGCCACAACTGGCCTTCACATCTTGTTAAAGTAAAACCTGGTCACTGGAGCACTTGGGAAACACACTGGGATCCACAGGGAAACATCCCTGGAGAAACCATCTTAATGCAGCTTGCTTATTACCACCCTTAAATCCATATCCATACATATAAAGCATCACAGTGTTGCTTAATTAATTAATTGCAATAAGTATTCAGAAGTTTTGAGCCTGCTGGGGTGTTTTGAACAAATCCTGCCCTGATTCTTGTACCCCAAATTTATTTGTAGTCTTTGATGCCATTGATTTGAAGGTTTTGGGCCCCTCTCAACATCTGAGGTGACCCCAGGTTGATTTGGGATATTCTGCAGTTCTGAACACAGGCAGGGAAAGGCAGAAAAAAATAAAGGAGGGAGAAACGGGAGTGGGTAGAGCAAAAGGGAAATGGGGGCAAGGAAAGGAGCAGGAAGGGAAGGAGGGGNAGGTTGATTTGGGATATTCTGCAGGGAAGGAGGGAAAAGGCAAGGGGGGAAAATGGAAGGGGAAGAAAAGCAAAGGGAGGTCAGTGTAGATGTTTATATTGATGATGTTTCTTTTCACTTGTTGCTTTTGTTCCACTTTGCTGTTTTAGGAATGATGTTGGAAGAACTGTGGAGATACTTGTGCAGCTTTACCTTTTTCACGCAAAGGTTGTTGACAAATTACAAAAAAGGAAAAAGAAAAAGAAAAAAGAAAAAAAAATGGAGAAAAAACCTCTTTTGCCTCCTTGTTTCACTCCAGCACTGCCGAGCTCTGCTGAGCCTCTGCCCTGGAGCAGGGGAGATCTCCCCAGCCCAGCCCTGCTTGTACACCCAGCTCCAGGACGTGGGAGCTCTCACCTTTCCCAGCCCCCTGAGCATCTCCAGGGACAGAGATCTCTCTCCACACCCTGCCTGGGGCTGCTTCAGCTCCACACTTTTCCTCGACTTTCCTCCCCAGCCCTTGGCCTTCATGTCTGCTCTGTGTCCCTTGGGATGGTGGGGATGGAAATGGGGATTTTTTATAGAAGCCTATGGCTGTAAAGAAAGGCAGAGCCCATCCTTAAATTTAGAGCTCTGCCAGCCCCTCTTCAGCTTTGCCCTCCTCTCTGTGGGTGCCTCAGGGGCCAGAAGTGGGATGGGGGCATGGGTAGGAGAAGAAAGGCTGGGGAAGAAAAATGAACAATTAAAACCCCTCTTGCTCATCAGCCCATCCTAATCCCAGTGCCATCTGCCCCTGGAGAGTTCATTCCCTCCTTGTCCTCGGCCAGCTGATGGCCCTGCAGGCCTTTTGTCCCCTGCTGGCAGAGCTCCCACTCAGCACAAGGTGCCAGCACTACTGAGATACCGAGAAACCCAGCACAAATTCTCTGTTGCTGATTTAGTTGACTCTTTTTGAAGCATTTCTTTTTAGCCAAACATACCTCAAATTTTACAGAACGGAGGCCACACTGAGGTCATGCCCACAGGGTTGCATTTCCTTGTGAACCAAGTGTCACAGACCCCTCCAGAGCAGCTCCCTCTCTGCTCCACAGAAGTTTTTTATGGTGTTGTCACAGAAATGGACATGGGAGAGCAGCCACTGGCACTGAGAGGGACAGATGAGCATGGTCTGGCTGGGGATGAGAGGCTGAGCTTTAACAGGCAGCTCTGCTCTGTGCAAACACCAGAGCTCCAGCACGGCGTGTCCCTGATCCACGGCACGTGGATGGCTCTTGCCTTTTTGGCAGCAGCTGAAGCAGATGGCTTCTAGAGAACCAAAATCTCCCCATTCTCCATTATTTCATCACGAGCAGGTCCCAGTGTGCTGTGGTGAAGGTGAGAGTGCTCATCCTTCCTCCTCTGTGATGGTGTGGGTGCTGCCTTTCTTTTAACCTGGGAAGGAAACTCGAGATCATTTTAATAAGGATAATTTAGTAACATAAAAGTGGATCTTTATTTGGAGGCCTTCAGGGGCGGTTATGGAAAGATGCCCACAAAAGCCCACCCCCACAGGGTGAGGACATTCTTAAAGGTTTTAGGAAATCAGCATAATTGGTAAAAAGCACCAATTAGGAAGACAAGTGATGCAATTCCCCCCAGGTCAGGCTTCTTCTCTGGAGTCCCCACTTCAGCATCAGTTGTACTCTGTCCATTAAATGTATCTCCAAGAGTCGTTCTCAACCTTGGTACCCTGGAAGAACCCAGACAGCACCGGGGCCTTGGACCCCCTGGGGCTTGGAGCTCAGGAATTTGTTTTGTCTTTCTGCCTAGGGAGAGGCCATGGGAAATTACTGGAAAAACGAGCCACTAACACAACAGGTTACAGAGCTGCAAATACGTGTGTGAAGAATACAGAGAACAGAGGAAAGAAAAAAGGCAGAACCTAAAATGGGATAATAGATGTCCTGTGTTACACTGGGAAGCACGGCAGCCCCATCAGTCCAGCTCTGTGGCTCCACTCCAACAGCTTTTTGGGCAAGCTGATGTATTTCTACCTCTCACCTGGGACCCTTGAGACACAGAGCTGCAGGTTTTAATGTTCTGCAGCACAGCTGTGTCATGGTTTAGTGTTCTTCAATTTAGTATTTCTCCTAAAACCACATGCCTCTTCCCCTCCTATCTCCAGCTGGAGGCACAAAAGGCAAAGATCATGGGCTGAGAAAAGAACAATTTACTGGAAACAGCAATGAGATAAGAAAACTAACAGTAACAGCAACAGCAACAATATTAATAGCAAAAGGTATGAGAAAAAAAGGATTTTCATGGAAAGCCTGCCACAATAATCAATACCAGCTACCCCAACACTTTTTCTTGACCAGAAGGAATTCCCTTGTCCCTGGAAGAGATTCCCTGCACCCCTGCCCCAGCAGTGATGAGAGGTGGAATAGGATAACCTCTGGGTCCCAGCTATGCACGCTCCCAGCTACAACAAAAATGATCCCCTGTCCTGGCCAGAACCAGGACAGGCCATCACAGCTGGAGCCAGTGAGGGGCAACCCACCAGCGTGAGGCAAACCAAGACTTCTGGAACAGGATGGATCCCAGAGGGATGGGCAGAGAAAATTCCCTGAAAATGAACCATAAGAACCCAATGGGCACAGTCCAAAACCAGGGAAGAATGGGACAGAAACCCCCAGCACCCCAAGTGTGCCAGCCAGAGCTGTGCCCAGGCCCAATTGCAGCCCTGAGCAGGCTTTGACTGCTCTGGCTCCTGCAGCTCCTGGAAGCAGCAGGAGCTCTGCTGGCCCATGAACAGCCCTTCAGCATCAGCACCTGGGTGGTCCGGTGACTTCCAGCTGTGAGAGGTGCCAGGATGTGGTGGCCACAGGGCCAACAATGTGTGCTGCCTTGTGTCACAAAAGTGGCAGAGATGTGGAACCTGTGACTGGTGATTGTGAGCTCACTGTCCGATGCTTGGCACCCTGAGGAGTGGGCCAGCAAAAGCCCTTTTGGACTGAGCTGGCCATTGGGATAACTTGGCTCTTTCCCCTGCTACTTGTATGCCTGTCTTTCCCCAGGTATTCTTTGTCTTTGGCAGCAGCCACAAGCACCAACAGAATGCTTCTGACAGCTGAAGGTGCTTTTTTGGGTAACATTTGGGGTGTTTAAAATCATTTTATTGAGCTACAAATATTTCGTTTCCCAACAGGTGATCTTTCTGGAGGAGGTGCTGAAATCTTTTGTCATCCAAAGCTTTTGACTCTGAACCTGAGAGGAGCAATGGCTACAACAGGGAGTGATTTCTTTGAGTAACATTTTCACCATCTGGCTTGGACTTTGTCAATGCCCACGGACTACGGACATGGCCACTGCTGCATCCCCAAGTGTTGATGTGCTGACAGCCTGGAGTGAATTCTGGGGCATTCCCTGAGAGCAGCCAGACCCAGGTGTTGCTGGTTTTCATCACATTACAACCAGGAAAAGTGAAGATCTGATAATCTGAGGCTCTAGAGGGAAAGGAAGGCAGCCTGAGGCCCAGAAATCAGTGTGGGATTTGTTGGACTTCTGGCAGATCAGGCAGGGGAACCGCCTGTTTTCCAGAAGTGTTTCCCTATCAGGAGATGTCAACAGGGTGTTAGGCTTCCCCTGATGTTTCTGGGCTGGGGTTTAGAGCTGTCGTCCTTGGTGTTGTGTAGTGAACTCAGCATTTAAATATTCACATACAGAATCACAGAGTCAATTAGGTTGGAAAAGACCTCTGAGGTCATCGAGTCCAGCCTTTGACCAAACACCACCATGTGAACCAGACCATGGCAGTAAGCACCAGGCCCAGTCTTTTCTTAAGTACTTCAGGGATGGTGACTCCATCACCTCCCTGGGCAGCCCATTCCAATATCTAATCACTCTTTCTGTGAAGAAATTCCTCCTGATGTCCAAGCTGAACCTCCCCTGGGAGAGCTCCAGACTCTATATCCTCTTATCCTATTGGCTGTTGCCTGGGAAAAGAGGCCAACCCCCACCTGGCTACAACCTCCTTTCAGGTAGTCATAAAAAGTGATAAAGTCACCCCTGAGCCTCCTTTTCTTCAGGATAAAATATCCCAGTTCCCTTAGCTGCTCTTCACAGGATTCACCCTCTAGACCCCTCCCCAGCTTCACTGCCCTTCTCTGGACGTGCTCCAGCACATCAGTGTCTTTCCTGAACTGAGGAGCCCCCAGCTGGACGCAGCACTCGAGGTGTGGCCTCACCAGTGCCAAGTGCAGAGGGACAACCACTTCCTTCGTCCTGCTGGCCACACCATTCCTGATACAAGCCAGGATGCTGTTGGCCTGCTTGGCCACTTGGGCACACTGCTGGCTCATGTTCAGCCGCTGTTGACCAGCACCCCCAGGTCCTTCTCACCTGGGCTTCTTTCCAACCACTCTGCCCCAGCCTGGAGCTCTGAGGGGGTTATTGTGGCTGAAGTGTAGGAGCTGGCACTTGGTCTTGCTGAACCTCGTGCTGTTGGTCTCGTTCCATTGATGCAGCCTGTGCAGAGCCCTCTGCAGAGCCTTCCTGCCCTCCAGCAGATACGCACCAAATCTGGTGGGGTCTGTGAATTTGCTGAGGGTACGCTTGACCAACTCATCCAAATCTTCAGTAAACACATTAAACAGGATCTGGGCCCTACACGAATCCCTGGGGGACACTCCTAGTGACCAGATGCCAACTGGATGCAGCACCATTCACCACCACTCTCTGGGCCCTGCCTGGCCATTACCCAGGGAAAAGTGCACCTATCCCCCATTGTCCCCCACTGTCCCCCACCGTCCCCCATTGTCCCCCATTGTCCCCTGCTGCCCCTGACCCCACTCACTCACTGTCTCCCCCATCTATGGTCTCATCTCTTTTCAAATGTTGTTTGCCTGCAGTCATTGGCGAGGGAATGACTCCACCACAGAAGATCCTTTTTCCCCCGGACAAGATTTGCATGGAGTGGCGGCAGAAACGGAGACCTGGAGCAGGACTTTACAACCTTGGTAGTACTTGCTACCTCAACGTCATCCTGCAGTGCCTGACATACACACCCCCTCTGGCTAATTACCTGCTCTCTCGTCATCACAGCCGCTTTTGTGAGTACTTTTGGAAATACCTCCTTTTAAATCTCTTGGGCACATTCCAAGGATTCCCAGAACCTGCAGGTGGGTTTAGGAGAACACCAGCCCTTCTTTGCTAGCTCCATGGGCTTATGTTCCTCAAACACTCAAACTAAAAGCCAAACTTGTCCAATCAAGCCACTCCAACACTCAAACTTGTCCTATCAAGGTGCATTCATCTTCAGAAAGGCACCTCTTCCTTCCTAGCCCTTTGTCTCTGTCCGTTTGAGTTGAACCCTCTTGACTTATGGCACAGAAAACTTGTGCCAGTTTGGCCTCCCTATAGAGAACATTTTCTATGCTCTAAAATGTCCCAGGCTTGTCAGGACATTGGCACCTTGGGAGAAGAGGAGTAGAGAGTCTTTCCAACTTGAAGACCTCCATTAGGTTTTCCACCTGGGGATTGTTTGGCTAAGCTGAGAAGCTCCCCTCCTTCCTCAGGTAGTCAGCAAGGTTTCTGCATGATGTGCATCATGGAAGCCCACGTTCGGAAGGTCCTGTATTCCTCAGCCAGCGCCATCCGGCCGAGGGCTGTCATCAGGGACCTCAGATGTAAGCAATTTCAGGTGCTTCGACAGGTTTTCTTTCCTTCTGTGAGGGGAGAACGACTGACTTCTTTCTTAGTCATAGGAGAATTTAAGCCTGACATCCCGGGAGACGCCTACGAGTTCTTACGCTGCACTCTCAATGCCATGCAGAGAGCTTGTCTGAGTGGAAGCAGAAAGTAAGCACAAGAAAATTCCCTTTTCAATGTTCCTGAATCTGTTGGAGTCCTTGAAGTGCTCCCATCAAGGAAAACCTGCACCCAGGGCTTTCAATGCTAAACTCTTGGAGGAGGTAACTCTGCCTTGCCATTTATTTCCAGCTTGGACAACTCTTCCCAAGAAACTACCATCATCCATCAAATATTTGGGGGCTTTCTGAGATCCAGAGGTATGCTTCCACAACTACTGCCCTTCTTGGCATTTTCTGTGCCCTTATGTGCCTGTGACATGCAGCTGGTCCTGTGGTGACTGGCGTAGGAGGACCCACGAGCATAAACTGACACCATCAATTAACTTCCCTCAGCATTTTGATTTTCCTTCCAGTCACATGCCTGAACTGCAAAACAGTTTCTGATTTCTACAAGGTCTTCCTGGATGTCCTTCTAAAAATCAAGGTAAGAGGTTTGCAGTTGTGCTTCAAGAGGTCCTAAGGCCCCTGTAGTTTTCCAGAACCAAAGCATTTGTCTTAAAAACCTCTTCTGCAAGCACAAGGAATCTTGGTGGTGAGTGGGAAGTGGAATGGACAGTGTCCTTCTGCAGAGGCCGTGGCACTGGTCTCTCCGTGGTGCTGGGTTTAAGTAGCTTTATCCCCTCTGCACCCTTGATGTACTCTCCCCCCTCTTCCCTTTGCCCTCCCTCAACACCCGTCTGGCTCCGAGGCTGATGGGTTGGATCAGTTTCCACTGCTGATGCCCCTGCACGCCATCAGTAGCTGAACTGAGCAGTGGCACTGAGAGGGAGCTCTAGATGGCCCCAGGAACCCCTGGAACCCAGGGAAATGTTCAGTGTCACACCCTCTTTCTGTCTCCTTACAAACATTGCCTGCGGGGTCATGGTGGGTCTCCTCAGCATCAGCTGCCTGGGTCTTCTGTCAGCTCCTGGGAAATGTTTGGGTGAGGGCATTTCCCACAGCTCAGCGGCTCCTTTCTCACTCCTCCAGGGAGCTTCATCCCTCAGCACAGCTCTGGAGGACTTTGTGAAACCCAAGCAGATGGATGGGAAAAAGTTCTTCAAATGTAGCAAGTAAGATGATTTCTTATGGTATATTAACACCAGATTCTGCATGAGGGGCTGTGTGAAATCAAGCAGAATCAGTTTCTCAGGTTTAATGCACAATAACGGGATGCAGCTTTTTACATTATGGCCTCACAGCCTGGAATAGCCTTAAAGTTAGTGCCAAGGTGTGAGAGAGGAAAGGTTGTCTGGCACTCTTGAGGGAGGGTCGGCTTCATTTCAGCACTCAGCTCTGTGCTTGGGTTCAAGGTGTAAGAAGAAGGTTGCAGCCTCCAAGATGATCACAGTCCATCATGCGCCCAGGGTCCTCACGGTGTGCCTGGGAAGGGCTGATGATCGGACCAGCAGGAAGCTCAGCCAGGTGTGTATGCAATCACAGTGCAGCTCCCTCTTTGGAGCAGAGGATTCCCCAGGGCTCTGTCACAAGCTGCTCGTGTTGGGCTTTTCGTGTTCCTTCCATGGGAAGACCAGCCTGGACTCTGCTCTGGCAGAGAACAGTTTCCTCCCACCCAAACCATTACATGTCAAAGGCCATTTCATGGGGTAGCTCAGGAACATTTCTGAGCCATCTTGCTTTCTCCATAGGTTGTGGAGTATCCTGAGTACTTGGATCTTCGGCCATACACGTCTGACCCAGCTGGAGAGCCCATCCTCTACTCCCTGTATGCTGTTGTGGTGCACTCTGGTCACACCTGCCTTGGCGGACACTTTTTCTGCTACACAAAGGTGAAGAGCAGCTTCCCTCCTGACAGGGAAGAGTGTGTGCTGGGAAGTCAGACTGTCCTGGCAGAGTTACAGGCAGCCAAGGCTTTGGGGGAGTTCCTGCTCTTGGTTTGGCAGTTTTCTGTGCAGAAACACTGCCCTTCCCCTCCAGAGATGGATGCCTTCCTTTGCAGGCGAGCAATGGGCAGTGGTACAAGATGAATGATGTGTCTGTGGACAGCTGTGGCATCCACACAGTTCTGGGGCAGCAAGCCTATTTGCTGTTCTACGCCAGGTAATACCAGGGTGATGTGTTCAGAATTTGTTTCCTTTTCCTGCCTTTTCTGTTTGTCTTCTCATCCTCCTGAGTGTTTCTGCCACAGGAGACCATTCCTCCCTGCATCCTTCAATGCTGTCAGTTCTGAACAGTCCCACACTGGTTCTTCTCTTCCCTTGATGGGCTTTAGCTGCTGTCCTGTGTAAGCTGCTCCTGGTCTGGTCTCTGAAGCTGGCTAATGCAGAGAAGAGGACTTAAAGGGGCCTCCAGGAAAGATGGGGAGGGGCTCTTTATCAGGGAGTGTTGTGACAGGACAAGGGGTAACAATTTCAAAGTGAAAGAGGGAAGATTTAGATTAGATACAAGGAAGAAATTCTTCCCTGAGAGGGTGCTGAGGCCCTGGCACAGGCTGCCCAGAGAAGCTGTGGCTGCCCCATCCCTGGAAGTGTCCAAGGCCAGGTTGGACAGGGCTTGGAACAGCCTGGGACAGTGGAAGGTGTCCCTGCCATGGCAGGGGGGTTGGAATGAGATGAGCTTTGAGATCCCTTCCAACCCAACCCATTCTGTGATGATTCTGTGATTCTGTGATTCTGTGAAATGGAGGCTGTAGGGGCTATAAAGACAAGGACCTCCTATGACAGGGACAGACCTGGTAAGAAGACCCCAGGTGTCTGAATTTCCCATTGGTGACCTTGGTTCTCTGTCATAGAAACCACTCCAAAAAAATGACAGAATCCCAGATAAGTCTGCAGGAAATGCCCTAAACAGAGATCACTCTTATTTTCTTCAGGTGCTCTGATTCACAAATGGAAGAAATGGCATCTTCTTCATCGTTCCATCCCTTCCTCAATCAGGGGGAGGCCAGCAGCCAGGCGGGTTCTGCAGGACCACAGGGTCTGCCTGGTAGGATTAGGGTGACAGACAGCCAGAGGAACAGTGCCAGGGAGAGGGAGAAGAGCAAATCCCCACAGTGGGGCAATGAACGCCGCAGAAGTTTCGTGAACACCACCAACTACAACAACTCAGCAGGGAGGAAGAGGAAGAGAACGAGTTCTCCAGGTCATGACAACACTCACAGGGATGCCACAGCTCCAGAGCCCTCCAAGAGGAGCTTCCAGCATGCTCCAGCACACAGGGCTGCTTGGGAACAACCCCTGCCAAGAGAGAGACAGCAGAGCAGACCATCACAGCAGGGCTACGATCTCTGCAGACGGTTTGTGAAGCTCAGGGACTACCACCAGTCAGAAAGTAAAAGGAGGAGACACTCATTTGGAACTTACAAGCAGAAGAGCCAAAGCCATAATTAAAATCCCTTCTTGGCCTTTCATGAATATTTTACAGGGTGTTTCCTTCTCTTTAGGTTTTGGGGCAATTGGTGGAAACACGCAGTGAGGGATGTTGGTGTGATGGGATTTTGAAAGCTGTGGGCTTGCATGTGCCCACCTGGCAATTTTGGTTTTTTAAATATAAAGTTCAATTCACTCAAAGGAACATGGGCTGCATGAGCCAACAGTGACCAGGACTGAAACAGGCTGGACAGCTGGGCCCCAGGGTTGCTGCTCAGCAGCACCAAGCCTGGTGTGGAGCCAGGAACAAGCAATATCTCCCAGGAATCAGCACTGGGACCTATCCTGTTTAACATTTTCCGTAACTAATGGTCTGGAAGCTGGGGCAGAGGGCACCCTCAGCAAGTTGGTAGATAACACCAAAATGGTGGTGCCTAGGCCAGGTGCTGAGTGCACCTTTACATTTGTGCTCTCCCACTGAATCCAGCTCTGTAATTTTAATCTGGGAACAAAAGAGGAGGAAACAGTTGCTGGGTTTCACATTGACTTTGAAGGATAGCAACAACATCATGCAAAACAAGGCTATGAGCTTCCCTTTCAAACTCAATGTCCTATCACATTCTTTCAATCTTGCAGAGCTGCTGAAACTAAACTAATTGTATCAAATGTAAATATTGGTCACAAAAGGTTCCAGCTCAGCAAGCTCTTGCTGTCTCCACATTTAACTTGCATCCAGGGAGAAGCAACACATCTTCTGGAGTTTGGCACTTTCCTGCTCAGCTGCAGGTCCCATCACATTCTTCCACTCTTGCAGAGCCCAGCTGCAAAACTTAGTATGTGCAGCAACTGCTCCCACACCAGAGATCCTAGGACAAAAAGCGAGTGCTGGCCTTCACTTTGCCCTTGCAGCTTCTAAAGTGCAGCACACACAGCTCTGTGTGCTCGGCTCGATGGACCCTCAGGCACTTTCCCTCTCACAGAGTCCAGTTCCAAAACTAAGAATGTTCAGCAGCTGAAAGTGTTCAGCACAGAACAGGTTCTGGAAGAAAGAGGCAGTGCTGGAATTCACTTTTGTTTTGCAAAAAACTATAAACGGCACAGTCAACGATGAGAGGATTCCTCTTCCTTCCCAGGAACATGCAGCATCACATCCTGTCAGTCTCGAAGAGCCAGGACCCACAAGGGAACCCCGACATTACACTCGCTGCTCCCACACGAACAGTGCCAGGATACAAAAGCTCTTGGCTCTCACCTGACAAGGGTCAGCGCTCATGAAACCACCACACAATGGCGCTGTGGACTTGCAAAAGAAGCCAATGGTCCTTGCCTATCTCTAAAGCACCAAAGAGCCGATCCGAGTTGAAAACGTCTCTGCTCTCAGACAAACTCTGTCAGGACAAAAGATTTCACGGACCTTCCCCTTGCAAGTACAATATCTTATTTGCACCACACTGAAACGGCAACACGAAATCTTTTCTGCTAGTAACTACTGTCAGTATCACAGAGTTCAGCTACAAACCCAAAAACATCCAGAAAAAGCAGAGCTCACGGAAGTGCCAGCTGAGAAAACTGTTGCTGGCTGTAACCTGAGCTGCACCACACACCCTGGTATCTGCACTTTCCCTCTCAGCTCTAGGCACCATCACAACCCTTCTGCCTTGCAGAGTCAGGAACCAAGCTGAAGAGCACCAGGGACTGCTCCCATGCTAAAGGACAAAACGCTCGCCAGCTTGGCTTTTGCATTCACTCTGTAATGGTTCAACAGCTCTAACAGACAGAACTGTATACTAGAAAAAGCAAGTAAATTCACCAAGACCACCCAATGTGTGGATCCAAGACTGGTTTCCTTCCAAAGAGAGGAACTATGACCCCATCTCAAAAGAAATGGGATCCTCTACTCCCAAACAGCAAGCACCTGGGGATTGATCCCATATAAAGGTGCCAGAGCACTGTTAATGGTTGTGACCTGCCCTGGGCACTGTACCAGCTGCACACCAAGACTGAGCTGCTTACCTTGCTGAAAATAAAGGTACTGCCAGAAATTTCAGATCCCCACCTCTGAAAGGTGGAAATGATTTGCCAAACTGAACCTTTTGGGACACCACCTTCAAAATACGGATACCAACCCCATAATTGTACAAGTTGGGGGAATGCTCCCACATCAAATATGCCAGGACAGAAAGTTGCTGCTGCCCTCAACCTCCACTAGGCAGCTTCTTATCTGCACCTCAGACACTGGGGCTACGTGTTTTCCTTCCCATGGAAAAGCATTGCCACTCTTGTTCAGGAACTTGCCAACTGCAGGTTGGATACCACCTCCAGTGCTGAATACACCCACGAATTGCTCCTACACAAGAGGTGTCAGGACAAAAATGTCTCCCTGGAATTTAAATCCTCATGGTGTCTTACAATGTGATCCACCAACACTGGGACTACATCCTTTGCTTCGCAGGCAAAGGCACTCTGAGTCACTTGGGCTTGCCTTGCCTTCAGTCCCATTGTCCAGCTTTGCCTAGGCTACCATTGCTTTGTCTTTCCTTGCCCACAGCTCCCTTGCCTTGCCTTGCCTGCAGGCAAAGCAAGGCAGTCGAAGTGTAGACAACTGTAGGCAAGTCAAGGGAGATGTAGGGAAGGCAAGGCAAGAGCTGTGAGGGGAAAGCAGAGCAAGGCAAGAGAATGCCCAGAAACTGTAGGCAAGGCTGAGGCAGAGGAAGGTCAGCCCAGTGATGGGTAGGCCAGGGAGAGCCAGGCAAGGGAATTCCAGGCAGGAAAGGGGCAGCGAGGCAAGGGAGGGAATGGTTATACAAGGCAATGGCAGGCAGGAACACAGAGGGGTTGGACAGAGGAAGGCGAGGCATGGCAAGGCCGGGGCAGAAAGGAGTGTGCAGGTCATGGCAGGGGATGGGTACGAAGGGCAATGCAAGGGAAGGGAGGGGGAGGCAAGCGAAGGCCAGGAAGCTGCACAGAAGGCAGGGCAGGGGACAGTAAGTCCAGTGACAAAGAGACAAGGCAGAGGCAGGGAGGGGTGGGCAGGGCAAGGGAAGGCAGAGATACGGAGAGACAGCCGAGGTGAGGCCCTGAGGAAAGGGGTAGGGATGCCAAGGTGGGAAGTGGGTGTGCAAGGCACGGCAAGGGCAGGCAGGGCACAGGAAGGAAAGAGAGTGGAAGGCAAGGCAGGAACACAGGGAGGTCAGTAAGGCAAGGCAAGGGGGTGTAGGAAAGGCAAGGCAAGTGAAGGAGAGGAACACAAAGCATGGCTAGGCCCGGGAAGAAAGGAATAGGCAGGTCAAGGCACGGGATGGGTATGAAAGGCAATGCAGGGGAAGGGAGGGCAGGCAGGGCAAGGCGAGGCAAGGGGTGGATTTGCAAGGCAAGGCAGGTGAGAGATGGGCAAGGCCATGAAAGCCGTAGGAGGAGAAGGCAGTGCCTGGCAAAGGAGTGGTAGGAAGGGCAAGGGAAGGACACAGAGGGGTCAGTAAGGCAATGCAAGTTTGGGGTGGAGATGCAAGGCAAGGCAAAGGATGGGATGGGTGTTCAAGACAATAAAAATCAAGACACGGCTAGGCGAGGCAAAGTAATGGAGTGGTAGGCAATGAAAGGCAAAGCAAGGCAAAGGAGTTTTAGCCAGTTCAAGGAAAGGCACAGAAAGGGTAGGCAAGGCAAGGGAGGGGTGTGCAAGGAAGGCAGGTCAAAGGAAGGACAGGCAAGGCAAGGCCAGAAAAGAAAAGGGAAGGGAAGTCAAGGCAAGGCATTGGTATGCAACACCATTCAAGGCAAGGGAGGAGTAGGAAGGGAAAGGCAAGGCAGGGGACAGGTTGGTAAGGCAATGCAAGGCTGGGGTATGGCTGGCAAGGCAAGTCAAAGATGGGGCAGGCAAAGCAAGGCAAGGCCAGGCAAGGAAAACTTTGTAAAGTCCAGGTGGGGGTTAGGTGTGCAAAACAAAGTATGGGAAGGCAAGGGAAGGGAAGAAAATTATGTGGAAGGCAAGGCAAGGCAAGGCCACGAGGGGAGGGGTAAGGTGAGGCAAAAGACAGGCTAGGAAAGGCAAGGCATGTCAAAGGAGAGGAATGTGAGGCAAGGCAATGCTGGGGAAGAGAGGGCTGGGCAGTTAAAGGTTGGGAGTGGGTGTGAGGGGGAATGGGTACGAAAGGCAATGAAAAGAAAGACACAGGCAGGAAAAGTAGGCCAAGGCAAGGAATAGACAGGGATGGCAAGGTTTGGTAGGAATGGCAAGGCAAGGCAATAGAGTGGTGGGCAAGAGCAGGCCCAGAAGCTGTAGGCAAGGCAGGGCAGAGGAAGGCAAGTCCAGTGATGGGTCCAAGCAGGACAGGCCAATGGCAGGGCAGTAAAGGCAAGGCAAGGCAAAAAAGGGACAGGCAGGTCAAGGAGAGGGTTGAGTAGTAAGGCAAGGCAAGGCAAGGCAAGGCAAGGCAAGGCAAGGCAAGGCAAGGCAAGGCAAGGATAGGCAAGGCAAGGATAGGCAAGGATAGGCAGGGCAAGGCCTGGGGTGTGTTTGCAAGGCAAGACAAGGTTAGGGGAGGCAAGGGAGAACAAGTCAAAGGAGAGGCCTGCAAGGCAAGGCAAGGCAAGGCTGGATGAAAAAAGTAGGAAAGTCAAGGTGGGGGGTGAGTGGGCACAGCAAAGCAAGGCAATGCAGTGGTAGGAAGGGCAAGGAAGGGACACAGATGTGTCTGTAAGGCAATGCAAGGCTGGGGCTGGCAGGCCAGGGCAGGTCAAAGGAGGAGCAGGCAAGGCAAGGCATGGGTTAAGGTTTAGGGTTAGGAGGTTACGGGTAGGGCAAGGTAAGGGTTATATTTAGAGTTATGGTTAGGGTGTTAGGGTTAGGGTTCAACTTAGGGTTAACAGGGTTAATTAGGATTAGGATTCGAGGTAGGGTTTTGTAAGAGTTAGGTTAAAGTCCGGGTTTAGTATTATGGTTTGGCTTAATGTTTAGATTTTGGTTTTGGTGGTAGGGATGATGTTAGGGTTAGGGCTGGTGGCTGTTAGTGCTACTTAGGGTCAGGTTTATATCTGGGGTTTATTGTTAGTTTTAGGGCTTGTGGCCTTTAGAAGTACCTCATGTTAGTGTTAGCATTTAGGTTTTTTGGTTAAGGTTAGCATTTAGGGTTAGGTTACCTTCAGGGTTAGAGGTTTGTTATAGTTAATGTTAGAATTTGTGCTGGGCTTGACCTAATGTTTCAGGTTAGGATTAGTTTTAGGGATGGGGTTATGGTTATGTTTAGGATTAAACGTTAAGTTTGGAGTTTCTTTAACCCCAATATCCTGAAGTGCTCTGCCCAGAGCAGAACAAGGCACAGTAGCAAGTTTCACACAAGAGCCTCAGGTTGGCTGAAATTTCATCTCACATCACACCCAGAAATATCAGAATATTCTCTGTATTCAGCATCAGGCCAGGCAGTGGTCAGTGCAACACCAGAGACATCTCTAACCTGTTTACTGTCTCTTCTTTCTCAAACTTCTAGAGGTTCCAGATTCTTCCCAAAGCTTCCCACGAGATCCTCTTTCTGCTCACAGGCAGAGGTGCTGCTGAGAAGGATTGTTCAGCAGACACATTTTGAACAGGATCCATCCAGGAGAGGTTATTTCCTGAATGGAAACGAAACTCCTTTATATAGGCTGGATTAGGGAGTCAGTGGCCAAACTGTTCCCTTCAGACCTTGTTTTCTTTGGGCCTTAAGCATACCCCACATGAGACATCTGGCACAGAGTTTACAGGATACAGTTTGCTTTGGCACTGGCCAGATTTTAGAGCTCACAGTGTTTAAAAAGGATTTTATGAATTGAAGATCTCACTCTCTTCTGTAATGCTTCAAATTAAGGTTTCCACATATGCCTTTAATAGAGATTCATTAAGACACTCATTGTATGTTAAATAAACATCACTCAGTGAAATAGAACTCCCTCACTGAGGATTAACAAACATACAGTTCAGTCAGGGTCCTGGAGCAGTTAAACCTCAAATACAACTTCAGTGTCACTATCAGTCTTTTAATTGAGATAATACTTGTCCTATTAATGCTAATTAAAAGTCTAATGCCTTCCCACTCCTGTGGCACTGGTCATGCTGAGGCACAGAGCACCAGTTCCCTCCCTGTTTCCAGGGGACCCAGGTCAGTCCACAGGACAACCAGAGGTGCTCACTGTCCACTGCTCCAGAGAAGCTCCCAGACAGGTGTTAGAGAAGTGTGACGTGGATTTCAGGAGACCGAAGTGGGGGGTGTGTGTTCCTGGAAAATGCTGGGCAGGTTACTTAACCCAAGGGTTTTCCCAGGTAAGTGGGGCAGAGCAGCAAGTCCTGGAAACTTCCCAGCTACAGAGGCAGCGAGGCAGGAAGGGATTGCTGCCCTAACCACACCACCTCCTTCCACTCACACCTCGTGCCAAGAGCACCGCACCAGGACCCTGCTGGGAGGGCTGGGGAAGCCCAGGACTCTGCTGGGAGCCATTCCAGCCATCCAGGAGCCAGAAGGGAATGGAGGGGCCTGGATCACTGCCTGCACGACCTCACAAGGCGATCTGTTTCCTCAGCAGCACCTCAAGCACGCAGGCTCCCAGCTCCAGACACAGCTGTCCAGCCCCAAGAGCCCAGGCCCCCATGCAGCAGTCAGGACCAGATTCCTCTGCCTGGCTGTTCAGGCTGACCTTCCATCAGGAGATGGACCAGATGTTCCAGCCCAGGCTCCAAGGGGGCTCAGCAGCCCGAGCCAGAGCTGTGTTGTAACACTTGGCTGTCTACGCACAGAGATTCCCCTGCCCCTCATTCCTGGGGTTTTGGGAAGGATTGTTACTGTAAGAGTTGAACAGAAAGAAAGCAACAGTGGATTCCTTGCACCCTCATAATTTTAACTGGATTTGTCATCCTTAAATGGGAAATATAATTGACCTAATTTCCAAAGAGGCCTGGAGGAGCAGGTTATCCTTCCCCATGGGACAGTCACCTTCCCTGCAGCTCAGGGGTTGGCCTGTTAACATGGCTCCAGTTGTCAGTCTATAAAATAATCCATCACCAAGCTCTACAGCAGACTGCATATTTAGATATCGAACAGTTGTTAAAGCATCTCTGAAATGCACTCTGTTAAAAGGGAGATGACCTTCTGTTTCCTTTGAGACTCTTCACCTTCCTCCTCCAAGAATTCCTACAGCATGCCTTGCTGCATTCCCTGCCATCCCCTTGCTGCGTGGGACTCTTGCATGACTTGCAGGAGCCCTTTTTCAGAGCTCAGTTTCCTCTCCAAAGCAAAGCCAACCAGAGGCAGCACAAAAAACCCCAAGAGAGACTCTTTGTTTACCTGCTCCCCTCTCACTGAAGCTTCCTCTTCTGGCAAAGAAGGAGAAAAGGCACTACAAGGGGGGAAAAAGATTCAGTCCAAAAGGTTTGTGGAGACTGACCTCTGTGGTTCAGGTCACTCTATAACTTGCCCCACTAGTTTGATATTAAAAAACAAGACTGAGAGAAAAGATCAAGCTGAGCTGACCCCTGGGAGATCTTCTGTGGGAGGCACTGTCTGTACTGAGCCCCTGAGCCCGTGGGTGGCCTGGTGAAGAGAGAACCCACCCAGACACCCCACACCACTGCAAACTCAGGGCTGCACCCCTAAATCAGCCCACAGGAGCCTTCATTTCAATCACTTCTTCCCTGTTCTGAAGGATCAGTAAGGAGACAGGAGCACCAAAGGCTCCCAAGACACCCGAGCACACAAATGTCACCCAGCGTGACAGAGCAGCACACTGGAAATTCAAGGTGCTTGGGTCAGAGTGTGATCTCAGCAGGAGGGAAAGGCTCAACCCCGCTCCAAGCCCCAGGCTCCAGAGAAGACATCTGGCAAGATCAGGAAAGGGAGGCAGGTAACCATGACAACCACTCATTTCTTAGTGTCAGACAAGAAAAATGACTCCTGAAGCCACAGGCCCCATGACCACCACCTCTGTTCCCAGCTGGCTGGGGAGGACAGGACGACCCTGGGAATGTACCTGAGAGCCCCAGCATCACTCCTCTGCTCAGCACAGACAGGGGAAACCTGCCCAGTTTCATACTCCCAGGTGCCAATCTTCCCTGCTTCACCACTGACACAGAGGCCAGGCAGGCTCCTCCAAGCACTTTGTTTCCAAAAACCTCAGGAAAACAAATGGAAAAGCCATATGAAAATTAACACGGGTGCTAAGAAACAGCCAAAGCTTAAGGAAATCCACCATTTCATGGCAGAGCTTCATCTTTCTAGAAGAGCAGGAGCAATTCTAAGGTGTGCAACTGAACTATCATTGTTATTCACCGTACACATCAGGTGGGAAGCTTTCATCTCCCCTGGGCACCCACATCACTGATTTATGAGCTGTGCACACACGTAAAATTAGGAATAAAATTTAAATGGGTCAGACCTCGGCATTAATGCTTCAGGCAAAAGGCACTGACCTGAGCAGCCCCCTCCCCCTCCCAGCCCACCCCCCTGGCATCTGAAACAGAATCACAGGATATTCTGGGTTGGAGGGGACCCACACACGAGTTCTCCCTCCCACCTTTCCCTGCCCTCATGCTGCATCTTCCCAGCCCTTCGAGGGCCTTCTGCTCGTGCTGTCCTCTCCAAGTGCTCACCCAGGCACAAACCAGAGGTGCTCCCATAAAAGCTTCAGTTCTTCAAGACAGACATTTGTGGTTGTTTTCTGCCCCTGCTATAGGTGAGAAAAAGGCTTCTAGATCCCTGGCCACCCAAGGGCGGGATCTAGCAGCCAGGTGTGCTGAAAATGGAAGCTGAGGAGTGGGGTGAGACCCTTCATTACTTTTGCAAGTCTCTTAGAGCTTGGTAGCAATGTTTTTTCTCTTTTTTTTNTTTTTTTTTTTTTTTTTTTTTTTTTTTTTTTTTCTCGTGGATGACCTTTGCTGTCTCAATGAGTTTTTTTAAAAAAAGCTAAAACACCTTGCCTGCTCTCCCAGCAGCATTCCCAAGCTCCCCACTCCCCAGAGAGGGATCAGACAGAAACACAACCACTCCAATCCACACAGCAGTTATGCCCAAGCATTATGTTGTATCTCTAACATCCCACCTTGCTTTTCCAGCAGGCTGGATCCTCACAGCTGCCCAGCTTAGTCTCCTGAATCTGAGGAGGAGGATCTTCAGTCAGGCTCTCCAACATCCATCTCTTGCAAAAACACATTTTCCAGTATGAGATCCTTGCCTTTTCCTCCACATTTTCCAGTATAAGATCCTTGCCTTTTCCTCCACATTTTCCAGTATGAGATCCTTGCCTTTTCCTTCAACTTTCACCTTCCCAGGAAGGCTGGAGAAGCTGCTGGAGCAGAGGGCAGGGTGAGCCAGCTCTCCTCCCCCAGGAGCAGGATTAAAGCTCAGCCATGTACTTGTGTTTAGCTTGACTGGAACTTTGGGGTCGAGCTGGCCCCAACCCAAGGCTGACCTTAAGCAAACCCACCCCAGTCACCAAACAGAGCTGCTCCATGCCAATAAAACAAGCCCATGGAGCTGCTCCCAGTTAGGTAGCCAAACTGGGAGTCACGAAACCAGCCCATGAACCTGTATTTTCCTAGCTAAGGATTTTTTTGTTTGGCTAAGGCTTCATTATCCTTGAGCACCTGCTTTTCTGGCTTGAGTTCAGTGCAAGGCACTCTGTGCACTCCCCCCAGCCCAGAGAGGAGCTCTGTGCTGTAAAGGGAGCCAGGAGTGTTTCAGATGTCAGTGTCTCCAGCTGCTGTGTTGATTTTGAGAGAACAAATGTGCCCAGTGGAGCAGAGAGGTTGACATAACTCTGCCACTGCTCAGTGCTGCACAAAGCATTGAGGTTCAAGGAGCGAGCACACAGAAACCCTGTTTGGAAATGCACTGAATTAAACACACAAAAGAGGAAGAATAGAAACCAAATGCACAGAATTTCAAAGCTGACATCAAATGAGCCTTGCAGAATGAGCTTTTAATTAAACAATATTAGAGGCCCCTTTTCTGGGGGGGGGAAGGAAGGGCTTAAAGCTGTTATTTTTTTTTAGATTTTGTAAAGTGGCTCTTCTCAGGAGATGGGAGTTGCTGAGGGAAGAGTTTTGATTTGGGAAACACAGATACCACCCTGCCTTTGGCAAGAGCAGCTAGAAAGAGAGGAAAAAAATGCTTCTGGCCTGGGACATAACCTGGATGATCCAGTTCAACCCCTTTCTTTCACACTACGTATGGAACACTCAAAACCAGTGACTGGGGAGGGCTCAGGGCAGTATTTTGGACAGGAGAGTCAAAGGTTTGCTTTAACCACAGCACAGGGGTCTCGTGGGGGGCTCTGTCTGGAGAGAGATGCACATGTGTGCATTGGGAAATGAAGAGGGAGAAGATATGGCAGAGACAGGAAAGGGGAAAGGCAAATTTGGTCTACAGCTGTATTGTATTTTCAGCCAAAAATTCAAAACACAGTACAATGCTTGGTTGCAAGGTTCTCTTCCTTGACTTCCAAAATGATCCTTAGCCAGGTGCTCTGCAGCAGGGAGGAAGGTGCTATGAGAACACAGGGTCTTAATATTGCCAGGGAGCTTTTCAGTTGTTAAAAAATGCAGAAAATAAAATTTTAATGGATCCCCCCCAAAAAAAGAAAAGAAAAAAAAAATTAAAAAAGGAAAAAAAGGAAAAAAAAAGAAAAAAAAAAGAAAACCAAAACAACAAACAAATGAACAAAAAAACCAAAGGGGAAAAAGAAATCAAGAAAAAAACCCCGCTGCTGGATTAAATAATGACATGAATTCCCCTAATTACCACAAGATGCTCCCCAAGTCTGAGCGTATCTCTTGAAGCAGATGTGTTCAAATAATATTTCCTCATCCTCCAGCCTGCATGGGCAGATTCCAGCACCAGGCACTAATGTTAAAAAGTGCCTAATGAGCCTTGACATTTAAGAGCCTGCCTTGGCTTTTGGTGTCTGCATTTTTCCCATCTTCCAGGCCAAGTTACAAAAGTTTTGCTGGTATTCTTCACATCAGAAAGTGCTTGATTTAAATAAAACCCAAACCACTAAAATCTGGATTCATGAAAGCAGTTGCTAGAAAGGAAGGACTGGAGCCCTTGGAGTTTTTCTGCAGACAGAGTGAGTGCAAAGGGGCAGGTCTGAGCTTTTTCCAGCAGTGACAGCAAACGCTGCCTCCCTTGCTCAGAAGCCCCTGCAGATGTTATTCAGGGATGAAGGATTATACACACTCACCCACAGATCCCAAGCAGGTTTTTCTCATGGGTTTCCCTTGTGATGTGCTGATCTCAGCCTGCTGCAGGGCAGTGGAGGTTCTTGGAGTGATGTCTTCACTGAACAACAGGCAAGCTGGCAGCTGCAAAAACACAGAAGATAAAATTATGCCAATTTTTTCTCCACAGTGCTTCCCTTGCTGCCTGGAATGGACTGTCCGAAGAGCTCAGAGATTTTGAAGCAGACCCAAGAACAAATGTTCTGAATTCTGCCATCTGTTGCCTCCCCTCTATCACTGGCGTTCCATAGCTGCTCTACAAATGTTTAAGTGGAGAGCATCATGACAGTTTGTAAAGAACGTCTTCACGGAGTCTCTTTTCCATTTCCCTCTCCCTTTTCCCTGTTCCCATGTTCAGAGCAAGCTCCTCTCCTCTCTTCTCCTCTCCTCTCCCCTCCCTTAATTAGCAATGATTGCTTTCAGCAGAGGAGAGCAGACTGCAATGAGGGAACTCGGAGCCTCCTCGGGCTGTGGTTGCCACCTGAGCCCTCACCAGAGCAGTGCCGTGTGTGTCCCTCAGCAGTCTGTGAGGACAGAGATGGGAGAGCTGCTTGGGAGAGCTGGAAATTCAGAAATGTTACTTGAAACTGTGCCAGTTAATCCTTCCAAGGGTGAGGGACGGGCTCCTGACAGCAGGGACCTGCTCTGCTTGTTCTGAGCTTGCTTTCAGCATCCAGGCTCTTGTCCTCCTCAGGGCCCCTCTCTCTACCCCCACTCTCCATCCTCACTTCTGAACGAGCTCCAGGGTTGATTTCCTGCGTGTTTGAATAGGACCAGCTTGACACAGCCTGCCTTAGGATGAAGTCACCAACTTGGCTTGCCTTCTGTCTGAAAAACAAATCCTTCTGCAGGGCTTTCATCTAGAAAAAGGAGAAGGATTCTGAAATGCAGGCAGGCCTCTGCCAAGTTCCTCTGAACTGCTGCCTGAGTAAAGCTTATGTTTGCTGTGTACTTAGCTTATCTTTAATAAAGGTAACCTACCAGAGATTTTACCCTAAAAACCATCAATGGATCTCTTCCTGTTCACTCCCTTAGTGGCTCAAAATAAGGAAGCAGAAACAGAGGGAAGTGAGGTATGGGTGCTTGCAGGAACTCGCTGTTTCCACAGAGGAATGGGAAATCTCACCCCTGTGGGAGCAAAGAAAGGGAAACTAAGACACCAACCTCAGGCTGAGAGGACCTTCTTCCATGTCCCAGTCTTCCCAGGTATTTAGGTTGTTACAGGAATATCATCTTCTGGATACCTGGGCTTTGGCTTTCCCATCACTGCAGAAAATGATGGTGATGGTGATGGTGATGATGATGATGATGATGATGATGATGATGATGATGGTGATAACTTTGGGGGAGCTGAGAGCTCTGCAGGCATTTCTGTGTGTGCAAGCAGCACCATGCAAGGGCAAAGGGGCCCAACATGCTCCAGGGGCCTGCTGCACACTGTGGCTCCTGCACTGCTTTTGGGACAGAGCTGCTTCTGTGACAGTCCTCAGATCTGCCAAGCAGCTGATGGGCTGTTCCAGCTACAGATGGTTGGCAGTATTTGCATCCTAAATGAGTAAGATGCCAAAAGGATAAGGAACCAGTTGCATTTGGTTTGCCCTCAAACCCTGAAATTGTCCCAAGGCCTGTCTCTGCCGTTGTCCAGCCCCTCTGGTTTCCTCTCCCAGAACAGAAAATGTGCTCAGATGAAGAGGAGTGGAGATGAGCATGCAGCAAGGTGCTGGAGATGAGAGGTGCAGTGGGAGTTTGGGTTCAGTGATGAGTTTGTTACAGGGGGTTCCTGTGCTCCAGCCCAGTCCTCCTGAGCTCAGGAGATGCTGAGCCACAAACCAAGGTCCTACAGCCCTACCCCTCCTGTGGGAAGGTGTTTGCTGGGCACAGGCAAGGCTGGGCTATATATTGACTCTGCACTGACTCCTGCTAACACTTCTCCTTGCTGGAGAAGATCTGAAAGCCACCATCTGGTTATCATTGGTACCAGAGCAGCATGTGGCCAGGACACGTGTAACTCACATTTTCCTCTGGACCACACTCAGCCTGCACTCACTCACTGTGGGGGAGGGACTGGAAAAACCATTGACTCACTGGCAGGAACAAAACATTCAAAATCCTGAAAATGATTCTTTTTAACAAAGCTTTTCTGCTGGTGCAGAGGAAAGGGAACAAGTGTTGACTGGGAAAGTTCGGGGGCTGCTCGGAGTTTTCCTTCCATGAGGAGTGGGAGGGGTATTCTGAAGGGACAGATCTTTCTGGCACCTCTTTAATCAGTGTCAGATTTCTACTCTGGCCTTGCTCTAGTCTGTACCTGGTTGAACCCATGCAGAAAATTGAGAGCCTCACTTCCTCTGTTCCTCAAACCCCATCTGGTTTAGAAATGTCTCCATCAGAAATGGAACCCAGGTGGGTTCAAACCCACCTGTCAGCTGGGGCACAGAACCTCAGCCCAAAAGGCACTCTGCAAATGGCTAAAATGCAGTGAGCTGGGAGAGGAGGGGATCAAAGGTTTAACCTGGAATTCAGGTACAACACAGCTCTGCTGAACCTCTCTTCGCATCTTTGCACGTGCTGTTGTGCAGCTTTGTGCCTCAGTTTTCCTGCACTGACGGGTCAAAGCCTGCAGTGCATCAGTCATTCTAACAGCTGATCTACAGAGAAAGAAGAAAATAAATCTGTAGAAAAACCATAAAATGCCTGCGGGCAAAAAGGCCTCAAATGTGGGCAACCTCCCCTCTGCCCTGTGCCACAGCTGAATTCAGCAGCTGCACTTGTGTCTGGTTCAGTGAGGCTGAAATGTGTTCAGCTACTGACAGAGCTCCTGCAGATCTAAGGAGGCTCTGCTGGGCCTAAGATCTGAGCCAAGCTTAAGCCTGGATTCTGTTGCATCCAGCTCCATTTGCCACAATGGATTCTGCCAAGCTCGCCTGAGCACGGGAAAGATGTCCAGTTCTACTTCCCAGCCCTGCTCTCTTGCCTCTGCACTCTTCCTCCCTCGTTCTGCTGCTGGAAAACACAGGAATCATGGAGATCAGCCAGAGCTCAAAGGCCTTTCCAGTGCTTTCCACAGAGCACGAAACCTCTGTCTCCACTCCTTGCTGGCGTCACACAAAGACATTTCTCCCCCCACCCCACACGCTCTCCCAGACATCTGAGAACAGTGAGTGTCTCACACAACTGAAGAGGGTTCCCGTCCTGCAGTCTAACAAACAACGAGCTGACTGAACATCTGCAAGGAGCAGATGCTCCTCCTATCCCCGGATGGCGCAATTCAGTGCGCACTTGATGCCAGCCAGGGCTGTCTGCCCCTGCAGAAGGGGAATCCGGGCTCCTTGGCAGGGCAGACTGAGTCAGAGAGCTGCTGGGGCACCGTGTGCAGCTGGTGCCTCACTGCAAAGACCACACTGAGCAGCCCCTGACACCCGAGGATCTCAGAGCACTCGGCCAAGCAGGGAGGCATTCGCAGCACGTGTGGACAGCAGAGACCAGGAATTACTGGAAGTAAGGCACGGGTGGAGGCTGCAAAATCACTGAGCTTAGGCCAGCTGCCCCACGGCCCTTCTCAGGAAACCTTATCCCAGCAGGGAGTGCAGCAGAACTGACCTGCTGGCTCAGCCTGGGGAGTTTCCAAGCAGAAAAACTGACACCTTTGCAGGTAAATAACAGGGACTAACCCCACAACCACTGATGACGAGAACGACCTCGTTTTGCAGCCACTACTGAAGCAGAAGCCTCCTGTGTCCTGTAGCAGACCAAGAATGGACAGGAACAGAATACACCTGTCCTTGAGCCACAGTCTGGGAGTGCCTCGGTCAGGTATCCTGTTTCTCTGCTGAGCACCCAGGGAAGCAGGAGCAGGTGGCTTTGTTTTGGCAGTCTGAGGCTGCCAAGCCAAGGCTCTGTGGGAAGGACACTTTGAAGACAGATCCTGTGCTATTTTCACAGGCCAGCCTTTCATGGTCTGACTCTTGGAGATGGATGAGTGAGATCATACCTGCCAGGTGAGAAAGGGAAGAGCTGGGCTGGCAAGTCCCCCCTACAGCACTGGGAAAGGGAGATGAGGATGTTACAAGCTGCCACAGCTTTAGTCTGTACTCAGCTAAGCTGAGCCCTCCAACCCCAAACCCATGAAAGTTTACTGTTGAAATCCACAAGGTACTAATCTAGTTCTTTCTTCTTCTAGTTTACCCTTCCAACACCATCACTGAGCTGCCAAGCAGCAGCATTGGGTGTTACACAGAAATAATCCCAGCCTGAGCTTCTTATGGCATCATAAATTGCCTGTGTCGTCAGTCAGCAGAAACCTGAGATGAAATTCTTTCATTTGCAGTCAGTTAGTTCCAAGCCTTTGCAGCCTTAGCAGAACTGGTGAAAGGTGCTGAACTGACAGCCCTGAAGAAACAGGCTTTCCATGTGTCCACAGGGATGGGCAGAGGGGAGCCAGCAGCAAGAGCTGCAGCCTGCTCTGCCAACGACCTGCAAGGCTTGGACTGCTCCTCCTTCCTCCTGCTCCACGAGCAGCTCTGCTTGCACGGCCCTGGAAAACCACAGCCCCAGACTGATGGAGCTTCTTCCCAGGGCCAAACCCAACATGACTTTTAGCCTGTGTGTCTGGCAGCCTGGAAGGGTGAAGCAGCCTCCTCCAGCCCCACTGCTGACGTTTATCATGGCCAGGTGCAAATCTTCTTGCACTGGCCCAGCGCCATGAGACCAGCGTGTTTTTCAGAGTTTCACCCTCCTACCAGACAGTGTTTTTCAATATTTTGCATTAAATCTTCTGCTGTATTTGATTAGCCTGCAGCAGCTGTTTTCCACTCTCACAACAAATCATAAATCTATAAGCTTATGTGTGAGAGGCTGTCTGTGCCTGGGAATGCTGGTGTCTGAGAAGGCGCGTGGCGGCACAGCTGTGTGTGAGCCTGCACCTGAGCACAGGCTTGGGAGAGACAGCAAAGGCAGAAACCCTGGCACAATCCACGCTGGATCTCTGTCAGAGGCCACCTGATTGCCTTATATATGTGTGTGAAGGAATGCAAGAGTTCCTGCACGGGTCCAAAGGAATTTGTGTAATTCCTTAAACGAGCGTTCCACCGTCCCACCCTGAAGACATGAGAATAATGCTAATAAACACCTGATTGCACCAGTGTGAGCTCAGATTGTGCACCTTTCCATGGAGGGAGGTGAGTTTTAGCACAAACAGGTACAACACATGAGCCTGGAGGTGTCAGAACACGGGTAAAAAGGTGTAACAAATCCCTGACACACCCATCCCAGTCCACAAAAACACAGGTCCACGTGCAGTCTGGTTTGTGATTGTGCATACTCAGTCAGGAGCTGCTTGTTGTGAAGCCAAGATCTCCTGTCCCGTGGCCAAGTCAGATAAGGAGAGCAAATGGCTGAAAGAGGAGGGAGGGAAGCTGCTACATGTATTTTACAAAAAGGTGTTATTCAAAGACTATAAAAGGCAAAAGTTTGGATGAAGGAGAAGACAGAGCGTTGCCAAGTCATTGCAATTAAAAAAAAAAAAAAGGAGGAGGCTGTTGCCAGGTCTTGGCACGTGTGCTTTTACTTGTATAAATCAGTCACTCTAGACCTGTGGTAGTTCTTGCTGACAAGCTGTCAAGCTCCTTGGCTGGGAGAGCAGGGCATGTGCTTCACATGCACTTACAGAATAGTAAACTGTTATTAAAAACGGGGAAAAACCCCAGGCTGGTTTACTTGTGGTTTTGCCTGCTCGGCTGTATCATCACAGAACAAATCCACTCATGCACGGAGCAGTCTGGATCCATGGAAAACTACAGGCTGCCCTCCCCGTGGAAGCACTTGACCCCTCAAGGGGAAGGGCACAAACAAAACCTCTCCAAGAACAGAGAGCATGAGATGGAGAAAGAGGCCAAAGCCACAGCAACGCTGTGTGGAGTTCAGACAGCCCAGAGCTCCTCGGGATGTGACACCTGCGAGCACCCCAGCCCGGCTGGGGAAAGGGGGAAGGGGGAAGCACCTCCGGGCAGGCTGAGATCGGCCTTGGGAGCGGGGCTGTGGCTGCGTCAAACCCAGACGGGCTGGCCGGGCTCAGAGCAGAGACACTGCCCGAAATCCGCTGGCAGCCGAGCACAGAGCTGCCCGGGGCCAGGGCAGGAGGAGAGGAGGAGGAGGAGGAGGCTGGAGCTTGTGCTGATGGGAGTTTGTGCTGATGGGAGCGCGGCAAGGATGGGCGGCAGCCAGCAGGACAGGAAGGATGGATGGATGTTCTGCTTCGGGGAGGAAAGGAGAATTAAAAGCAGAAAATCCAGCAAAGGATTTAGAGGGATGTCATCCGAAGAGAATAACTAGATAATTGTCTGAGGAAAACCTGACCAGACTGGTTCTCTCCGTGCTGGCTCTGCAGCTCGGGACAGCCCCACGGAACCGGCCCCGCCCGGTCCCGGCGCACCAGGACCTGCCCAGGCACCCCTCAGCGGGACCCTGCGCCCGTGTGCCCCCCAAACAGCCCTCCCACCCCTCCGGATCCCACCAGCCTCCCCCAGCCAGGCTCTGCCACCCCCCAGAGCACACTGACTCATTTTGGACAGCACTACAGCATTCCTGGGCTCAGTTCACACAACAGATTTTATTTATTTATTTATTTATTTATTTATTTTTTTAAACATCCTTGTCAGGACATTCAAACCTACAAGAATTAAAAGTGAAACCCAACACAGACACAAAATTTTATGGTGCCGTTTGTAGCAACACTTCCAAAACTAGCTTTGGCTGGAACACAGAGAGCTGGGCTGTGCTGATCCAGGACCCACAAGACACACAAAACATTGGGTATTGGAAGAGAGGGAGTTTTTCTGTATGTCTTCTACCGTACTCCTCCATCTGTAACCCTGCCACTCTGCTGTAATGTGTTCTGAGCAGTCCCAAGGGCTGGTTCCTCCTCAACAGCACATTTTTGCCACTCTGAGGTTTACTGCTGATTTGTTGTAGTTATATTTGGAGGAAAATGTTTGTAAGGCAAAAACGATTTTAAAAAATAACTGCCTGCTAACAAAACCAAACACAACAACTGCAACAACCTAAATCTCAAATCAAGATCTTCTTTGAGCCTGCAAGCAGACGAAATTCCAGTAATAATCCTACCACTAACTCACAGGGAGTACGAGTTCATCAGGACACAGACCATGGATATGATGGCAAAAAAAATGGAGAAAATGAGATGTTTGTGTGCATTTGCAACGCCAGGCTGGGGCCAAATGGAGCAGTCAGGGTTTCCAAACCCCAGCCCCTGGCCCCAGCTGACAGACTTGCTGCCTCAGGCCTTCAACACAGGTCCAGAGCATGGGATGCTCTGCCACGGCCTGTGCTGCTGAGGGCTCAGGGTGGGTCCTGTGGGGAAGGCCAGGCTTGTGCAAGGCTCGTGTGGTGACGCAGGGCACTGATCCAAGGCCCCCATGGCAGGGTATGAACCTCACTGATGGCTGCAGCACCCAGCTCTCCTGACCACAGTGGCGGGGAAGCTCCTCTGCCAGGACATGAATGGACCTGGGGCAGCACCCAGCACCCTGCCCTGGCCACAGCAGCACCCAGCCAGGAGCTGGAGTGCCCGTGGGCACCAGCACAGCCCAGCTGTGGCTCACTGGGGGCTCTGCAGGCACACAGGGGCCAGCACGCAGCTGAGGGAGGGGATCCTGCCCCTCTGCCCCCCCAGGTGAGACCCCACCTGCAGAGCTGCCTCCAGCTCGGGGGTCCCAGCACAGGAAGGAGCTGGAGCTGCTGGAGCCAGTCCAGAGGAGGCAGCAAATTGATCAGAGGGATGGAGCAGCTCCCCTGTGAGGAAAGGCGGAGAAAACTGGGGAGCCTGGAGAAGAGAAGCTTCAGCTTGACCTGACTGTGGCCTTTCAGTACCTAATGGGGCTGCCAAGAAAGATGGGGAGAGACCTTCCACAAGTGCCTGGGGTGACAGGACAGGGGAGAATGTCTTTGAACTGATAGAGAGTAGATTTAGGTCGGATAGATGGAAGGAATTGTCCCCTGTGAGGGTGGGCAGGCCCTGGCACAGGGTGCCCAGAGCAGCTGTGGCTGTTCCTGGACCCCTGGCAGTGTCCAAGGCCAGGCTGGACAGGGTTTGGATCAACCTGGGACAGTGGAAGGTGTCCCTGCCCATGGCATGGGGTGGAACTGGGTGAGCTTTCAGGTCCCTTTCAGCCAACTCATCCTGGGATTCTCCCCATGTCACTCAGGGTCACCTGCCCGTGGTGGTTTGTGCAGCAGAGAACTGTCACTGGACACCATCACAAAACACACAGCTCTGCCTTTTGGGACAATCACTGCACGCCCCAGCCCAACAAGCCCAAGCCAAACACCTCAGCTCTTCAGTCCATCCTTATCTCAGGGATTCACTTTGGTCTTCTTTAAAAGGTGTGGCTGTGAGTGAGCCATGAGGAGCAGGGGATTAAAGGCAGGGGAATAAGAGGTTAATTGGATTCTATTTGGAGAGAGATTTAGGTTGGCTGAGTTTTTTCAGTCAGCAGCACATAGTGGAACATGTCACTTGTAATTGAGCTAATGAAACACCTCTGGAGATAAAAAACCACAAGCTAAATTCAGACCTGGCTTTAGAGACTTGGTGTTCATTGACCACAAGGTTATGCAGAGATGGAACTGCTTTGTTTGAGCACAGGGGGCTGGAGAGGTAAGAGCAGGACTGGGTTTACTGTGCAAAATCTGCTTTTTGTCACTCAGGGCTGCTGGACCTTGGGGTAATTAAGCAGACTGTTGTGTTATGGACGCTCTTCCAGGCCAGAAAGCCACCCTCTGCCAATATGCTAATGCAATTTTCTGAGTCCAGCCTCTCTCCTGCTCTAAGGCTGTTATATTTGTTTTCTACAAACAGGCATTTTGCTCCATGGTTATTGCTGGGGAGCTGCACAGGGCTGAGCTGGAAGAGCTCACCTGCCCTTTTCCACGCACCTTTTGGTGACTCTCAGTACAGTCCTTTTGGTTTGCTCAAGGGTAATTAAGGGTTTGCTTTTCAGTCCTCAAAACTGTGACAAAAGCACCTCTGTCCCAAAGCCAAACTACCAAACATGACCTGAATGCAAGTAGGGGAGTGTTGCCTCCCTGAGCCTGCCCAAAGGCCAAGCCAGAGTCCTCTTTGTGAGAGATTTTAATGATCTGAAATTACCTTGTCTTCCGAGTCAAGAAGAAAACCTTTCAGAGCAAGGTATATCATGTTAAAAAATAAAAGGGAGACATTTTCCTGTTCAAAATCATAGAGGTATTTTGTACAAAACCACCACCTCCATCTTTTCAGAATGAACCGACTCTGAATGAAAGTCACTTTTGAAATTGAAAAGTTGCAGTGAAAATTAGTTTCCAATTTTGCAGGTTTTATATTCTTGCTTTGGGGATAATTACAATAATCCAGTCATTTCCTTTCCAAGACACTTTCAGAAAACAAAAACTCCACTTCTTCATTCCCTTTGTCTCCCTTCAGGAATTTAAAAATAAAGTTAGTTTTAATGAGCAAAGTGATTGTGCTTGACACCCCTGATAAAAGAAACCAAAACCAACACAGCAATGAATTTTATGCCATTGTATAAAAACTATCACGGGCATGAGGACCTCAGTTCCTCCTCTTGTGTGCCAGTTTCAGAACACAGGAAACCCTGGAATGATGTGGCTGCTCTCTGTCAGAGGAAACCATGACAGCACAAAGAAATAAGAAGAGGAAGTGCAGACTTACACCCATGGCCCTGCACAGATCTAGAGGGCAAGGACGGGAGGAGCCTGGGTTTTATATCCCACTGACACTTGTTCAGCAGGAATTGCCTCTTTCTCTTTGGTTTCTCCTGCTGTGGTTTGATTCTTCTCTCTTCCTGCAGAGTTTTGATTCCTCCCTCTCTGGCTTTAGGCAAGAAGACAGGAAAGCAGTCTGAGCTCCAGCAGGTACCTGGAAAATGGAATGTCTCAGGTTGGTTAAGGGATTGAAACATCCAGGCTGCTGCAGGAGGGGAAAATGTGCCCTGGTCAGTGCAGCTACAGCCTTTGTCCCCCTCAGCATCCATCTCAGAGCTCTGTGCTGGCCAGCACACAAGCCAGGGACTCTCAGGACCCGGGTCCTGCAGATGCACTCTGAGATGGCAATTGAGGCTGCAGGCTTTCTGGCACCATCACCAGCCACAAAGACAAAACCCAGTGCCCAGTTACAGCTCTGCAGCTGATTCAGGGCATTTGCATAAACAGAACTGATGGGGAAAAGGCCCCATTGCCCCCCAGGTTCAGCTCCCAGCTCTCCAAGGAAAGGGACCCCATTCCCTCCCCCAAAGCTGCACAGCTCCTACAGTGCTGGGACAAAGAGGGCCAAAGGCAGCAGCCAAAAACCACTTAAGGCATGGCAGACAGCAACCAGGATCATCTGCATGGGATGGTTTTATTGTAGGGAGGCTCTCCAGCCTCCCTTGATGAGAGCCATACTCCAAAGGCAATCTGGCCTGGATTATAAACTCTGCAATATCTGAGGAGCCAAGAGCTTGCAGTTTCCCATTAAGTGGTATTAATTGCCCTGGTTATCATGTTCTGCAGTTTGACCTAACCTACTGATTCCCCTTCCTCTCCTGCTGCACAACATCCATCACTTCTTAAAGGGTTCCATAAAGCTACAGGGAGGGCTCTGGTCTGTGTTAGCCTGATTGCTCTGGGCTGTAACAAAGCACCCATCACAGCTGCCCAGCCACACTATAGATCAAGCTCCTCTAATCTTTCCATGTCTCCAGAGGGGAAGGCTAGGCAAATCAGCAGATTTAACCTCCCAGGGCTCGATTTCTGGCGTGGAGGATGTCAGAGGCCACGTGAGCTTTCACTTTTTCCTTGTTCTCTTAGAACCCACAGCAACAGAGAGGAGGAGGAAAGCAGGAAAGGCAAGGGAGAACAACAGGAACTGGGCTTTTCATGCCACTCAACAGCCAAGGGCCACGTGCAATGCTCAGTTCCTGGCCCAAGCAACACAGGTGTGAGCAAGGGGCCTTTGGGGACTCAACAGCCAGGGCTTTTGTGGAGATCAGCTTTTCTCCTGAGCAACGGGGCTGCTGGGGATGAGGCCAAATGTCCAACACCTACTTGTGGCAAAGCTGGTAGAGAATCAGCACAAAAGCTCATGGCACGTATGGACAGTCAGTGTTTTCCATCCTGCAGTTTCCTTCAGCACTGCTCTGACTGAGCCTGTTCTGTGCAGGGCAGTGAATTCCCAGGGTGACTCACATTAACCAGCACATGGCACTGGGACGTGTAGCAAACCAATCTTGTGTAGGGCCCTCCAAAATCTGCTCCTCCTCTCCCTCTGGAAGCAAAAAGCTCAGGACTCCTCTGCTTCCTGCTACTCAGGGTGGAAAAGGTGAGGAGGAGCAAAGAAACAACAGGTTTAATTCCTATCCCCTGTGTCTCCCTTGGTGCTTTATTCCCTGAATCAACAGGAGAAATTCATAGAATCACAGAGTGGTTTGGGTTGGGAGAGACCTTTAAGATTATCTGGTTCCAGCCCCCTGCCCTGGGCAGGGAACCTTGCCCTGGACCAGTTCTGGACAAACAGAAAATCCGCAGCGTTTCTTCAATGAGAGACCCAGCACGGTTTGATACACCTACCTCTGACTGGCAAATGAATTCCAGGAGTTTGGCTCATGTCTGCACAAACCCATTGCTGTGTGAACAGTAATTGCACCCTGCCTCATCAGAGACATCCAGGGAATGAGCCAGGAACAGCTCCTGTCAGTGCAGGCAGGGCTCTGACTCAGGATCTGACTCAGGATGCTCCCGTTAGACTCAGGATTTTCTTTCCATGAACCCAAGCCCTATCAAACAGTGTTCACCCTAAGGAAGGATTCCTGCCTGGGATGGCAGATGCTGCCTCCAGCTCTGCTCTCAAACGTCCAGAAGGAGGGTGGAGGGAAGATGTGGGTGCACACGTGAGCAGGGGCTTCTCCTCCGGTGCTGTGAATCAGCCACGCTGCAATCCCAATACCCAGGGATGCTCTGTGAAATGGTTTTTAAAAAGGAGACTTAAAGGAGCTTGAGCAAAATTAAAATATTGAACTAGCTACTCAGATTAAAAAAAAAAATGAGCTGTAAACCTCAGAAGAGAAACACACTTTTTGCCTCTAACACTAAGAGAATTTTTAAGAGCAATTCACACTCTGTTCTTCAAGGAGATTTTTCAGCCTGGGCTTATGCTCACTTTTGAAAAAGAGGCTGACCTGAGCATTTTTTTATTTCTTTCAAGCATAACAATCCAACCCAAAGCCATTTCTGTTTGTCTGGCTCCTTCCTTTCTCTGTATTAATTTCAATTCCATCAACGAGGCAGTTGCATAACTGTTGTTTGTAATTGCTGTCACGTCGACCCTGAAACTGATCACTGCAACACTGAAGTTATATAAAAGCTTTTGTTAGGATTTTTGTTATTTTTCTCGTTTAAATTGAGGGAAGACGAAGTCCTACCCTGGAAAGATGTTTTGGTTTTCTAAGCTCTGTTGTCTATTAGTCTTGTGCTTTGGTGTCTTTTCTCTCCAGTTTTGTTTTACACAGTGCAAGGGTCTGTTTATGCACAGAAACTCTCCAAAAAGTTCTGTGCACCCCGCTAATACACAGGCTGTAAAATAAACTCTGCTGAGTCAGAGAAGCTACTGGCAAAAGTAAAGTTCACAAAATGGGTAAGCTCTTAAGGAGCAATTTAAATTTCTGGCAAGGCAGCCTATTTAAATGCTTCAGTGGCTGGGATTGTAATTTACCTTGTTCTTCCAAAACCACTGGACTGTTTCCTTGCAATGATGGAGCACCAAACCCCGTGGGATCATTTCTCACTCACACACACAGAAATGCTCCTGGAACTGAGAGTCAGCTCCAAACTCCTCATGGTGTCCTTGCTCCTCTTGGGCACTCTGGATCATCCCCTTTGACCCAGGGGTGGGCCCACCTGGGAGGGAGGCTTCTCCCTGCCCCCAGAGAATTTAAGTGATCCCTTTTAACGTTTGCTTTCTGTCTTGCTAGAGGCACAAATGCCAGGGCCATACTCACAGATCTCTTGGGCCCAAGATAGTCTGAAAGCCACTCTGCACTGCAGACAGGAATGCTTCAAGCCAACAAATAATTAAGGACTTTATTTTGACATAAGTGAATTGTACCCAATACTTACTCGATGTTCCTTCACACTTAAAAGCAATCTGTTTGTAGCTGACCTTGTTTTTTCTTTAAAAAAGTCTAGACAATGTCAGATTCTACAAAGAGAAAAAATGAAAGAGAAAAATATACTGAAGCACCATCAATGCTCACTCCCTCCTAAAAAGAAAAACCCTCCAAGACCAGAAAATATATCTGTAAGTCCTGGCTCCCTGGGGAGGAGAAGCTTGTTTAGAGATGGGCATGGGATGGCAGGAGACCACATCTCTCATTTCCACTCCAAAATCAGGAGAAGCTTGTAAGGGCTAAAACAGAGCAAAGCGAGGTTCTTGCTGGAGGTGTAGGCTTGTAACCCATTTCATCTGAGCTTTCACCACGGGACAGCAGTTCCAGCTGCTCCTGGGGGCAGGCAGCCAGGGGGGAGCTGGTCAGCTGCTTTCACATGGTGGTTGTGCAGAATTCCTTCTGAAGGAGCACACACGGATTGCCTGTGCACGGGCAGGGGAAAGGCAGAGCTCTGAGGAAAAACTGGCTGATGGGAGCTTTGCAAAACACAGATTTCAAGCACCTAGGGAGGCACAGGGGAGACTGGGAATGCAGTTTACCCAGATGCAGTGCTTGCATTCTTAAAGACACTCCCACAGTGTTTGCAATGAGAGGGGTGTGTGTCAAAGGGCACAGCCACTCACCACGCAGTTACGTTGAATTCATTAACTCCGTAATTTGGATAGGGGAGTTCCAGCTTCGACAGTGAGGTAAAGGTTCGAGTGAGAGACACAAACAGATGCCCAGTGAGTTGCTCTCTTATCTTCACCTGAGACCTTGTGACTGAGACAAAGGCAGCTCATGCTCAGAGGCAATTAACTCAAGCCCTCAGCGTGGTTTTCCAACCCAGATCTCACTCTGGGTGTTTGTGGCCTGTTTCTCAAGGATTTGTGAAAGGCAGCTAAGGAAATCAGGGCTACTATCAGTAAATCTGCTATTCAAGCATGCTTGTGTGCTCTGAAAAACTTAACAGACCTCAAACTCCACAAGGACTGCACCCCAACCTCTGGGCTGTAAGAAAGGCTCTGCCATGGACACACCTGCCCTGCTCTGCGTGCTCAGGCTCTCACAGTGGTGATGTCACCTTACTGCTCTGGAGATGCAGCTTGTGGAAAGCACTTTATGCATAACCCAAGCCAGGTTTCTCTCAGCAGCTTCATTTTCCTGGGGATATCACCTGGGTAGGAATGGTGCAATCAGCCCTGGGAGAACTCCTGTCCCTGCTCTGCCACATTCTTGGTGGCTGAGTTTGGTCTTAGATGCTCTCCTCTAAGCAAAAGAAATAATCCTTCATTACTGTCAGGAATAAAATGCTTAATGATCTAAGGAAGCCACACAAAAAGCTTTAATAGTGTGCACTTGCTTTGTTAAGGGTGGCTAAAAGATGTTTCACACAAAATATATGGTCGTGCTTTGGGAAAACCTGCTCCAGTCACCAGCTCAGGCTCAGCCAGGGGTGCCCTGCCCAGCTCTGGGGTGCTGTGTGAATTTACAGCTTCCCCATCCACCCAGGGGTGCCCTGCCCAGCTCTGGGGTGCTGTGTGTGCCTTTACATTCAGCCAGAATTTAACTGTGTGTGCCTTTACATTCAGCCAGAATTTAACTGGGGACACTTGGCTAAGCATCATTGCAGACTCCAAATGGGACCTGGCTTCAAAGAACCAAAAGTTTTGCTTTCATGGGAGACCCAAGCCCCTGTCTCTCACAATGCATCCTCCCCAGGGCCCTAACCAGATTAACTCCCTCTCCCAGTTATGCTCCTGGTTCAGACACTCCTCCCTATGCATGGTCCTCAGTAAAAGGAGAACTCAGGATTTAGGAACTCTCAAGGCTCACTGTGGCTCCAGCTACTCTGCACCAGGGAGTGCTTTTCCATTTCGTGTCTCACTCCTGTGGCAGACACTGCACAGTTTGGCAGCTGGTGGATAAATCACTCCAGCCTGCTTGTCATTGAGCTGGGGAAGGGCAGAGTCACCTCTTCAGCCAAGCACTTTCCAACCTCCCACTTTCCTGCTATGTGTGGATCCAGCTGGGATTCCAGCTCACCCAGACAGGTCTGCAGGGTCTGTAGGAGGAAAGTGATTTTAGCTGCAGGGGCTGTAGAACAGCAGAGATGGATTTTAAGTCCCATCACTCTGGGCTGTTCCATGACTACTCAGAAGCTCACAGCTGCCCCTACAATGGCTGCCTACTGTCCTTTTTAAACACTTCTGCTGTGGCTAATTTGATTAGGCTCCCCCTTGCCTTTCCATCATCATCATCTGTGCAGGAGTTGGCCCCACCACTTCTGCAGAATGAGGTCTGAAGAGAACATGAACAGAAGGCAGTCTAATATACAGTGGAAAATGAAAGAGAAATGTGGACTTTATTCTTAATACTCTTTACTCATGTAACTTCTCCAACCATTTATTAATGTTAATTTTGTTTTAAACTGCCTTTCTCCCAGCACCAGTGAGTTCTTCTCATATCAGCTATTCTGGGCCTTGTTACAAACAAAGCTGTAAGAGAATGTAGCTCAAGGGACAGAGTTGCACCTTCTCACTGAAGGTCCAAGTCACTCCTGTACTGCAAGGCAAACTCTGGCAGAGTTAAATAACGACACAAAGCAAAGATATACTCCATAAAACATTAATATTTTAATGAAAAATCTTAGCTTCATGTTTCTATCCAAAGACACTCAAAACTAGTTTTTCTCCCCCCTTAATTTTGACCTATAATGGGACCAGTTTGGAGATTTTTTTTTTTTTGTATTTTGGAACTTTTTTTTTAAAGATTAAACAACCAGGCTAGCAAAAAGGTACCCAATACATACTTTTCTTATATCAAACAAGCTAGTATTTCAATACAATGTAACTATACAGAATATATACATTACACATATGATCACAAAGCAAACACTACAGGCTCAGAACAGATTTGAAAAAACATGATATTCACATTGATTACAATAACTCTAAAAATGATTGTAACGTTGAAACGGCACTTAGTTTACAAAAAAAGTCACAAAAATATATATAGCCACCAAGAACTATGGTTCCTGAAAAATACTAATAGCCAGATAGTATTATATAAAATGTGAAGTGTATTTAAACATCGTATACATTAAAAAACAAAACCAAAACCCAAAACCAATTCTGTTAGGTCAATAAACATGCCAAGTAATCTAGCTGTGGCCAGCATCAACAAGAGAAGCTGTACTGTGGATGAGATGATGACTGGATATACGGCTGGTGACTGGAGACTGGCACAGTTAAGGGGGTTTCACTGTTACTAAAATGCACAAAGAAGCCCAACAATAATTTAATTCACATTTTTTTTTCCTCCAGCTTCCGCTTCTCCCTCTTTGGGGTTTCACCATGGGGCAGCACCTTGAGTGAAGGCACTGCAGGAACAGAGCAAGGAAGCTGTCCAAGGACTCGGTGTAGCCAGGGTTACAGGTCAGAATATCAAAAGCATGCATCAGCTAAATGAATGGTGAAACAAAATCACTCTTCTGGGGACTTCAGCAACCCTCAGGAAGACTGTAGGTACAGTTGCCACACAGGCTGGCAGCACCAGATTCCACTTTTTTTTAATTTTTTTTAGTGCAACCAGATTTGTAGCTGAGACCTGTGGGACACGGAGTTACCGCGCTAGCACACGCGGCATGAACGAAAACCCAGAGCAGTAAGTACTGTTGCACTAAAAAAATTCACATTTGTTTCTTTTATGGTACATTTCCTCAAATACTTGGAACCCACTCTATTTACCAGGTACCTCTGATGTGGCTGAGGTACTGTCTGGCCTTGAACCCTCTTACCTGCCATCACGATGCTATGGGATTTATTATGTCTACAGTTGGAGATGAGAACCCTCCAAAACAGGATTTCACCTTGTGAGCAAAACTCGAACATAACCGGCCTGGATGAAAATCAGCTATTTTCCATATTCTGATGGTGTGGAAGTTGCAATGGATGTGGGAGCAGCAGGTGCTCCTCCATCTGAATTCTCTCATCCCTGCAGGGTGCACGAAGCTCCCGTTGGATTTGCATATAAAATGCTTCCTGGTTTGTCTCTGAGAGAGACCAGCACTCATCTCAGCGCTCCCACACCCTGGGCTGCAGGGTGGAACCAGCAACCAAGAAGTGCCTGAAGCCCTCATATAAAAACCTTAAACCATAGCTTAAAAACAATAAAATTTCATCCCGCAGGGGACATATAGGGATCATAGTCTTATAAAATATATTTGACTGCATTGGCAGCTATTACTTTTTTAAAAAGTTTAAATTCACATCTTTTAGACTCAGAATCCATGTGAACCCAGAACCATTTTCAGTAACCGAGTCTACGGATCTCTCAGTATGAGAGACTTGGCCGTGGTCTCTGCGAGCCTGACAACTGAGCTCCAGCTGTGGGAAACACCCCTGGTGGCTGACTCTGCTTGGAGCAGGAGGGTTGAACCACATCAACCCTGACCCTTGTGAAGCAGACATAGAAATGCATACTAAATAATGGATTTTTTTGGAGGGGAGGAAAAAAAAACCAGAGAAGAAATAAAAAAATGCATCCCAAAATTTAAAACCATCTGATAATGTGCTGAAAGAAATTTATGTTTTAGGTTTAATCCCAAGTGTAGTTTAAGGCAAGTTTTTTCTGTTTTAGTTATCTCTCTTGCTCTGTTTAGAATCCAAGCACATTAGCAACATAAATTGTTTTAAGATGCCCTGTGTTTTTACATCTCTCTTGTGAAGAACACCAGCATTTCAAAGAACTGAACACTTCCAACAAGTTAGAGAGGAGAAATAAAATGCTGTTTGCATTTCAACTGTATTCATTTCTATGGAGAAGAGATATTAACAAAAAACAATTACAGACAGGAAAATGAACAAGTAAACCCAACCCTAAACCAACCAAACAAAAACCTCCAAGAACTCTGTTCTTCCTCCAGTTGAATCAGATTGAAAAGTGAGAATTAAATTAAGATGTTACCCAGAGATTAGGAGGTTGAAAAGATAATGTGTAACACACAATGCAATGAATAATGAACCCAGGCCTTGCCTTGTGCTTCGGTGTTAATGATCCTTATTTCTTTTCAAGGAAGAACAGATCAGAGCTATAAAGTCTTTGTAACTTTCCCCTTTCTCTTTGGTATTCTGAAAGCAATTTGCCTTCTGACTCAAAATTTGAAGTCTTAAAAATCCAATATCCAGATATGTCTGTGGTGTATTTGTACCTTCTCACCGATGAACTCTTTAGCAAAATACTTCAGGGATGAAAATGATCAGATTCTAATGATCAGATTATGTCCTCCACCTCATACCTGACCACCTTTGATTACTACACCTCTGCAGTCAGGAAATGTGGTTTGGGTGAAGCACTTTTGAGAACACGAATCACAAAGGACCCTCATTTACCTGTGTAACACGTCAGGAAAAAGAGAAAATGCTGCATTTGAGTTCAGTGTCGTAGCCCTCTAGTTCAGAATCAAGCTCAGCAGGAGGCGTTGTCTTGTCTCACTGGCTTCTCAGAGAAATCAGGAGTGGAAGAGAAATGGTCTCTAAATTCAGCTCATCATCAGGCACTGGGCTGTTTCTCAGTACAGCAGCCCAGAAAATGCATTTCTCCTTCAAGCCCTTTTAAGAAGCCTCCCAAAGGTAGATATAATCAAGACTGAATTGCAGCACAGAACTTCTTTGCAGCACGTTTCTAAAACACCCTTTGGATCTGGTGGAGAAACCTCATTCCAGAGACTTGGAAAGTACTTAAATCCCAACTGTTTTCACTCTATTTAACTAAAATATGTGGGTTTTACCTAAAAAGAGAAAAATTGTTGAAGTCACTGAAACCCTTTAAACTCTTTCCAAGGGTCAATAAACTTTTTTCCTTACAAAAGCTGGCTATTAATAGAAAGAACTCAGTCCCAGAGAGTATCAGAGCTGCCTAGGCTGACTGAATACAAATTGATTTGCAATATAATACGACTTTTGTGTCTTCTGTTTCTTCAGGAGCAACCTTTCTCTATTGGTTTCATTTCCTCCTCATGTTTGCATAAAACAAATCCGGCCAGAAAACAACAATTTCCAAAAAACAAGGCTCAAATCTAAGGGAGTATATCATGCCTTTGGAATACTGAGATCAAGCAATACCTACTCACTCAGCACATCATCTGTAGGCCGTGGGCATTTGGCATCAAACACTGAGTTAACTTCAGAAGCTGTAAGAAAAATCACAAATCTCCTAGTGTACTTCCTAATTTAGGTTTCAAAGCAGTACTTGAGCCCAAACAGCCTCTACCAAACAAGACTCACTGCTCTGAAAATCCCACACCCTCCATTTGTAGCTTTTTCTAAATATGGAAAAATGAAATTGCAAATATTTCAGTTTATTGCTTGCTTGAGCTGTGTGTGTAGCTGGAGTAATGGCCTTTAATAAACCGAGCTGGCAAGGATTTAAAGTGTTTTGAAACAGGAACAATTCATCATTGCTCTATAGGCTTTTTGTAAACAACCCCCCGTTGGTTAGAAAGTTGTCCTTCGAGAGAATAAATTGCTTGTTTTGTCCAAAACAGTCTAATAAAAATCTCTGAAACTATACATACATATGTATAAACAAAAACATGTGCAATAATGCACAAAAGAGATTATTTTTTCCTATCTGTAAACTCCCTCTAGCTAGCTCTCAGATTAGTAAAAATATAGTGTGTATGCAAGGGGACAGTGATCAGAACTGCAAATAATCTGGCTGTGTGGTTTAAGAATTTCAGTTTGGGAAAACCTTCATTTTCCTTTGTGGTTCCCCATCTACAGACAGATACAGTCAGGAGATATTTGTCAGGCTTGCATGGCTAAACACTTTTCCATCATTCCCAGTTCCTGGTGCACCTTCAGACTTTCCACGCCCAGCCTCAGCTGGGCAGATCTGTTTAGGCTATTTGATCAAGCAGTTTCTAAAAGGACTGGAATAGAAGAAGTAGGAATACCTGGCATTCATCTGGGCTGGACAGGGATCGTGTGTTTTGAAGAAGTGTGTGACTGTTCCTTTCAAAACCGCTCACCATTTCCAAGCACAGGGCACAGTAAGGGCTTTGAAAAACAGCAGGCACATATAGGAAGTGTCACTTCTTTAGGCAGAAGATTAAAGCATCCACTCAAAACTAGTCAAAACTGTTCAATCATGGTTTCCAATGCATCCTTTTGTTTATCATTTGAAAAAGGTTTCCTCTGATTTCTTTCCCTTAACCAGAGGGCCTGCAGAAGCAAGAGAAACTTAATGAGCTGCTCTAACTGTGGAAGAAGGAATAGTTAAAGTGATCTGAATCAGTTGTTCTTCTTTAGAAGTATATCACAGCTTCCATGATGTTCTGATAAGATCTTTTTTTGTGCAATCAGTCTTAAATATTTTCACAGAAGTGATCATTCAGTCATGAAAAATAATGTAACATCTGTCGCAGTTTTCAGTTTAAAGCGTAGCTTACAAAGTAAAAAGGGGAAAATCTCCCCACTTTTCTTTTTAAAAAATTAAATTAAAATGTACAGGACCAAACACAGGCACTTTCCAAAGAACAAAAATGAAACCAAACCATGAATTATTCGATAGTAATAGATGACAGCTCCGGTTTTGGAGGGTCACCCGCGGCTGCCTCAGCAGTGGTGTTAGTCTTTGGCTGCTCTGGCACATCTTCTTCCTTCTCTGCCAACCCACCCAGAGACCCCAAGGGGAAAGTGCTTTCACAATTCTGAGTTGACGACACCTGTGAAATGACAGGCATTTGGACAGAAGAGTTGCTTTCAAAGCCATGCTCCCCTAGCTCATACTGCCCGAGGGTCTCCTCTTGCTCCTGGTTTAAGTAGTCCGGTACTAGGAAGTCACTGGAAGAGGAGTAAAGGACAGAAGAGAAATGTCATTTCTCACACCATGGTATCAGCTCCATCACACAAGCTACACACTGCATTGACAGAGAACAAAGGTACTCATTTCACATTGGCCATGACCATGGCACTGACATACTCCACTGAGCACCATAACCTGGTTCTCATTTCCACACACAGAATTTATTTAATGGCATCTATTTCACATCCGTAGTTCCTACACAGCAACTTATTATTAGATTGTATCACCTTGATGAGAATGCAAGTTAATGTCTGGAACACATTTGGCACTGAAAACCTCATTGAAAAAAAGAGAGCACTCAGGCTTTAAAAATAGAAACAAAAATGAGTTCAGCACTGGCAAAATGTGGCCCTTTCCATGTCTGAGGTACAACATCCCCCAGAGCAGCAGCAGGACTTCCCTCCAAGTGGGCAGGCTGGAACCAGAGGCACAAGGTGAGGCAGCTGAAGGCAGAGGAAGCTGCCAGCTGCAGCAGGGGAGTGATCCTGACACGTATCATACTCCTGAGAAAAGTATGAAATTGCATTTTTTCCCCTTTTAATCCTTTCTGGACAAGGCTTCTGCTATGCACTCTGAACACCTGAGGGCTGAGTGGATCCAAAGAAAACCTACCAAGCACTCCAGTTGTATTTTCAGAGCATGAGGACATAATGGAAATAAATTTCTTTGCAAGTTTTCAGCACCAGACATGAAGTTTGTACTTGAGACAAGTATATACATATATCACATATAAGCACGTTTGTATGCTTTGGTTCACCTGGCAATGCCTCAGTTACAAGAAATCCTTAAATGACAGAAGCACTCACTGCTCCAACCCAAACTCACAGCCAGCTCTGCTAAACCTCGTGTTTGTCAAATCAGGCTGAAGGAAGGGCTATAGGCAACTAAAATCACATCCTTTAATATGACTTTAATTTGCTGACAACAACGCAGTGCTTAGCACAACCAGGGCATCACCCTGCAGAGTTCTCGCTCCAGTTTTGGCACAAGAGCCAAGAACAAGAACTGTGTAAGCCCACAGATATGAAGCACTTGTACTTTTAAACAATATTCTGCTGAAAGAACAGCAACTGGCTTCCCTGCTTTGTTTTTCAATTTTTCTCGTCCTACGTCACTTCTGAGTTAATCCAATAGAACAAAATACTCAAATGTTTTTTATGGGAAAAAGAATAAGGCCTGGAAATCGGAAGGGGTGGGATTGTGATGCTGTAACATTCAGAAAACATCTTTTGCATTACTGAAGGCAGATGACTTAGACCAATCTCTCTATAGATTTAGGAGCTGGAAGACCTTCCTGTCTTCAATTTCTCTCATCTCTTCTGTATTTTCTATCTCAAATTCCAACAATTACATTTACATCAATGAGAGAATACAGTGCTGATCTGATACCTCAGAACTCTTTTAACAGTCTTTAGCAGTGCATTTGTGAGATATGCCAAGCCTTTTGTGCCCTGATAAAAAAAGTCCAAGTGGCCCTTACTATTTTCAAACCTATTAGTCTAATCATTTAGTAATGTTATCTAGGAAATGAGAAAGGAGAAGGTCTGGAGTCATGCAATCTTTCCACAGTGTTAAGCAAGCACTTAAAACAAAGTAGGAAGTCTGTGCCCTATGAAAGTGAACAGGCTATGTACAAGATTTTGAAAAGCAAATCAATATCAAATCACAGATACTGCAGGACAAACCACTGGCCTGGCCATAGATACTACTGAAAAGAGAAATTAAGTAACCCAGAACCAGCCTCTGCATATCACTGGATTCTTCAGTAGCCTCCTATACAGCTCCCATGCTGTAAGACAGATCAGATACAACAGAGAGTGGAGCAGGAATCAATCTGACTGGAATTAGCTGGCAACCTGATGAGAGGCACAGCAGGCTGCCCTGAAAGCAGGAAATTATGATCTAAGGAAAAAAAAAAAAAAGAAAAAAAATATAAAAAAAAAGAAAAAAAAAGAAAAAAAAAGAAAAAAAAAAGAAAAAAAAAAGAAAAAAAAAAAGAAAAAAGCAGGTTTCCCTGTTAGGTTTTTGCTGTGCACCTCACCTGCTCTGGAAGTAGTTTGCTAGCTCTGACGCTTCATGGTTCAAGCTCCTCAGGTGAACGATTAAATTCCCAGAGTTGGTGAACATGGCGCCGCATGTTTTGCACTCGTAAATCCGAGGCTTGCGGATAATGTGCCGGGAAACCCGCATGTGGTGTTTATATTCCCCGAAGGAAGTGAAAGTGGCACTACATATCTGGCAGCGGAAACAGCGTTTACCTTCGTGCTTCAGGCGATGCATCTTGAGCGAGTAAGCGCGGGTGAACTTTTTCCCACAGCGGTCACACTGAAAGGGTTTAATGCCTGTGGAAGAGAGAGCGCAAACGTTCATCACCTCGGGTAACCACAGCTCGGGCAAAATCCTCCCTGAGTGCTACAGCACAGGGACGGCAGCTGTAGGTGCTCCCAGGAGGAGAGGAAGAGATTTTCTGGTAACTTTGAAAAGGCAGAAACAATGAGAGCAGAGCTGCACTCCCTCAGTAACAACCTCCAAGAAGTCTCAGGGCTGTGACCTGTCCCGAGGCTCCTTCCCCGCGGTTTGAACGGAGCACAAGCCCCTGGGGATTGAAGATCCCCAGGCACAGCCAACAGGGACCTGATGCTGCAGTCATCTCCAGTGCCTTTGAACCCCTTTGATCTCGGCAGATCCTTGTGCCAGACTGGCTCCCAACAATGCAATTATCAGCCTACCCTTAATTGCAATGCTTTTTTCTGGCTGCCTTTGGCCTCAGAGAAGTCTTCTGGCAAGGGGGCTGTGTGCACAGGGATGCCCCTGTAATGCAGCAGGAATGGTGATAAAAGGGGCAAGAGCCTTTATACTGCGTGGGAACCTTGCTGTTCAAGAATTTTCAGCAACTCTGCATGACAGACAGTTCTCTAAGACAGCTGAGCTTCATGCCTCTCTTTCTTTTTCCTGTATTAATTTAAAAATTCAGTTCCTAGCTTATTTTTCATTTCTTACCCTAAAACAGGTGAGCTCTGCAACATGTTGCAGTGGCTGAGTGTGTAATCACACAAACAGAACTATTACAATAAAGAAGTCTGAGTCACCAAAACATTAGGATTTCAAAAAAAAGTCTGAACTCCAGAAAGTGGGAAAATCCAAACATGAGGCTAAGAATCTGGAATATGGTGCTCCATTCATAATAGGGCTGTCAAGGAATAAAAAAGATTTTTTCAAAAGGCTGAATGTGCATCAGCTCTGGCTGTTAATTCCCCCAGTCTTTCACTCTGCTTTCCTTACTTTCAAAGCAGGAGGTGAACTTTTAATTGAGGGCTTTTAGACAGAGAAAGCTGTAGTTAAGGTTACACTGAAATGCCCTGTTAAGCATGTGAAAACAAGTTAATACACTGGAATATGGTCTGGTGGAGCTCAAACTTCTCATGCTTTCCTACTGTCCAAGGGCACCTATTTCCTCTGGTAGTTTGAGGGAAATCTCTTTAGCCTTTTTGCTCATGTGAAAACACTTTCAACATTTACAAGCTTTGAGAGTTCTTCTGCATGTTAATTATTCTAAACCAGCTATTCAAACCTCTCCCAACTTTACCCAGGGGTTGCCAGTTGACAGGTGGGCCAGAGATGCTCTGCTGTCAGATTTTAACAACAGGCTTGGGATCCTTTTGCACTGATATGCCCACAGAATTTGCTTTTTCAAGTATTAAACACATATCTGGTTATTTTGCGTGAAAGAATTCGACAAATAATTGTTGACAGGGAAAAAATTACACCTTGTCAGTTGTGGCTGCCCTGTCCCAGAATGATTCAGCCTCTGTGTACAAAAAGTCAGACTCAAACCAGGAGAAGCTAAACCATGAGACTTAGTTCCCAAGTGCAATAACCCTTCTATATTCCCTTTATTCCCTCAAATGTCAATGTTATTTGCCACATAATGCTGACAAGTCTTGAAAACACCAATAGCAAAGACATTGGGGAGTTCATGCTTGGTTAGAAATCAAAATGAATTTGGGGACCAAGGCCCAGAGGAGGCATTCACATAAACCTTTGGCTGCCTGTGCTACCTGCAGGAGCTAAATTGATAATCAAACCAATTCAGTTGTCCTGCAATCCCTCCAAAAAGTCTGAGATCCAAAGGCATACAACCTTCTTCAGTGCAAGGACACAGATAGATAATATTTTCTTATGGCTGCAAGTCTCCTCTGAAACACAGCAGAGAATTACAATATGGCAGAGGAAGAATTTCAGTCTACTTCTTTAGTGCAATAAAATGGCCAAGTATATGTTATTTCATCTCAGATCTTTTTCAGGAAAATTACTTATCCTGATGAGTTCCAGGCAATCAGGTTTTTTTGTCAGTCCACACAAATGCTAATCATCCATGAGCACAGCTATCAGTCAGACTCCAGGGATCGAAACAAGCGTTCAGTGAGACAAACCCCTACCCAGCCTTTCTGAAATCAACTCTCAGGCACTTGGCAGGTGAGTGCAAAAGCTGCATTGTTACAACTGCTGCAGAGGGAGGCTGAGTCAGGAATGCTGGGGAACAGGGGTGATTCTTACCTGAGTGGATAAGCATGTGTTGTTTTAGGTTCTGAATGCGAGTGAAGCGCACCCCGCACGTGGGACACTGAAAGGGTCTGTCGGGACCGTTTGGGCTGGGCCTCTCTGTGCTGCTGGTGGAAGGAGCAATGTAGAGTTGGTAGGGATACTGAACGTTCTCCAGACTACAAAGAAAAAAGGCACTCATTTACAAAACAAGCCAGAGAAATGAGCCAAGAAGCCTCGTCTGTGAAAATCTGAACCTTGAGCACTTCTGTGTGGGAAGGAAGAGACTGGCACGTCACATTTCTGCTGAAATCTCCATTTATTCTAGAAATCTCTGGGTCTGTAGCAATGTGTCTGATCTGCACCTGAAGTCTTACAGTCACTGATTCTGCACATCTGAGCACACCCAGGGAATAAGCTTGGAATTCTGGTTTTTTTGGGCAACAGGCCTGAGCACAACTGCAAACTGAACGTTATTTGCCAGGCGTGGGCATTTTCTCCAGCACGTTGATGACTTGCAATCACTAAAAAGTCCCTGAGGAAAAGTTTATAGAGCTAAGCAAATGAAAAGCAAAGGAGTATTTTGCAGCTTCAGTGATATTTACAAATGAAATTAAAGCAAATTAATTTTTCATCTCAATCCAAGTTCCATCAACAAATACTAGTATCTACAATTGCATATTTCTAAGTTTAAAATATTAATCTAATGAAGCAATACTTGTTCCTTGTCTGATTCAAAGAGCTCCATGAGCAGAGCTCCAGTGCTGTGTTTAAAGAACAGCACATGGACTGCAATAATGAACAATTTAACTTTCAAAGTAATTTATTTAAAACTGACTAATTGCTCCTCCATAGCCTCCAGCTGCAAACCGTTTAAGGGAACTATAGTGCTCTAATCCAAGTCCTCTGGCAAGGAACTTGCTAAAGGGCACAGTGAAATAAGAACAAATCTGTTGGTACAAACATGGGAACAACAGGGTTTGTACTTACCTGGGGCTTCCCTTCCCTGAGCATCAAGGTCTCTATTTTTGGTGAAAGAGCCATTCCAGCTGCTCCCAGCCTGCTGAAAGATCAGCCACCACTGGCAGCAGGGAACTGCTCTGAGCCTGACTGTTCATTCCATGGCCAGCACATTGCAACTTCAGCTCTACTCAACTGTAATGTCTGAAATGTCCTGAGAAAAGATGCAGTGATGTCTCCTCACAGTCAGAAAGTTCTAACTGAGGAAATCCTGCTGCTGCTCTGCTTCCCCCTCAAGCCCAGAGGGCTGGCTTCAGGGTTATGCTAGATCTGGGGACTTCTAACACACACAAATGAAACATGAACTTTGCACAAATACATTTTCCTAGACATCATACAAAAATCCACAGAGCAGCTCAGCACAGGAGGGCAAGAACTAGGATCATCTCTTTAAAATCAACACTCAAACTGTCCTTACTCTGGAAAAGGATGTCACTACACCTGTGAGGAAAGGGGGTATCTGAATTCTGAGTGCAGAATTCTCAGCAGCAAAAGTTCCAGTTGTAAAATTTATCTGGAGAGAGAGCACCAGGTATCTCTTGATACACACAAGATTAAAGAGTTTCCTGTAGGGGTTTAGTATCACTCTGTAAAACCCACAAGGATTTCTGATCTTACATGGCACTGGAGGAAGATTTGCACTACAGAAGAAATTTTCTTGTCCTTGACTTTTTATACACAGTAGGGTCCCAGAGCTGTGGAAAACAGAGATGCTGACAGTTCTGTTGATCTGTAATAAAGGGAATATTTGCATGGGCAAAGTCACCAGCTCCTGGGCCTGGCAGAATGGAGCTCTTTGCCATTTTGGGGTCTAAAAAAAGTCAACTGAGGCTTTTTGAAATAAGTGAGAGTATTTTAAACATAGGTTCTGATTTTTCTAACCAAGTTCCTGACCAACTCTGGCACTCCACTTCCTTTTTTATACATGTAGTGCGCTCAAATAAGAATAACATTTGGGTTTTGTGACAACAAGGGATTTCATCTTCTATTGCCATGCTCCTTAGGTTGTGCCTCCCCCATTCCTGCGTTGGGGCCTGTGAGGGGGCAGGGGCACCTTGTGCTCTGGAGCTTTCTCAGGAGACTCAAAGCAGGGCAGGAGTCAGGAGCCAGAGCTCTCCTTTTGTCTCCAGCTTCCTCGGGCTCGCTCACCCTCCACACCGGTGCTGCTGCCACCTCCTCCACTGAAGGAGAAGTGCTATGGGCACAACCCCATAGAAGAAATTGAAAATAAAGTTTGGTTTGTTAATTCAAGCATCTTTGATGATGAGGAGGGCTGATTAAAGCAGATCCAGTGGGAATCAGGAGGCTCTCCAGCTATCAGTGCCTGGCTGGTCTTTTCCCATGCTCATGCTGCCAGCAGGGTGAAATACCTATTTGGTGACATAACACCATGAAGAGATTATATTTGAAACACTATTAGATTTTCTCTCCCCTGCTTCTTTTTCCCCCACATTTATTTAATTTTTCATGACTTGCAGTTTGTGATCAATATGGCTTTTAACAGTTGAGATTTGTCTGACATCTCCAAGAACTTCTGTAACCAGCTACATAGAGAGGTTTCAAATGTTTTCACTGAAATATCCTACTTGCACTTTTTCTCCTTTTCATCCTGAGATTATTTACATATTTAACTATGTAGAACTAAACTCTGACAAACATGAATGCCAAAATGCCAGTGAACCTAGAAATGTTCGTTATTTGCAAATAACAATTATTTTAGAGAAGTGGAGGTTCTCATTCTGTTGGATCAGAATAACTTTTATAACTTTTATAACTGAGCAACTCCTTTTTAAGTGCAGCCACAAAGCAATACAGAGACCAACTGTTAAAGCAGGCAAGATTAGGAAAGTGTGTAACAATCCAAATGTGAAATACCAGAGAGAGAATAGATCAGACTTCACTGTGGAACAGTCATTTTAATACTTAATAGATTCCTGTGCTCTTATTAAGCTGACAACAATTACATGTGACCTACTGCTTATGAAACACTGATTACACAGGAGGCCAAATTAATGATGTTAATTATTTAAGCCAGAAACTCAAGAGATAAGACATCTTAGTTTTTGAAATTTTTATGATTTTTTCCACAGTGACACGGATGTAATATTGAGAGACCTTTAGAGGGCCTAGTCTTCTGCTTTATTTTAGAACTAGAAATGTAATATATGCTTATTACAACATGCATTTTTCAATATTGATTTCCATTGGGCACACACAACTGAATTTGACATTTTGAGAATTTCTAGTAATAAAGAAATGTACAACATGGAGTTAAAGGTGCATGAAACATTCAAAGTTTGGGAGGGAAATTTTCTCCATCTGTACAATGTATTGATTGGTTTTTTCTGATTCAGCTAGAGAAACATGTTTTACTTTATTCAGAATTCTTATGCCCCCAAAACTGTGTGCCCAAATTGCTGCACAGTGAACGACAGGCCATATTAATTGGCTGCTGTGCCCATCCCATGCTTGAAATGGGAATTTAAGTCATGCTTGAAGGGCTGTCCCAGTGTATTTGAATGCACCTACAAGACAAATACACACACACCCCTGAGAGGAAACTGCTTAGGTCTTAGAAGCACCATTTTACACATTTAACTGGTTCTTGGAATCAGAACATTCTTGACAATTTCATTTGAATTTATATTAATTTTATTAAAATAAATCACTTGGTAGAAAATTTTACTTCTGCAGTCTAAAATCCCCATGACTCTTAGTTCATGTGTAGGTATTGAAACAAGGTGCAAATTCTAGTTCATTTTGCTGATACTTCTGTCACTCTGAGACTAATTATTTTCAAACTGGGGCATAAACTAAGGTAAATATTCTTTCCTTCTCTGCATGTAAGAGATCTTTTAGCAGGAATTTTCAATGTGTTTAAAGAATTTTTTATCTTTTGAATTTTCTATACAGTTTGTGCTGAAGGTCTGCAGTTTTATAGGAAATTTCTGAAAATATTAGTGCCACTTGACTTCAGAATTACAGGTTTAAAAGCCTGGATTAGTTCAAGTGCAACATGTGCTCCTACTATTAATTCAACCCTTAAGTGCTGGGTGTTATTTTTATACTCAGGTTTGTTAGCAGATAGATAAAATCTTCCATGTCATCCAAAAAGTCTTATCTAAGCAGTTATTTCCCCTTTTTAAGGGAAGTGGGACAGATTTTAGATGGAAATGACAGGAAAGATTTTATGAGCTATGAAAATGCAGCTCTTGGTTATTATCTCTACAGGGAGCTTCTCTTGACAGTTTCTGGAACAACTTCCAGAGGTTCACACTTCTTCCTCAGACCCACTTGTCTTACAAACCCCTGCACAAACCAGTTTGGAAAGATGTGTTTAGAGGGGGGATAGCTAAGAACTGAAGTCAGAGCAGTTGAGAGCAGCCCTGTGTGCCACGTGTGGGAACCTCACTAACAGAACCATGTTGTCTCTTTGAGCAAACAGACCCGGGTTAGTTTGGTTTTCTCTGCCAACCTTCCCTTAAAAGGGATTCCCTTAATAAATCACTCAGCTCAGCACAGCAAAAGCCTGCTAAATATTTACAGCAAGTGCCACACAGCATCTTGGTAAGAAGCTACAGGCAGAAAGTTTGGGAGAAGAGATTTAAGGCTGCTCTGCCTCTCCTGTGGCTTGCAGTGGCGAGGTCTGGTGAAGTCAGGGCTAGCTGCTTGTTTTCAGTTTGTTGCTCTAGCATGCATGTTTCACATAGAGGTTTAATTAAAATCTATTAATAAAGAGCAATGATGAAGAAACAGCAAGAGCAGGACTATCTTTCTTCACCAGTGCTGCCTGGAAATAGACAGGAAACAAAAAGCAACGAGTAAGCAGATTCTGACTTTCATCACCTACATGCATCTAAAGCATCTGCCCCTCCAGGTACTGATTGTACTTTGACCAACACACAGAACTTGATGTAGGAACAGCTAAACATTGTGGGATTAAGGCTGGGGAGGTTAATTACAGCACTTGGTGCAGAACACTTTGCACACCAGGTTGGTACATACCGATCATCATCGTCTGCATGAGCGTTAGTGCCAGAGGTGCTTTGGAGTGTGGGCAATCCCTCTGTAACCCCCTCATCTATTGAGCCTAGGCAAAGAAAAAAGGGCAATTTAATGCAAATAACTGTTCAAAAAGGGTTGGGGGGCAGGTAAATACACACCAAACTTGCTTTCCCAAGTCTCTGGTAGACACTGCTTGCTGGGTGATAAGGTTATAGAAGTGCCTTGGGAAAGTCATTTAGAACACCCAGAAGCAACTTGTTCCACTCAGCTTCTCTCTGCACAGATTACCCAGTAAACTGACAACTCAATAAAGGGCACATATTTGGTACACCTAGAAAATGGAAATGTTAAATACAGCCAGTTTCCAAAACACATCCAGTACTAGCACTGTAAAGCAGAAATGTTACATTCACCTAAAGGGACTATTCTGTCTATTTTTCAAGACTTCCTGAGCAACAAGGAGTTCAAACCTGCTACACTAAATGGCTTTTGTGTTCCAAATCTTCCATAAATATATGAATTGATAAGCAGCTGAGACAGGAAGAGCCCTCTGGGAAATCAGAACTGCAACACAAAAGAGACCAAACACCTGTTTGTTAGAGAAATGTACAAACAAAACCACTCCAGAGCTGTGCTCAGCTCACCAGCACTGGGGCAGATGGAGTTCAAGGGGCTTGGGGAACAGAATCCAATGAAAACACAGCACTAAAACAAAGCCACACCTTCACTCACTGATGGGGCTCTTGCTCATCTCTCATCACCACTGGGAGTTTGGTGAAGCAGCCTCTGGATCTCCCACTGAATCCAGGGGATGTGAGGACAGATGGGGAAGGAGATTTCTCTCCCTACACCTCCACCTCGAGGACAAGCAAAGCGTAGGACAGTGCTCCGAGCTGCTCTTGCTGCTGGGGTAAAATAATTCTGCTTTCTAAGAGAGGGGTACAGGAGCAATCTGAATTTGGGGAGCCTAAAGCTCACCAGGAATATCAAATAGAATTAAGTGTACACTGGCAAGTGTCAGAGAAAATGGAAAACCAAAGAGAAGGAACAAAGATGTGAAAGGTGAAGCAGAAAATGTGCACATTCTGTCAAAAAGAATGAGAGATCTTTCCTGAAGTAAGAGATTCTTGCCTTAATGTGATGCCATGTTATGGGGCCAGTGACAAGAGGAAAATTGCATCTCTGGCAGCTTCACAATTAGTAAAATAAAAATTTTTGATTTTGTTAAGAGCTGACAAACTATACTTGGGAAATTCATCAACTAAGCAATCTATAAAGTGAAAAAAGTTAATCCCATTTTGATTTATTCTTCTTTCTCATGAAATACTTAAATAACAGTCTACTGAAAAATAAGCCCAACTGCTCTTAGGTTTAATTTCATGCCTTCACCTCTCGAATGCCAAAATTGCTAATGAGTCATGAGAGTATCTTCTCAGACACAGCTGTATTGTAACCATAATGACTTATTTATCAAGTCCCTGCTCCACGTCTCCTTCCGTATCATAAAGTGCTTCCAAATATAATAAATTGCAAATGAACAATTCTTGAATTTCCCAAAGAGTGAATAAGAGCTTTTTGCAATATCAGAGAGAGGCAAGAATGCTTTTGTAAATGCACTATAAAACACTGAGAAAAATATATGCAATTATATGAGGAAAATATGTTCAGGGAAGAAAAAGCTGTACTTTAACATATCTTGCTGCCTCCATTTACTATTCTTACATTACTGCATAAAGTAATGCATTTTTGGGAGGTAAAATGTGCTTTCTAGCTACAAAGTGTGCTGTATCATAACTGTGCTAAAAAGCAAGAACACTGTTTCCCTTTATAGCAAAACATGAATAAAAACCATTCTGAGGATGGTTATTATGCCAAGACCACTAAATATTAATTCAAACATACTCAAAGACAAAGAGCAGATTTGTACTTTAAAGATTTTGCCCTGGCACATTTTTCTTCTCCCTGCAGCTGTTTTAAGGCAGAACATGCTGTACTAACACCAATGACAGATATTTAAGCTTAAAAATCATAATCACTAAAGCCTGAGATTCTCTACCCCATGCACACAAAACTACTCATCTGTGGAGTTTACACCCAGTTTGTTCTTGAAGCTGCCTTGGTGTGATATTTATTTATATATTTATGATATATATCACTTGATATGCTATTTTTAACTTCCCCTAATCATTATTGCTTCTTGTTCTATTTTGTCTGTGATGATATAATTACTTTGATGAAATAATTTGCATCTCTTATCACATGGCACTGGCAAAGTCTTCCCGTGCTGACTGCAATGAGTTAAAAACTGAATCAAACAAAACCTGTTTTTGAACAAGGACCACTTTTCCTGGTGACTCCCCAGCAAACAAACAGTTTCTTTTAGTTTTTATTTATGCACTACTTTGGCAAGTTCCATTTAAAGATCTAAACTATCAGACATTAAGTCTGTTCCTCAGCAAAGGTAAACATCCTTGTCTCCAATAAAGAAAACATTTTCATTTGGGAAAAGCATTACAATCTAAAATATCAACATGTGAGCTATACAAACTGGAGAACAATCCAACAGCAAAGGATGGCATAAATGGGAAATATTTTCATTTCTTTTTAGTGAGTATTACCTGAATAGTTTGGCATTGACTGGATATTGCTGTTCTGGAGGGTCAGGCTGATCTCACTTTCTCCAGAAAAGTCACAGTGTTGCACTGACCAAACCAAACAAATCATGCAGACTACAAGGCTACAACTCTTTACTTTGTTGTAGTTTATTTCATTCATTATCAGGGGCAGCCTTTCACATACACATTATTTGAATGAAGCAGAGCAGCCCATTTGCCATTCTTACAGTCTTCAAATGGAACAGACTTTATTAAAAACCTTTCAGTAAACAAACCCTGCTGAGCACAGGTCAAGGCACTTGAGAGTAAAATAGCTGACTTGGGCAAAATTTTGATAATTAAACTAGAAATATTGCAAAAGCTCTATCTTCTGATTTACTAAAAGCCATTCATTGCATTCTGTGCAGAGGAAAAAAGGGATTGTTCCAGTAACCTTTAAGTATTAGCTCTTAATAAAGAACAGCCTGCTATAAGAACCCAAAACTGGTTTCAAATTGTCTTTCATGGAAACAAGATTTCTCTCAGCAACCAGCAGCATTTGAAAAAGCAACTTGAGAATCAAATCCCACAGAAATGGAAAGATTCTCAATATTATGACTGTGTGGTTTTATTTTTGTCTGGGGCATTAAGATGACAGTATTTCACCACTTATTTTGCAAATCCTCTTACAAAGGCTCTCTGTCACGATTATATGAGATTTGATGTCTGATGCAAAGTACTATTCTAACCCTTTGTGGCTACAGGCACAAGCTTTTCAAATCTGATGCTGCAGCTCAGCTGAGATTGTGCCTTTTGGCACTAATGAAAGCAGAATTAAGTTTCCCCAGCCAGGCAACTAGAGGTAAAAAGGAGTTATCAACCTCTGCTGAATAAAGAGGGCTACCACAGGCTCACCATTCTCAGCTGCCTTCCGCAAAGTTATTTAAAGAACTCCAAGTTTATGTGTAACATTTCAAAAATCAGGGGAAGAAAGGGAGTTTCCCTAAAGTGAAGTATGAAAACCCACGAGGCAGATTTCCTCCAATAAAATCCCCAGTGCTCACGTGCCAGTTGGGATATGTAACTGCAGAAATGGTCATACCTATAGATGAAGACTGAGGGCTGATCAGGAGATCCTCCTGCACTTGCTCGCTCCCTGGGACCGTCTGCTGGTCACTCAGGGAGCTCTGGGATGCGCTCACAGGCTGCGACACCTCCTCGTGAACCTCCTCGTCACTCAGCCGTTCCACCTTGACTCGCACGTCCTCCTCGATCACCAGGGGAGAACTGGCTTTGGTGCTCTCACAAGTCACATACTCCGCCATCCTCCTGGTGGACTCGGAGGGCCCAGGCATTTCCAAAGTCCTAGAGTTCTCCGCCTGCTTCACCTTTTCTGACTGAAGTCTTCGATCAATTCCAAAAGGAAAAGTCCAGGGAAAAGCTAAGGACGAGTCCACGGGCTGGTTTCTGGACTCAGGGTAGGAAGTTGAAGGATTGAGCACTTGGGGGGAGCTGGTTTGTGTGTTACACTTGAGGGGGCTCTCAGGAGACATGACGATGTAGCTTTTGCGCTTTCTCCGAGACTCCCGGCAAACGGGAATGGTTCTTTCCACCACGCTGCACTCGGAGGAGACGGGAGACAGGCTGCCGTCCCGGGAGGTGAAGTTGCAGTTTGCACTGTTCTCCTGTCCTGCATCCAGCACCTTCTCCTGCTGGCTGTTGGGTGTATTCCATAAAATGCTGGACTTCATGAATTCCGAGCACGTGCTGGCCACGCTGAACATCTGCATGTAGCTGGCGGCAGCCAGCACGTCGATGATGTTCTCGGTGTTGATGGACAGCGTTGCTGTGTAGGCGTACTCCAGGAGAGGGATGAACCCCGTCACCGTCACGTGGTGCAGGTCCAACACGCTCTTGCCCTCGTCCTCTGCTTGGCCAACGAGTTTGGAGCGGAAGAAGTCACTGCAGGCTGCCAGAACCACCTTGTGTGCCCTGAAGATCTTGTCCTGGACGCGGATGGTGATGTCGCAGAAGTGGCCGTCGTTCCGGAGCATGTTCAGCTTCCCCAGCATCTCCTGACTGTGAGCAGGGGAGTTATGAGTGAATGTTTTAACACCCATTTTTAGATGGTTCTCTTAGCGTTCTTCCCACATATGACAGATCAAAGGTATCCTGAAATAAAGAGGAAAACTGTCACTTTCATCTCTGAAAGCAAAAGTCAAGTGGATTCGTGATTGTAAGACTCAGCACAAAGCAAATTCATCTCAATCTTCTAAGGCCAGGTTCCTCTAAGATCCAGACTCTGCAAGGGACTAACTCTACAGAAATGCAATTCCTTGTAATTTTCATCATCACAGATTAAATTATTTGCAATCTATCCCTACCATCTTCCATACATCTATGTATCTGTGCATCTATATCTCCCAATATCTGTAGGGGTATTTCTCCCTCTCTCTCTCTCTCCACATTCCTGCTATGCCCGCTCAAAACCAAATTCCCAACACAGTTAAAAAAAAATATTTGTAATACTAAAAACAAAGCATTTTTAAAACTGTTATCTGTGTAGAAACCTGTATTTTTATTTTCTGGGCCCAGAAAACCATTGTTCACAGTTCTTAAACCTGACAGACTATTGAAGGTTTCTTTTAAGCAGAAAAGTCAGGCTGAGTCAACAACAAAGGTGCAGGAGTAAGCAAATCTCCCAGGGAAGGTGTTTAATAGCAGAAAAGCTTTAGAGAAACTACAGCATGAATTTTCAGAGGCCAAAGTTCAAACTAGTAAATATAAAACAACAGTTGCCAATAAGTCTGATTTCCTGCTGTAGTGCAGGTATTGATTACCTAAAGCTGCTTTTAATACTTTTAAACCAGGATAAGAAGTTATTGAAAAGTCCTTCACAAACACAATGCAATATAAACCTCAAAGGAAAGTTTAAGATTAAATCAAATGCACATAAATTGATTTTATGTATGTGATAAATAAAACAAGGAGGACAACTTCTTTCTTCTGAAAACACAAACCTGCCTTCTTGGGGACCAGTTCTCTCCACGTGGGAGCAAATGGATGTGTTTGTGCAAGGTCCTGATGAGAATGGGGTGTTTGACCCCTGGATTTCCCCCAAAATTTCAGAAACATTTCACTTTAAAGGGAACATAAACCACAGTGTTTCACCTGCTTAAGCCCCTTCCAAGCCTCCATGGAAGTTTTCTGTGTTGTACATGCCTCATACATCAATTAACACGATACAGAATTATCTCATTGTTAAATATCAACAGCATTATTGGGTTCGATTCGTTCCTGCAGTCAGCCAGCTTCTGCACATCATCCTTCTTTCCCTTCCACGTGAAAAAACATTCCATGCTTGCAAATGGCTCACGTGGAGCTTCACAGAGCAACTGCAAGTGTGGAACAACTTACCCAAATGTGACACATTGAAACAGCAGCTGTCACAGCCCACCTGGTTCTACAGACATTTACACTTGGCTGCTTCTTGTTCCTGGGTTTTCACTTTTGATACTCAAACCCTCGCAGACAGAGGAACACTAACTGTTCAAGAGAACAGATTAACTAACACCTGATAATATATATAAAGTCTGGTGGAAACTGTAAGGGCCGTTTGGGTTTAAAATGAAATTTCACACTGGTGCAGAGGAAGAAGTTAAGCACAAGCAAAACATTCCCTTCACTGAAAGAAAACTGATCGACCTCAAGAGGTATCTGAATATTCAGACTGTTTGTTCTCCAGCATGAATCAAATGAAAAGCATATTCCATTGATCTCAGACCAACACACTACAGCAAAATCTTGTAACAGCATATTCAAAACTGGCCTTTGGATACCCTTCCTTCTGAAATCCCCGTCGCTGCAGCTGTTCCTTGGCACACCAGAAGTCCACAAGAACTTCTGTTCAGCAGCTCATACAAGAAGGACAATTTATTCACAAGGACTAGCCACGGAATAATTTGGTATTTAGAAATAGTACCGATACATCGTTATACACAAGGAGAAAAATCTCAGAGCAATCCTCCCAGTTCCTACAGGCCCAAAAGACAAGCCCATTTTCCTCTCTGTTCTCCTGAACAAGGAAAGCTCAGCCCTCCAGTCCCAGAGTGAGAACTCGATTCTGCTGCCCTGCTCTAAACCATTCCTTGTCCTGCTCACCGCTTCCTGCTGCCTCTCCCCTCTTCTGGCTTCCTTTCCCCTTCTCCTTTCATCTTTTGCTTCCTTGACCTTGATCTGGTTACAGAATTTAAAATAAAATAGCAGAAGTCAGTGATGTGCAATAAATTGATTTAAATTTATTACAGGAGCAGTGTTCCTGCCACAAATGTGGGATATTGCTCTGTTAAATCACTTCTGTAAAATGACTTTCACCCTCGTTGCTCTGACACCTCCATTCAAACAAGTGGCTCCCACCCAGGCCTCAGTGTGAACAAGGAGCATGCACACACATGCTATTTTCAGGAAAATCCAAAGGGTCGGGCTGAGGAGTGGGGAATAGTATCAGTTCCTTAGAGTTAATGATGTAGTAAAAATATCAAATATTTTTAGAAGGTAATTTAAACAGTATGGAAGTATTTTCCACATGAAAAGATGAGTGTGCTAAAGCACAGCCAGGTTATACAATGGTTCAACCTCTTTCTAATCTTTCAGTGGCACAAGGCACTTTTACAGCTGCACTCAATTCACAGCGACCTGAGAGGGTAAAGAGCTGGAACATTACAGCTTCAGCCCCAGTCCATCATCTCTGTATCATCACCATTTCAAAATAACACCGTGTCAGGCCTTATTCCCATTCTGAGGCAGTCCCTGACAGCAGCTCTTGGACCACAAGGTGCAGGATGCCACACCCAAGAACTAAATATACCCAGGCCCTTGGGAATGCTGGGGTGGGGACATCAAGGTGCACACCTAAAGCAAGTGGTAAGTGGGCTGGAGCTGGAAAAGCTGTTAATTTTGGAGCCACAAACCATTGGGGATTCTCAAGGCAGGGACCAGGGATGGTATCACAGAGAGTGGGGCTCCTCCTCCCATTCCCCGGGCACACACTTCTTGTGTTGTGTTCTGTTTTCCCCCTAAAGGTTTAAAATGGTTTGTCCCTTTGTTACTTGTACCCACCCCCTGATTCCACCCCCCTTTAAAAACCCTTGCACAGAGGTGCTTGGGGCTGCTCTGGTCCCTGAACCCTCCTGGCGGGATCTCCTCCACCCCCATTTCCTCAGTAAACCCTGACCTGGAATCCCAAACCAGCAGCCTCCTCGCTCCCTTTGCCGCCTCTCCGACAGCTTCCGCCCGTGCGCAGCCGACCCACGGTAGGAGTGACAGTCTGCGGCTCCCCCAGCCGTCGGTCCCCACACCTTGACACGCAGCCTGCGTGCTCCCATCCCCTGTGTGGCTAGCTGGGTCGCAGGCTGGCACGTCACACACTTACACTGGCCCACAACACATTTCAAACCTCTAGGGAAACACAGCGAAATTCAAAGACACTTTCACAAGTTGTAAAAATATTCACAGTAGGACATTTCAGTCCGTATTTAATGGGCTGTATTTAACTTTGCAACACACAATTACAGTTGGAGAGAATGGTTTTTGCAGCATGCATTCCTGCCCTGGAAACATGTGAGGAATCACCATCACAGCACAAATCCCTGAACACGCTGAGAATTCAAATGTGAGCACTTCAGGGCTTCCAGGGCAAGGACAATTTTGTCCCCTATTAGCCAAAAGCAGTCTGAAGGGAAGTGCTACTGTACCAAAGGCTTTGTACAATTCATTTAAAAATTAGTTGGCTTTTTTTTTTTACTCCGAGGAGCACAAATAAAGACCTGACCTGTAAGTAGTTTGGAATAACTCAGCTCATTCTCACTGTTTCAAGGCTACTGAAATGCAAGTTTTAGCAACAGCTACCACGGCATATACACTGTTTTGGGATTAAACAGGTGTCAAGTTTCTGAGCTTAGAAACAGCAAAGATGAAACTGTACACTCTAAGTGTAATGTTATAATGTAATGAAACTGTGAATGGAAAAAAAACTATATTGGAATTGAAAAATATTGCTTATGTGACCTATCTACTTCCATGTACACAAAATGTAGCTCCTTATTCACCTGCTGCCTAATGTTATGGCTCAAATCATTGGGTTTGAATCACAGTATCTATAATAATATTTTAGAAGAGTCAGTGAATCAAACTCAGGGACCTGTTTGCATTCAGTTTCTCACTTAGTCACATCATTTCAAAACAAAAGTCATTTTTAGCACCACAAAACCACCACCCTACCTTTAACCTCTGTATCCTGACCTGTGGCAATTTACAGCATGGAAACACCAACTTTTTCTGAACACTGAAACCAACAGACTTTACACCACTTTGTAGCCACATAAGTCCTCAAACCAATTAGGAAATTCCCACCCTGGTGCTCACCAAGCCCTCAGATACACTGATCCAACTGTGAGCCCACGGTGTAAATCAGATCATTGGTTGGTTTTTGATATTATTATTAATTCTGATTACTCCTTGGGCACTGGTTAGAGCAGCATTCCATCAACAGCAGCAGTGCAGACACAGACAAATCTTCCACGGGGATAAACATGTGACCTGGAGCATTTTATCTCTGTCATCTCCCTGCAGTACACAGGTACCAGCACCCCTCCCTCCCTCAAATTAACTGGTTAGTATAATTAAGTATAATTAAGTTCATAATTGCATCAGAACAACTGCCTCAATCAGAACAAACTACAAGTCTGCTATTTCTATTTCTATCTAAACACGCATCTGTTTCCCCAACAGCAGCTGCCCTAATAAAAGGTACTATCTCCACATGAATCTTGTCCTGGTTCACTTCACAGAACTGCTGGTCGGAGCTACCTCAACATTCTAGTTTCCAATTAATCAACAGCACTTTCTAAACTTTATTTTAAATCATATTTTAGCTCAGGTTAGTGAACCTAGTCTGACCTCAGCCCAGCACTGCCAAGCCTGACAGTATTCATGTAAAAGAGGCAAACAGGAGGTTTCTGTGCTCAAAATGACATCAGTGTGGAGCACTCACTTTGGAGCTCTGGAATCTCTGGAATGCAAACCTGTAACCTTTGGCTGCAGTGGGTGAGTGGACCAGGGAAATTACCCATTCTGGGAAGTATGCTGGGCTTGAGAGCTGCAATTTCCTCCAGGACAGCAGATTCCAAACCGTGAGTGCACAAAGGAGCCAGTGTTAAGGAACTACTGCATAAACACCTTTCTGTTAAACCTGAAAGATGCCAAGCTCCAGCCTGTACTGGGAGTGAGGTGATGCCACAGCCTGCCAACAACTGGGAGCACTCAGTGCTGGGCCTGACTCAGTCCTTGGTGTGTCAGTTCAGGAACCACACTTTGACTCTCCAAACCATTTCACTGATGTATCCCAGGACACTGATGTCCCCTTCCTCCCAGCTTCTCAGAAGAGGACAATTTTCAGGCACTTTCTGTTTTAAAGAGTTTGGAGGTGTTTTGTTCTTGGCCAGGGCTGAAGCTGCACTCTGAGCAGTCCCCTGGGAGGAACTCTGCCCAGCCAAGAGTGGCTGATGACAGGTAAATAACTCCAGAGAACTCCACTTGGGAGCTGGAATGGAAGAGCAATTCCACCTAACAAACTGAAAGCTGACATACTACAACCCACCTATTTATTGCTAGCAGTTAATACTCCCTTTCACAGCAGAAGGCATACAGTGTGCTGTGCTTTCCCAATGTACTCCAAAAACACTGCACTTGACAAGACCAATATATTTGGTAAAGATTGGGGTTTTGGCACACCACTGTTGACAAGTTCATGTGCCAGAGCTTTTGGGGCCACTGACTTCACGACCATTAGGGTCACTCATAGAGAGCATTTGTTGGGTGCTCTGTACTCATCCTCAGCCTGTTCGTTTCACACTTAATTTTTAATTTTTTTTTTTGTTTTACTTTCCAAGGATGCTACAGTGGCAAATTAGTTCATAAGCAGCCAACTTGTCCTCTGAAAAACTCCTTGCAAAGAGACTTCTCAAATTTTAGAATTTAGATCTTCCTAAATTTTAGGTATAGCCCACCAGAAGCTGCTGGTGATGGGTGGCAGGCAGTACTCCAGAACCAGACTTCAGCTCCATGGAGGGAAACTAAAACACTATCAGGAAGCAGCCATGGTTCAAACTGATCCAGGTCAATGTAAATAACCTACATAATTACCAGAGGCTCTGAATGTTTATCACTCCCAGAAACTGCATCGTGACAATACTACTACTAGTAGTAGTACTCTACTCTCATTCCCCAATTTTAAATGAACTTGTAAACATTTAGGCAAGTTTCTCGTGAGTGCTGTAAGAGCTGAGGTTTACAAAGCCAATGCACCAAGGCTGCATCTGGAAATCCTGAGCTGTGACAGGGCCCACCACCATTTTTGGTAGCAACCACAGTAAATCTCTTCAGGGCAGGAAAGAGATAAGGGCAAAAGCACACAATATTTCTTTACTGCAAGTCCTCCAGCAGACCAGGAACGGTGTTTATCTGCAAAGGACAAGGTGAAAAGCATCCAACAGCTCCTCTTCCCAAATAATTACTCAGGAAAAAGGCAGGTCCAGAGTGTCCATGAAATACATGTTTCATATTCCTAACAGATCTCTTCAGTTTCCCCCAAATCAAACCCTGTAATAATAGAAAACAACAGCTTTGACTGTACCATGCCACAAGAAGAAAGCAGATGTGTGCGGCCATGGCAAAGCCCCAGCTCACAGTCACAGCTCTGACTCACACTGTCACTGCTATCAAAAACATTAATCTTTCATGGGGATAGGAAAAAACTGACTCAGATCATGGAAAAATGCATTTGCATGATGCAAATCTAGTAGGTGCATTTTAATTCTCAGGGCTGGGGAAGGCATTGAGACAAGTAGTGGGGTGCCAAACCCATCAATTTGCTCTACAAAATGGTTTTATTGTAAGTGGAGATGGGATGTCAGCTGCAACAGAACAGTTCAGAAAGGATAAAATTAGAAAACATTTACATACACATTTTAAGGGAACAGTACCAACAGATTTTCCCCAAGCAGAAGAGCACAGATTATCTTAGACTGGTTTGCATGAGTGGAACTTCAGCTGAGTGTTGAATCCAGGGGCTGACACCCCTCCTCTTGGAGGTGCCAAGGCTCCCAGCCACTCATCACCCCTGCAATTTATCACTCAAAACCAGCCTCTGCCTTTGGCAACAATGCCTTAATCACTGTTAGCTTTTTGAAAAAAGTTTATCTAATTAACTTCTCAAGGCATATTCCTATAAAAGAGAGAGCAAAAAATCCTCCTATTTTGGCATTGTGTTTTAATTCTTACCAGCAACAAGGTGTGAGATATGGTCAAACACTGCACCATCCTTGCAATCCACTTCTGCACCTTCCTGGTCCTTGATTTAACTTCCCTTGCCAAAAAATGGACAACCAACACCTTACCATGTACTTCCTGCTCCTCCGTGGTTTTGCAGATATTTTTTATTTTTACACCATGGATATTAAGCACAACAGCTGCTGTTAAAGCAATATGGACCAAGAACAAATCAGAAATATTTGCTTAATTCCAAATATCTCAACTGTCTTCATTCAAAACTATAAAACTCCAAGAAAAGGTTTACAGTTTCCAAACTGAGATGACCAAAGTCTTCCTTATGTCACTAGACTGCCTGGGCATATAAGTCAAAAAAACCCCCCAAAACATCTACTGTGAGGAAAAAGAGGTATATACGTCTCTGCTACTTTTATTTTAGAATATTATAACCAACATGAAACATATCACAGAGCTGTTGCTCCTGTACTGTGAGGTCACAGCAAAGAAAAAGCTGAAAACCATTAGTTAAACCATCACTAATTTTCAGGAGTTGCTGTTTCTACATTTAAGGCAAAGCACAACAAGTCTTAGGGATTTTTGTTTGTTTTCCTGACTAGGCATTAGCATAGGAATGAAGAAGTTGGATGTGAAAATTCAGCAGTTGTGCTCTGAAGTGTGAGAGGAGATACTCAAGCGAGCCTGTGCGGGCTGACAGGCGAAGAATTACAGCCTGCAGAGGAGAGGCCAGCACACGGCACAGGATGGAAATGTTTGCATCCCAACCAAGCCACACCCATCGGTCACAGGGATTCCACAAACCTTCAAAAACCTCCCAGTGACAGAACAGAACAAGGCACAGAACTTACCTATTTGGGCTGATGCATCTTCCAGAGTGTTTTTGCAGTGTATCTGTTTGAAACCCCCCAGCATCTCCTGGAACTCAGAGTGGAGCTCTCCCATCTGGCAGAATTAAGCACTTGTCTGCCTGACTATAATAATTCCAGATTCCAAGGCCACATTCATTAACTTCACCAGCAGCCACATGCTTGCAGCAGACTCCCATGCAGCTCTGGCTTGTCATTTCCTCATGAAAGTGACACTTCTAGATTTATTCTTGTCCCTTACCAACCCTTATACATGGCCTACAGGAAGGGGCCTGCTAGACTTTCTCCTGTCTGATCTCAAATTGGCAGGAGAGTTTAATTCTACTTCAATCCTCTCTTTTTAATTTTTATGGCAGGAATTGCACATCAGTTATGCCTCAGACAAATGAGAGTTGTGGTCTCTGCAGCTGATGGACTCACAGCTGCCATGAAGCAGGTCTGGAGTGGAAAACCAATACCCAGATAAATGGGGACATCATTAACTGCAGAAATGTCACAGGGCTGGAATTTAAGTTGTCCATAGTGAAGTTTCAACTGCTAAATGCTCCCGTTGGCTTCAGGGCAATGGAAATTCATCTGCAGAGCTCTGTGAATGGCTGTGGCTGAGCACAGACCCTCCTGACTGATGGGAAAAGCTGCGAGTTGGCAACAGCTGGAAATCCAAACGCTTGGGAATCACTGAGAGCCGACCTGGAGCTCTGGACGTAGGCACGGAGTGTGCTGGATTAATGCAGCAAGATTAAAGCATAGCTACAACTCCTGGCACAGATAAAACTTGCAGATTAAATGTCATGTTGTAGGTGTGCAAAACATGTAACCACTCCTTTCATTAGAAGCCAGTCTAAAAGTGTTTCCATTAGACACTGCTGTGATTAAACAGTGATACTTTAATTCTCAGGGAAAAGGTGTCAGTGTACCAGGAGAAGAGGCAGGACTGTTCAAAGACTGTCTCATTTTGTGGTGCACACCTGCAAATAAGCTTGGCAACATTAGCACTATGGTAATTTCATCTCTCAAATATTTAGTGTACAAGGTCTGATTATTAAAAATATAGAGATGTTTTCATCTCTCAAAGATACATGATTGCAGGTGTTTGTATACAAGTGCAGAAATCCAGCCAAATGAAAACAAACTGAAAAAAAAAAGAATGAAGAATAAGAAAACAAACAGAAATTGGGATACCACCTGTGTTTACTGAAGTTAAAGCGTCTCAAGCTGAATTGATAATGTATTTCTCAGAAAAAGAGGAAATGCCAGCTATGATGAGAACTTCATTAAATGTTTGACTAACATGACAAATAGAGCTGTTAGTGAAAACACAGAGATGAACAGAGAAACTGAAGGTAAAGAGCTGGCTGGAAAGAAATTCATGTACTTAAGATAACAGATTAAAGAATTCACCTATGAAGTGCCATAAGAACTTATTTCAGCAAAGATCTCCAAGACACTGGCTCAGAAAATGCTGATCAAAAGGTTAAGGTGTATCATCAGCACAACACACAAAAACAAATGACTGAGAACTGGAGTCCCAGGAGCAGAACAAAATTCATGGGAAATCCAACAGTATGAATTTAACATTTGACATGATACATCAGGGAGCTCAGAGATTTGAGCTGTGAACTGGAAGCTAATGAGTTAAAAGTGACTTTGGAGTAAGATCTCCATACTGTTAAATTAAATTAACAGCAAGTAAAAGGCACACAGAACACCAGCCTACTGCAATGCCTAATTTCCTGCCAGGTATTTGTCAATATCTATTTTAACCTCCTGAAAGAATCTCAAGAAGGGGGTTTTGATGTATTTTTCTTCTCTGTGCTGCTGTCCCTTAGTGTGTCTGTAAAGTAAACTGTGCTTAGATCTTTTCAGAGCATCTTCCTTTACCAGGAGATGTTTCAGCAGGGACACGGGAGCAGCCAGAACTGCCAGGGAACACATCGAGGCCACTGAGCAGCACAACAGCTCTTAATCTCAGCATCTAATTAAAAGCAGAGATTACAATAATCAGGGCAGGACAGTAGTGCCTGCTGTATGTAAACTGATCTGATGCCACAGACTGCTTTTGTGCAGCAGTAAGATGTTTCCTGAGATCATTTACAGATAAAGAAGATCTATGTCCTTTTTTAAGACTCTACCTTTCTGCATAACTGAAGTTTGCTGGCACCAACAAAACCCATATTTCATGCAACAGTGATACTCAGAAATAAGATTTATCTAGGGAGAATTGCCTTGTTTTCCTCAGCCATGACAGTTTTTTGAGTTTTGGTGTGATCATTTGAAGTCGTCACTTCTGGAGAACAGAATGTTACCATTCACTACTTCAAAGGACCCAGATTTAACTTGTTGCTTTTTTGAAGCTGCAGTGTAGTGCAGAAAGTTTATGTGCTTGATATAGCTTCCACATGGTTGAATAAGCAAACCAGATAAATGCCACCTTCCCCAGCCTCTGGTGCTTTAAACTGTGCATTGTAGGAATCTCACGTTAGCATTCCATACAACACATAAAAGCAATTTTCTGACAGCACTTAAAACTGAGGCTCATTTAACAATATGAGCAGTAACTGTGAAAAGGTCTTGTTCCATACTGAATGACCTTCATTCTCATAATAAAAATTAATGTGTGAACTTCACTAGACAGAGTGTTTTGGGATATTTCACAGCAGATTCACTACCCAGTACTTTTAGTTTTCACTGATCCCCCAAAAAACCACATGATCAAACTACTAAATGTGCCATCAACATACGAAACAAATCTCCATTTTTTTGGTTTTTGGGGGTTTTTTTGATAGAATAAAAGCAACAAGTGAACTGAGTCCTCATCATATCCTTTTGCAGGGAAGCACCTTAGAATGTAATCAGCTTATAGTGAACGGACTGACGTGTTCCAGCCCTAAGGTACACATTCAAATTTAACCACGCTTTCCATGGCACTGCTCATGCATAATTTTTATGTGATCTCAGTAACTTTTTATACTTTTGCTCCATGCAAATTCAGGTTAACTTTTTCCCAAATTCTTAGTGTAGAAAAGCTGTTAGATGACCATTTCCCATGCTGTGTAATAAAAAGAGATGCTGCAGTTTTATAGTCCTTGGTCTTTAACAACAGTACAAAAACCCCCAATTGAATATTAAATATTTCTAAGTACTGCAAATTGCCAAGAAATGTCCATATATTACTTTCATTTGCACGTGACAGCAACTGCAGCAACCTGCTAATTTAAACTAGTTCCAGAAAGCTATTTTTTCTTGTTTTACCATGGCTACCCACAGCATTTGAGCCTTCACTTTCAGAAGCTCTGCAAGCGTATCAACACAAAGTTGGGAAAAATATACACAAAGAAGACTACTCAAGCCAGCCTCCCAAATTAGTCACAAAAGCAAAAACCTCCAAGCCCTTTCTGGTGATGGCATGTGGAAGAAATATCAGGAAAAAGAGCACAGCAAAGCAGTATGGCTCAAGATTTTCTTGGTAGCAATACTCCTCTGGATCCCTGAAAGAGTCAAAAAGGCAAAAATAACAAAACTCCCTATCTGTGGGTCCCCACACATTATTTTTTTCTTTTCTTCCAAGGCAAAATCAGGGGTGCAATACACCAAAAGAACCAAAGTGCAGAGTCCCTCCTCTCCATGATCCCCCAAACCATGCCTCCCACCTCACTGTTCCCTCCTGCTCCTGGAAACGACTCCCTCATCTCCTCATTTGACAGAAATAAGTGACTGGAAGGCACACCACAACCAGTAGGTTTGTCACAACCAAATTTGGCTAAGTGCTAGTTTTTACTAGTTCAGCACAAAGCTTACCTGTCAACTGACTGCTTCTTTGAAATATTCAGGTTTATTACACAAAATGACAGCTTTTCTCTCTCACTTTTATTCCAGGAAGCATTACACCCTAATGAAATCCACATTAACTATAATAAATGATTTTTTCTGAAGGGCAATGCAAATCTGAACTCTCCCTGAAGCACAGCAGCCCCATAAACACCCCCAGTGCTGGAAGCAACACTGAAGAAAAACCTCAGTAAAGAGCAGGAGGGAGAGATCAAGGCAAAGTCTCACATGCCTGGGATGTGAGGAGGAGAACAGGCATTGCTAATCCAGACACTGTGGACTGCTGCCAGCCAGCCAAGGTGTCACAGACACATCAACAACAGCCACCTTCCCAACGGAAGCAGCTAGAAAGAATCCTCAGCAAGTTCAAGCAAGGCAGGAATGTGCTTGTGTCATCACCCTTTCAGCACTACCTGTACCTTTATTTTCCTAATGACTCATTTATGCAGATAAATGCCTAAAAGGAGTTCTTCTTGGCTTCAAAACCTAAAAGTCCTTGTATTTATCCACAAATCACGTTATCAGGTGAGCAGCAGCTCCACAGGCTGGAGCTGTCTGCCCTTGTATGGCCAAAGCTGGCCTGGCAGAACCATATCCATGGTTTGTGCTGGGCATAGGGAGAGTTTTGTGGGTTTTTTTAAACCTCCAGCATCTTTACTAACATTTTACAGAAACTTCTCACAGTAGGTATTCCAAAACAGGGGTATTTATCCACTTAAAAAAACCAAAACAAGATATTGAAAAAAAACTGCAGGAACTGTCAGACCACAGAGCTTCAACACTGTCAATATCTGTCCCTAACACGGGCTCAATGTGTCCCTTAACCCACCAGGTATTCCCAAACCCACGAGTAATTTCTGGGACTCTTAGGTCTCCATAGGACATGGCATCATCATGCTTCCACTGCCTTCCAACTTAACTCTGGCAAGTATCCACCACAACTGTAGTTTTTTCCATAATGCTCTCTTGGTAATATCCAAATACAAAATGCCTTATCAACAGCCATCTGTAGCTGTATTTATAAACTAAGATCTTCTTCAGTATCTGTATTTCCACTACAGTATCTCTCACTATGATTTCTGTGTTCATTTGTACTTTGAATAGAAAACATTACACATAGTAAATGTTTATAATGTTATCACAGAGGAGCTACAAAGTATCCCTTTATTAGCAAGCACATCTCCCTTTATTCAGTCTTCTTGGGTAAAGTAAGCAAACAGATGTTGTGGCCAAATCACCTCAAAACAATAGCAGAGCTCAAAGGAAAAAAACCCAAAGTGATGTAGAGCTGCTTCCACAGACAGATGTACTAAACAGACTGGGACAATGCAGCTTGGAAAAGGAAAAGAACCCAAAGAGAGAAAACTGAGAGCACTGAGACCTGTAAAATCACAAATGAGGTGCCGATGCAAAAAAAGATTCTTTGTTCTTTCTCATACTACAAAAAGTAGGAGGGACTCATTGAGATAACAGTTTAAAAAGAAGCAAAAAAGCCCAGAAGCCAGGTATTATTTTTGTACAAGCTGAGGGATTCATCACAGGGTATTCTGTGGAAGATCCAGGTATAAACTGTTGGAAATGTTTAGGCAATTCCCTCAAGGCCAGGTCCAACAGGCACTGCCAGCTCAGACCCTCTTGCTCAGGCCACCTCGAAACCCTTCAGCACCAGCAGCTGGGGATGATGACTGAGCTGCCTGGGGTTGCTGCTCCACTCTCCCCTAATGATTTACTTCTGGCCACTGTCACAGACCACATGCTGAGCCCAACACACTTTTTGCAGCACTTATTATCCCATCGTTCTCATACTCTGCTAAATCTGCTCGTGTGCAATAATTATTTCCCCAGCTCTAAAGTGGAACGCATTAAGAACACGCTATTTACAAAAAATGCACAGTTTAAGTCACTTCCTTAACTTGATTAAATGGAATGTAAGAATTGAATGAAATGCTGAGCGTTTACATTTCCTGTCACCCCATTTTATCAGGTTTGCAGCTCATTTCCTACCACCACCATTTCATTTCAGCACCTTGCACAAAGCAGTCCTAGACACCTGCTTTCATCCAGTGAAACCATTAGAAGAATCAATTTGCTCTCCAAGGCAAGGAGAGTGATGGACTCCTATGTTTACTTAGCAATAAGCACACAACTATTTAATTAGATCTAGATGCTGGAAACTGCATCTTTCAGGCAACAGCCACGGCCACAGAGAATGAAGCATTTCAATTTGTTACATAAATCAATGTTTTCAGTAGGTTTTTTTCTGCTCGTAACTGCTGACTTCCATATGGAAATACTGTCACAGGTAGAGGCACATCTCCCACCCAGTTTGGCTCCTGCACCCTCACACAACACTTCTTTGAAGAAACAAGCAATTAAGTTGCTGCCCCTTCTCAGCCACACACGATTCCAAGATTGATGTCGTATTTCAAGCGACAGACTGTGAACACGCTCTGCAACCATGGCATTTAATTTAGAAGTCAGCACTTGACACATTGAAGTATTTGGAATTCCTGAAGTCTGGCTGTCTGCACAGTTGCATAATTTGAGCAGGGATAACCTACTTATAAACGGGAGAGGGAGAAGAAGAATGTCAACAGACAATCCCTTCTACGTCAGGGGACATCTCCTTCCTCGTCACATGCCAGCAAAAGCACCACTGCTTTGTCACAGGTTGATTTTCTTTTTCTTTAAGCTAGTGGATTACAATTTCTAAAAGGAGTGAAAGCTACATGTATCACCAGATGTTCTCCTAGGCATATACTCAGATGTTCTCAAAGCTCATTGAAAAACAAGTTTATCAGATATAAAGGACGAGGCCAGTGAAATACTGATGTGAACTACCCCACACAAGTGTGAAGGACCCAAGACTTGATGCTGGTCAGACAAACACCTCAGCAGGCACAAGCACCACACATCCATTCACAGAAAGGCCATAAAGATACAAAATCTCCTTCCAGCAAGTTGCAGGATAGAACCAAAACCAATGTCTGGGTGGTTGTTCAGCCCCAGACAGGGGGAAGCTGTTTTGCTTTGGATCCTCTCGGCAAACAGCTGAGCAGACCCTCCGAGCAGCACAATTCTCCACCACCCTGCAGAATGAAACCACCCCTTTGGAAAGTGCCAGAGTTTATGATTAACCTCCTGTTGCAACAAGCATGGCAAGGATTCAGTTTCACTCTCTGACTACTCCTCTTACGTACTGCAGAAAGAATACATAAGGACAGTCTCTTCCTCACGATCACAGAGGCAGGAATTCTCTCACCCTGTAAACAAAACCAGGGCTAAACCTCCCAAGCATGATCCTCCCTCAGCATCTGTGCATCATCCACCTGGGGAGACTAAAGTGGGGCTGGAAATTCCCTTGCCATGGAAAGAGACTGCTTGGAGTGTTAGCACCAATTAAAGCTTTGGATTAAAACCAGCTGTTTAAATAGAAGTAGTCCCAAGGGAGAGGCACTTAGAGCATTGTAACTGGTTCCTGGAATAAACAGTTGGACATCAATGGAGGCATTTACACTGGGAGAGCTGTGTCTGAGCTCCAAGGTTCAGCTCCACCTCCTTAAACAGCTGCACTTAAACCCAGGCAAGGTCTCCAGGCTCATCACACCTTGGATCTGCATCATGTGTAGACATCAAGCTGCAGTAGGAGACCTCGAGGGCAGAAGAAAAGCACATTGCACTCCCAATTCCCTGAAAGACTCCTGGGTGCTGGTCTGTGACCTGCCTGCACAGGACTCATTCCCACTCAGCATCACCTTGCAGGGCCCACAGAGCAGTGCCACAGGTGTGTCCTGCATGTGACAAATAACCATCACCTCATCTATGGGAACATTCAGCTCGGAGCCAGGGATCACCTCAGGAGTGAGCTGGATGACCTCTACCTCAGTAAGAGCTGCCATGTGGATACCTGGTGGATACACCCCAAGAATAAATAAAATAAAATTTTTAAAAAGGATAAGGAAAAGCCTCGTATCAGGCAGAAGCACAGAAAGAAAGCAGGGGCAAATGTGTAACTAGGAAAACTGAGAAACTCCCCATGGGGGTATGGCAAACCCAGAGTATCAAATAAGGACAATTATGAAAGCAGGAGACTTCTAGAAACATCACAGAATGGTTTGGGTTGGAAGGGACTTTAAAGATCATGTCCAACTCCCCTGCCACGGGCAGGGACAACTTCCACTAGACCAGGGGACACCTTCCACTAGACCAGGCTGCTCCAAGCCCTGTCCAACCTGGCCTGGAACGGTCCCAGGGATGGGGCAGCCACAGCTTCTCTGCACCCTGTGCCAGGGCCTCAGCACCCTCACAGGGATGAATTCCTTCTCAATATCCCCTCTAACCCTTCCCTCTGTCATCTGAAGCCATTCCTCCTTGTCCTGTCACTCCATGGCCTTGTCAAAAGTCACTCTCCTGCTTGCCTGGAAACTCTTCAGGCACTGGAAGGGACTCTACGGTCTCAGAAAAAACTCCTGGGGTGGACAAATGATCTGTATGACCAGAAAAAGAGAAAGTGATGGTATTTTAGACTCACAGGATGTGCTGATCCCTAGGAGTACACAGACTCCTTAATTTTACTCTGCTGGACTGCTCAGCAAAGGAAACTCCAAAGTCAAAGCACAAACCAAGGGAGGCTTAACCTGAGTCTCCCACTGCAGGATCAGCAGGGCCCAGGAAGGAAAAGGGGGGAAGTTTCAGCCATGGAAGATGTAACAGGCAGCCAAGAAGAGATCAGAGCTGGGTACAGGGGTGACCTCTCTGGCACGTGCAGCAGGGAGGGGAGAGGAGCAAGCACGGGAACAGCTGGCACTGGGCATCTGTGGGAGCATCCAGGATGTGAAAGGACACAGGGTGGGACCTCCACATGCACGAGAAATGCCTGCCTGCAGCAAGGCTGCTGGCCTGCACCTTCCCTGAGGGGTGCAAACACAGCCAGTGCGGGATGCACCGGCCTTGGGCAGGAAATCAGTGGGATAAGCCTGGTGAGCGTGGAGGAGGAGACACATCCCTCAGCAGTGGGCAGAACAGGCTCCACAGCACAGGAGACGGGCGGGAGGAGTCATCCCTTAGGCTTTGGAGGAGGATGTGTCTTTGCGGGTAGGGAAGACCTCAGCACCTTTCTGCAGACAGGCAGGAGCCCCCAGAGGTGTGGGATTTAACAGGCTGTGCTGGTCAAGCACACAGTTCATTCCATGTGTGCACGGAAACAGGTACAGCAGATCTGGAGAGGTATCCTGTGCGTGTTAAAGGAGACGACAGGCTTTTGGCAAACAAGAAACAGATTATACCCTCCCAGAATCTGCTGATTATGTTTCTATAGGAAGATGACTCTGGAGAGATGGAGGGAGAGCAGAAAAACACGAAGCAGTTCTTGGCAGATGAGCACTGTGACACCCTCATGGTGCGTGGACACAGAGGCAGCGCAGCAGACCCTGGCAGATGGACACTAAGGAATATGCAGAAGGGGCTGTTGCAGGAAAAAAACAAACAACAACAAAGGGACAGAAGCTCTGCCTCGCAGCCAGCGGGAATCCCTCTATTTCCTCCCATAAGCCGGCACTGGAGGCAGCAGGTATCCCGTTGGGATGCAGGAAACAACACAACTTCCCCCCCACACCCCTTGGAACTCCAGGTCTGCGTGTGAACCCCCAGGCTTCGGCAGCCACTGCTTCCCTCGGGGCAGGGGACACCCCCGGAGGGATGAACACCGGCACAGGGGACACCCCCAAACACGGGGACACGAGGCAGGGGACACCCCTAAACAACGGAACACAGGGCAGAGGACATCCCAGAGGGAGGTGACACCCCCAAACACCGGCAAAAGGGACAGGGGACACCCCCGCAGAACGGTGACACCCTCAAACACCGGCACGGGAAACACCCCTGCCCCGGGAACCCTCGGCGAGGCGCGGGGGTGACACGGCCCCGCGGGAGGGGGACACACCGGCTGTGCACCGCGCAATGGGATCCCCCCGGGGGGTGAGCGCAGCCCCGGGGCCGCGGGGCACGGACGGGAAGTACGGGGGAAGGGACGGGACGGGTCTGAAAGCGGGGGAGAGGGGCCGGAGCCAGATCCCTCCCGCCCCCCGCCCCTGAGGGGCACCAGCGGCCGCCGCGCCACCGACCGGCCCCCTCCCGCGCCAGGCCCGGCCGCGCTCCCCGGTTACCTGCGGGCGGTCGGTGAGGCCGGGCCGCTATCTGGGGGCCATGACGGCGGGGCCGGGAGGCGGCGGGACGAGCGGGATGACCGGGATGAGCGGG
>VZSE01007660.1:8798-26015 GCA_013398275.1 Promerops cafer | reverse complement strand
ATACAGTTCATATGATATAGTTCTATATTATCATAGAACCATATAATTTTATAATAATAAAAGTATATAATATATATAGATATACTGTATAGAGAACAGGTAGGTGCTCATTTTGAAGTTAATTCAAAACTTCTGCAGAGTAATTCCAGCTCCATGGATTTTGTCTATTCTCTCATGTAGTATTTTGGTTCAGCATCTTAAAACTGAATGAACCATTTCTTATCAATAAGATATGGAAAAGAGATATTTAAAATCTGTCTGGGATGGAGGTAATAACAGTCCTGAGAAAAGTGCAAATAAAGAGAAATGCAAAGAGAGAAAAGGCAGGAAGTCCTTTATTGAGGGGTAAAGGCAGAGCCACAAACAGACTGTTTTCAAAATAAAAAACAAATACAAACAAGAGGCTAAAAATCAGAAAATTGTATTTTCCCCCCTCTCCTTAAGTTGAATTCCAAAGCTTAATTTTGGTTTGGTTTTTTATGCTTACACAACTTGGTTGGTACACCAGGGAGGAGGCAAACACGAGTCAGATACCAGAGTGGATAAACAATGAGCAAAGACATCCCTTCCCCGAGCTCCCTGCAGCTTCCAGAGAGGGGATGTGGGAGCAGCATGTTAAAACACAGTCTTTTAAAATCTCTTTTTTCCTTCTTTTTTTTTTTTTTCTCCTTTCCAGACAGCTACTGTACAAAACCAAACAGAAATTTGTAATAAATACCTAACACAAGAGGCTCAGTACATTGCTACAATCCTTCACTGAAGGGAAACATATATATATACATATATATATATATATAGCCTAATATATAAAACCTCTTTGACTTAAATCAGCGTAAAGGCTACTTGTTTTTACAGAAGCCTGGGGCAGGAATTCCACTTTGCATCACCCACACCTCAACAGAGCATCACTGCCTCTGGTCCCCCCCTCCCGGGGGATCCCCACCTTCCTCCTGGCTGGAAAAGCAGCAGGGTTTGCCCTCACCAAGGAGTTTTTACATCCAGGAAGCTCCAGCAAAGCCCAGATTATAAAAACCTGGAAAAGCCCCTCGGCGTGCACGACTCCTGTGTGATAAATACAGACATTTTCCTTGGCACTGTCTCAGACTGATATTCCTGACCCATCCTAAATGCTGGTGGTGACACTGGACAGGAAACACATGCTGGCTTTGAGTTAAAACCTTTGCAGGCTCAGAGGGGAAAAAAGAAAATAACCATGCAAGGCTACATGACTTTAGCATCCAGCTATTTGTTAGAACTTAAATTCCTGGAGATTAATTAGCAGATGTAGAACATTGCCCAAAGGTAGGTCTGTACCACAGCCCAAAACAGCTCTGCATCCAAACTCTGCAGATGGCCTTCATTTTTTTTTTCCTTCCCTAAAAAAAATAAAGGAGCCAAGCCCTCAATACCCTCAGTCCTGGGCTGTATCTCCCATGGTTTGGACAGGAATCATGTTTGGGAGATAAAACAGGAATATTTCATGTTTTCAGGTAAATAGTGAGGTTTCTGTCTTCAGCAGAGCAGCTCATCCCACCATCCCATTCCAAACCTGTCTGGACAGCCAGGAAAGGTCCCACACGAGCTTGGCTCACTCGGGCACAAGGGACAAGGGAAAGGATTCGCTCCGTAAATGTGAATGGGGAATCTGAAACATCAAAAATTCCAGCCCTCCTCCCCTTCCTATGAGAAAAAGGCAGATCCCCACTGGAAATTCAACATTTTGCTGCCAAAAAGGAAGCCAAGGCAGGGTATGAGAGGAGCCTGGAGATACTGAATTGCTCATCCAGCAATAGCAAAATCTTTCCAAATTCCATCCCTGCTCCCCAGGCACTGGCTGCTGCCAGCACACAGCCAGCAGTTGCTGTGGAAAGGGCAAAGTTCAGGTCTGAACAGCCATCTGTGCTGGGGCCAGGCAGCAGCTGGGCTGGGGAGAGGGCTGTGGCTGCTTCCCACTGGGAAAGAGCAGCTCCAGCCTTGCCAGGCCTGGTTTTGGACTGAGAAGAGCTCAAGCAAGGCTGGAGCTGGCACCAGATCTGAGCATTTTCATACATCCCAGGAAAGCAGAGGTGAAGAGCAGCACTGGTCACCTCTGGCATGATCTACAGATCCTGGGCTCATCCCTGCTGCAAACCAGGTTAGTGAATTATCTCCAAAATTACAGCAGAGCTGAAAAAATGAGCCCACAGGGGACTGAAAGGCAAGGATGGGAAAGGAAACGCTGGCACGCCCGAGTGCCTGCTCCAGAGGGCATCGCAATAGGCATTTCACAGTCAGAGCACTGCAGAATTAAGAATTAATTAATCCTCACAGTGGCCCTCTAAGACAGATCAGGTGTAATTAAGCTTTGGTTTTATAGCTGGGGAAACAGAGGTGTGGGGTTACAGCTCTAGGAGTAACTGCAGATGCTGGGGGTGTTTGGAGACAGAGGTTTGTCGCCTCGTAGATTATAAATCAGCAGAAACCACCTCTCACCTGTCCTCCTGCCTGATTCATGCTAGGATCTGGATCTCAGCTTATTCCTTCTCCCATTCACATGAGCAATTTATCTCCCAAGTGAAACCCACAGCTGACAAAACACTCCTCATGCTCAAGGACACCCACGCTGCTGCAGGCAGGGGATGGCAACCCATTCCATGCCTTGTGTGAAGAGATCCCACTTTTATCAGCAAAGACACCCACCCTGGACCTCCCTGACCTGCAGCTGGGATGGAGTGATGGCAAAACCACGCTCCACATTTCCTCCAGTGCCAAACCCCAGCAAACCTCACAAAAGCGATCTGCAACCACGTTCAACGACAGCTCTTTGGAAACACCCTAAATATGCTTATTTTTCCCTTTAAGTTACAACTTGCCTGCGAGCAGCCAGCCAGAAAGAAAAGGAAGAAGGAAAGGAAAAGAAGTGATTCCTCCCTGTTTTGCCGCCGTTATTCTCCCCTCTGAGGTAGACATCAATGCAGTGGGGATGAACCACTGGAGAGTGGTCATTTGTCTGGCGAGCGAGCCCACGGCACCCCTGCTGTCCTGCCCCAGTGAGGTGGAAGCCCGTGGCACCCCTGGCTGCGAGCAGCCCGGCGCGGCTCAGCACTGCCGCAGCACGCAGGCCGCGGTGGCCGGCGGTGGCCCCGGCGAGCCGCATTTCTCCGGGGCGGTGATTTCACCGGCGTAATCGATGCAGGAGGCGTCGCGCGTCCGCACGCCCTCGCCGCACGTCTGGGAGCAGGGGGACCAGGGACCCAGGCGCCAGAGAGGGCAGGGCATGTCTCCACAGGGCTTGATGTCCTCAGGCTTGAGGGATCTGTTGCAGGCAGAGGAGGTTTGACCCTCCACGTCCCGGCAATCCACCGTCCGCCGCTGCCAGCCGGAGCCACACGTCTTGGAGCACTCGGACCAGTCACCCAGGACCCACTGGGAGGTCAGCATCGGTCGGATGACGTTGACCGACTTCTTCTCTTTGCCCTTCTGCTTGCTGAAAGGGACGTCCTTGGGGATGAAGAAGGTGTACTTGACTTTGGGTGGGAAGACCTCGCTGGCAATGGTCAGCAGCTGGACGGTCAGGGGCTCCGGGAGCTGTCGGAAGCTCTGCAGCCTCTCCAGAGTCGTCATGGAGCCGCTGTATTTCAGGATGGTGCCCTTAATGAGGATGTCCTGCTCCATGGCCGAGATGGCAAAGTCCCCGTTCAGCAGGTACTTGCCCTCAAGGGTCTTCAGGGCCAGGTAATTCCCGTCGTGCCGGACCCCTCGGTGGCTGCGCTGTTTGATGTCGATGTTGGTGGCTCCGGCGGGGATGGTGACAATGTCATTGTAGCCGTATCTGCACGGGGCAAAGGGACACTGTTATTTTTCAAGCCTTACTAAGAGCACACTCATGTAAGGAACAGCACTCGGGATCCTGGCTCTGAAGCCATCCCTCTGTAACCCCGAGCACTCAAGAGCTTGGAATATTGCAGATGTTCTAGATGCAAGCTCAGCTGGAAGATTTCTCTGAATTACATATAAAAATGAGTGATGCAATCAAATGAACAGCCCTGTGATTACCAGCCTAGGTGGGAAATTCCCCTTGCTCCCTATATTTGGAAATGGTGAAGTGTTTGGGATTGAAAGCCTGTCACTGGTGATGCTGAAGGGTGACATCACCTATGGACAGAGATAATACAGAGATAATATAGATATAGGTACAGATACAGATATAGATGTAGAACAACAGAATAGGAGGGAGTCTCTGCATTCTCAACTCACTTTTTGAAGGGTTTTGCAGCCACCACTACAAGGCAGAAGTAATCCCACTGGAGGATACAGAGGACATTCCCATGCCAGGGAAGCGTTTTCCTGCAGAGCCAGCCAAGGCCCATCCCTGGAGCACCACGGCTCCCGGGACAGCACGGGGAAGGTTTCACTTGAGCCCTCAGAACTGTGACTCACACTGTGGGGCCAGCACAGGATCGTTTCCACGGATCCCCGTGCTGGATGCTGCAGTCAGTAATTAGGTTCAGAGTATTTTGGAAAAAAGCCTTTGAGTCAATCTGCTCTCTATCACCCTGGCCTGCCTTACCCTGATCTTAATGGGATCTCTTCTTGGCTGTAGCTCCTTTGCTAATCTCCCTTTAGTCAACCACAAACAACTCATAGGAGAGTGGAAGCCCCATTTCAGCTGTTCCCTGGAAGGAAACCATTTAGGAAATCTAATTTGACTGTGTGAGTCACCTCGCTGCATGGAACTGGATGGTTGGGCTTTTGTTAAGGTTTTCCAACAAAAGCCTTAAGTTCTGCTCTTTGGCAAAGCCATGGAGATGTTGGGAAGGGAAGTGGCTGCCTCAGTGCCCTTGTCCCAGGATTCAAATTCACCCCCAAGCCCAGGGAAAAGTTACTGAACATTTATATCACACATCAGCCCTTGAATATGTGTCCAACTCACTGCACTGGTGTGTTTTGTAAACTTGTTGGGGCAGTAGATTTATTTGCAGTGGTGTACCGAGCCCATCACATCAGTTATTATTTTAGGAAATAAGCTCTACTTGGCTTGTATAATTCTGCCCTGAAATAAACTGAGCCTAAGCCCTGGAGTCTGAGGAGGAGCCCAGGCTCTTGCAATGCCAGCCAGCTGACGATGCTGGCTTGGATCCTAATATATTCCTAGATATATTCCTAATATATCCTAATATATTCCTAGCCTACAACTTTTGCGATAGAAACAGGGGAATGAGAGAGGACGCTGGTGTTTCTCCCACAGCCCATCCCTGCAGAACCTTCTCCCTGGCGCCTCACTTGGATCTGTTGAGCGAGCCAGATATTTTCCTGCAAGTGGAGCCATTGCCACCGCACACCCCGCACTTGTCCAGCTTCTTGGAGGACCCAATGACGTGATCACAGCCAGCCTTGATGCACTGCCCGTGGACGCAGATGGAGAGGGTCTCTGGGCCACACAGAGTCCCATCGATCACCTGGGAAACGGGATGCAGAGGAGTCACTAGGGGATGGGTTCTGACCTGGGGTAAACAGGAGTGATTCCCATCACCAGGAATCTTGCTTTGCTGATTCCCATCACCAGGAATCTTACTTTGGCCTCAAAGACTTTGAACTCGCTCCTCCCTCGGGCTCGGCAGAAGAGTTTGCATCTGTCTCGGGGGGACACTCCCGCATACTTAGGAACCCACTCCAAGTGATTCCCTTCCAGGTCAGTGAAGTTGTAGCTGTTGTACTTCTCACACTGCTGCTCCCGAAAGCTCTTCCCTGAAAGGAAAGGTGAAACATGGCCCAAAATCCATGGGAAGCTGGCAGGAGCTGCTCTCCTTGGCCACCACAGAGACGTGGGAGTGAGCTAAGAATAGTGAGAGCACACAGTGGGCGTGCAAGCAGAGGAGGAATGTCATGAAGGAGGGATCCCACACTCCTTCCATCAGCCACACAAGGCCACAGCCCCCAGCAGGAAGCTGTTGCTCCCCCCAGATGTGAATATCCGAGGGAGAGCAGAGCAGTCCCTGGAATGCGCTCTGCAGGAGCGGGAGCTGAGCAGGCATTTGGGAACTGTTGCCCTTACCATCCGGCGGGCACTCCTCCGTGTGGCAGGACTGGTACTTGGTTCTCTGGCCCTCGCAGTAGCTGCCGCCGTGCCGGGGCCGGGGGCTGTCGCAGTGGCGGTGCGAGAACTGGATGCCTCCCCCACAGCTGCGGGAGCAGGAGCCCCACGCGCTCCAGGGGCCCCAGCCGCCGTCCAGCGCTGCCTGCAAGAGGCCAGGAGAAGCTGCTGAGTCCATTCTGAGCCTGTCCACCCCCAGCTGCTCCCTCCCAGGGCGAGCTAAGGGCTGGAGCCATGCTAAAATCTCCCCCCAGCCCTGATCCAGAAAAGCGCTTTGGCACGTACTTCACACAATGCTAATACTGACTTCCACCACTCTGCTCACATGCTTCAAGTTAAGCTGGGCTTTGAGTACTTTGCTGACTGACTCTGAAACCGCTGCTAATTTCCCCAGCAGGGCAAAAAGTCATGATTTAATTGCAGATCTGCACTGCTTGTTTTGGTTCAGACCAGCCCACGGCTCAGTAGCAGACTTTTGGCTATGAGCTGGACTTGCCAGTAATAAATATTAACAAATGAGAGACATCCAGAAATAAATCAGCCCAATCCAAAGCCAGTCAAGGAGACAGCAGGGGTGGGGTCAGCGATTCGGGAATCCCAAAGGGTCAAGCCCCAGCCCAGCTGTATTGGGTTTGTGGGGGGGGCTACAGGGCTGGCTTCTGTGAGCAGCTGCCAGAAGCTCCTCCTGTGTCCAGCAGAGCCAACTCCAGCTCCAGGATGGACTCACCACTGGCCAAGGCTGAGCCCAGCAGAGGTGGTGTTGACCTTGGGGATAATGTATTTAAGAAGAAAAAAAAAAGTTATTAGGCAGATGTAATTGGGTGCAGAGAAGAGAGGAGTGAGAATGTAAGAGGAACAGCTCTGCAGACACCCAGGGCAATGCAGGAGGAAAGGCAAGGATTCCTCCAGGTACCAGAGCTGAGATTCCCCCAAAATTCTGTGGGGAAGACCATGGTGAGACAGCTTTGCCCCTGCACCCTGTGGAGTGCATGGGGGTACAGAGATCCACCTGCAGCCCCTGTGGGAAACCCGAGCTGGTGCAGGATCCTGGCAGGACCTGTCGAGAGAGGAACCCACGCTGGAGCAGGTCTGCTGGAAGGACTTGGGACCCTGTGGAAGACCCACATTGGAGCAGCCTGTCCTTGAAGGACTGACCCTGTGGAAGAGTGACCCATGTTGCAGCAGTGTGTGGAGAACGTGTCTGTGGGAAGGACTCATGCTGAAGAAATTGCTGGATAATTGTCTCCCATGGGAGGGACCCCATGCAGGAGCAGGGGAAGGACTCTGGTTCCTCTCCATGAGCAGCAGCAAGAACAACCCGTGATGAGCCGACCATAACCCCCATTCCTTGTCTCCCTGCACCACTGGAGAGAGAAAAGAGAACTGGGAAGGGGGGAGGTGTGGGGGAAAAGTGTTTTAAGGTCTTATTTTACTTCTCATTATTCTGATTTTGTTACTAATAAATTCAATTAATATCTCTAACCTGAGCCTGTTTTGCCTGTGATGGTGATCGGTAATTTCTCACAGTCTTTATCTCAACTCATGAACCTTCTATTTTTCCCTTCCCTGTCCAGCTGTGGAGGGGAGTGAGAGGGAGGCTTCATGGGCACCTGGAGTGCAGCCACCACGCCACCATTCCCCGGTGTCCCCTCACCTGGGGTTCCAGGGCATCCTGCTGCACGCAGCGCCCGTCCCAGCACAGCCCCTGGGCTTTGCAGGGGGTTCCATCGGCCCACGGCAAGCTGCCATTCTTGGTGTGGCAGAGGGGCTCCCCACTGCCCGTCCTGCACCACAGCTGGGCGCAGATGTCCTCCTCCGTGGTGTTGGGGCAGTGCTGGAAGCCCTTGCCAAAGATCTGCTGGCATTGCTGGTCCAGGCTGTACAGGGCTCTTCGGCCGGGCAGCTCGGCAGGCAGGGACACGGGCTGGGCCGGGGCATCCAGCAGGCAGTCACCTGGGCAAGGCTCAAGAGTTAGGCTGGAGGTGGAGCTTTCAGGGCTTGACACCCCTGACTGCACCAAGCAGGGCACCCCACACCTCCATCCATGGTCTGGTTTGACTCCCCCTTCACCCTGCACCCCCCTCCAGGCACGACAAAGAGCCTGAGCAATTGAGGAAAAGGCTGTTTTGAGATGATGAAGCTGACTGGAGCCTTACCATGCCCTCCGTCCAGGAACTCGGTGAGGTACATGGCGCTGCAAGGAGACCAGGGCTGGGTCTTGTTCAGGTGGATGAAGAGAGGAGCCATCACGTGGTGCTCACCAAGGGGCCCGAAGAGTCGCTCACAGTTCTTGGAGTCGTCGTGGGGCATGCTGAGCACGTGGCCTGGGGAGCAGAGGGCATGGCTCAGCTGAGCCCCCCAGCCCAGCTCCTGCTCCTCAGCAGATGCTGTGTGGGACCATCTGTAAGGTATCAAATGGCTCCTATTTCTGCCAGAGCTATTTGCTTCCATCAATCAGAAGGAATAAAAACCTGCTTGCTCCATCTCAGTGGTACAGCCTGCCAAAGCAGCCCAAAGTTTTAGAAACTCAGAACGGTTTGGGATGGAAGGGAATTAAGGCTCATCTCATCCCTGTCATGGACAGGGACTCCTTCCACTAGACCAGGTTGCTCCATGTCTCATCCAACCTGACCTTGAATGTTCCCAGGGATGTGGCAGCCACGGCTTCTCTGGGCAAAAATCAGTCAGTGCAGGAATGGCAAACCAAGGCAGAGATGTGCTTGATCCCATGCCTGAGCTCATCACAATAGGTAAATCAGAACCACTAGGGTTGGAAAAGACCTCCAAGATCCTCAAGTCCAACCTGTGATCCCCTGATCCCCACCTTTTCATGCAGCCCAGAGCACTGAGTGCCATGCCCAGGCGTTTCTTGAACAACTCCAGGGATGGGGACTCCACCACGCCCCTGGGCAGCCCCTGCCAATGCTTGACAACCCTTCCAGTGAAGAAATGCTTCCTGAATTGGGGAAACGCACCAATTTACACAAATTTGGGCACTTCTTAGTGCTTCTGCTGGTGCAGACCAACTTTTGTCAGCGCCAGAAGCTCCCCAAGGCTCAGTGGGTGGTCCCCAGCCAGGAGATGCTGGTGCTGGGCTGTGCCACAAGCCCGCCCAGCAGCAGGACTGGAGGAAGCAGGTTCCCCTTGGGAAGGGGCGCGTTACCCAGTTCGTGAGCCAGGGTGTAGGCTGCCTGCAGGCCCTCATCCTCGATCACCGAGCAGCTCTTGTTGCGGTCGCACATGGTGCCGACATCTGCCACGCCCAGCGTGTCGCAGCTTTGGTGTCCGCAGAAGTCCTGTTTGTGCCAGGCAGGGGGAGCGGTCAGCAGGGGCAGGGGGCCCCACCTTCAGCCCCAACACCTCTGTCAGCAACCCACGGGTGGGCTGCACCCCAAATGAAACCACCCCAAATGAAACCGCCCCGCCAGCTGCTTTGCTGCAAGCTCCATTCTTTGCACGGTGGGGCATCGACCTCCGTGATCAACCCCCTTCTCCCCCTGCACGGATGCCCTGAGCCCCTTCCTTCCTGCACCAGAGCATTCCCGAGGGATGCTGACCTGTCTGGTGAGGAGGATGCTGACCTGTCTGGTGAGGAGGATGGCAGTGTCGTAGTGCTCTGGGTGCCGGTCGCTGGGGGGGTTGAACCTCTGCTGCCAGCTGCAGAAGCTGCGCAGGGTGAGCCCGCCGTTGTCGGACACCTCCGGCCCCGCCGCTGCCTCCTCCACCACCAGCACCTTCACCACCACCAGGCTGATGGAGTTCCTCAGGCTGGGATGCTTGTAGATGCGAGCTGCCATGGACATCAGGGTCAGGACATGGTTCTGTGGGGGAAGAGATGGCAGGCAGAGCCTGGGTAAAACCTCTGCTACGGGGCGATTGTTTTTGTTTGAAAAGAAAGCATCAGCCTCACGAAGCCACCACGTCCAGACCATGGGCTGATGGACTCAGGGCTGCCTTCCCTGTATGTGATGCTTTACACCTGTGCTGGTAAACAAGCCCTGCATCCCCTTCTCCAAATGCTGTGTCTCCTCTCCCTTTGCACCTAGAAATCCCTCTGGAACAAATTCCCTGGGGAAAACCTCGGCATTCTGGAGAGTTCTCTGCACATTCCCAAAGCATTAACCCTGCCCTCGCTGCCCCAGGGCAGGAACCAACTCACACACATCTTGCTGGAGCAAAACCACCCAGTAAAACTTCTGCCTGTGCTGGTCACAGGGTTTGAAGCCAGCACCCTTGGTGACAAACTGGGACTAAAACACTTTGACAGCCAAGACTTTGCCCAGCAGCATCCCCTGCTTGGTGATGACCAGGGATTACTTCATATGTCAAAAGCGCCAGCGATGTTTAGGCTGATGTAAACATCTTATCAGAGCATCAAAATTCCTCCTCTGCTTGGCATCGCTCACGGCCGCAGTCAGGAGTAAAAAATGCAGCTATTACACAATATAGTATTGGGAAAGAGAAAGTGGCTTCTCTCCTCCCCAGACAAATTACACCCTGCGGTCTCAATTCAGAGCTTAATTAAACTGGAAGGACTCGATGGGAGCCCTCTCTGATAGCCAAGTTTCACCCAAAATACATTTCCTGAGCAAAGCTGACTCTGTGTGCTCATCCAACACGGTGCTGCCCGGACAATGCCATTTTCTGAGACACAAAATGCTGTTTTCTTAGCAAATGAGGGAGATGTTGAGTGAGATACAGCAGATTTGCTGCACCAAGAGCCACTTGCCCAGGGCACTTGTGGCTATTTTAAATTATTCTGCCACATTTGATCCCGTCACTGGCAGCTCCATGTAAACAGATGTTTTGTTTCAACAAGACATATCCCAAGTCCTCCCCGGCTCATTATCCAAGGGCAGGCCCCAGCAAGGCTGATGGGAGCAGGGAATAGACTGGTTTATTTAGACTGGCCAGATCTCCACGCCGTGACTCACATCCAGCATGCAGCTCATGTCATGGAGAAGTCACCACAGAGGCAGGAGATTGAGGTGAGATCCCCACAAGTGGTTGCTCCATGAAACCTGGGGGAATTGTTCATCCTGTGGGGAAAGTCCATTGGGAGCCTTGCTAAAAATACCACAAAGCCTTCCTCAAATTTCGCCCTTGAAGATCTAGAAAGATGCTCTGTGCTGGAGCTGCTCATGATGGGATCATCCCTCATTTCCAAGGGAATAAATCTGCATCCTTTTCTAAGCCATTAGAGGTTTCTGTCCATAACAGTAGATTTGACCTGGGAGATCTCAGTTCATACCACAAATCCCCCAGGACTCCAACCCTCACATCCTCAGGGGCACCTCCAGCCAAAAACCTCTTTCAGCAGTAGGAACAGAGGGACTTGGAAAACATCTGTCCACCTTCCCTGTGTCTGGAAAGGGAAGATGGAAAGCAAACCAAACAAGCAGCTATTTAGTGAAGATTAAAAGGTCAAATTCACTTGTTCCACCATCTGGTGTCTATTTATACCCATCCCTGGCCCATGCAGGAGTGGGTTGGGTTTCAGATGGACCCTGCCTGCTCTGGGGAGAGCAGCAATCCACCTGCACTGCCTTGGCTTAGCCAAGGGCTTGAAGCCATGGCCAAAAGCAAATTAGGGCTCCTTGGGGCTCAGGAGAGGCCAGCTGAGTGCTTCTGGCCAACAACTGGCTGGGGATGGGCTGAATCCTGCTGGCCCCATCCTCCCTCTGCCTCTGCAAACCGGCTCTGGCTTGACCATCCACCCAGGAGGGAACGCTGCCTTCTGCAGGGTTTCCTTCCCTGTGGGGATTGGGATCAGGTGCAGGGCAGGGTTTTGGGTTGGGTTTGAGGAGCCCAGGGCTGCAAACACACTGCTTTCTGCCTTCCTGCCAGGCACTGCAGCCCTGCAGGCACAAGGAGCTTCCCTGCCATTTCCACCCAGCATCCTGGGAGACCTGGCAGGGTGTCTGGTAAACACAGCTGGAAAATCAGCTCTTACCTGCTCTGGGGGGAGAGGACACCACTGTGACACAGAGAGGTTGTGGAGTATCCCTTTGCTGCCCATGCACTGCATTCATGTCAAGGCACTATGGAGGGTGATGCCCCACAAACCTCCTGCCCCTTTTCCCCCCAGCTGCAATGCTGGGCTCCCTCTGCTCTCACTGTCAAATTCCATCCCCTTCCCCCTAAAAACCAGGAGGTATGACTTTTGTCTGCCACACAGCAGCTCTGAGATCCCTCCTGCCACAGTGTCTGGGAGAGCCCTGCCCTGAGCCAGGCACTGCCTGACAGGAGCCCCCCAGCAGCAAACAGCACAGGCAGAGGGACAGGAGAAAGAAATACAAATCAGAGTGAGGGGAGCTGAAGTGGTTGTCTTTACCCTCGTTGAAGGATTGAGTTTTCTGATACAGGCTCTTGCAAAGTCTCTGCTTACATTCCCTTTCATGGGAACCACTCAGAAGCTGAAGCCTGCAAAGATGCCCAAACACTGGCTTTTCTTTTTAATTATTATTATTATTTTGATGGGTGAAACTGCTCTTACACAGACACTATTATTGTGGTATGCACAGAATGATTTAATGCTGCTGGACCCACCCAGAGCAGAGGGACAGCAGGGAGCACCCACAGGACACCCCAGCACAACCTGCCTCCCTCCAGCATGCTCCCCAACGTGTGGGGAGCACTGTTCAGCCCAGCCTGGGGCTGTGGGATTGCTTGTTGGTTGGATTTGGTTGGGTTTTTTCCCTGCTTTCTCCCGAGACCCCAGCATTTCTGCAGAGGGGGACAAGAAGAAAGAAAAGCAGAGATTCTGGAGCGCAGGCAGATGGAAGGAAGCAAACCCAGGGTCAGATGTAAGGGCTGCCCAGCTTTTAAAAATCTATTGGTAAAAACATCCCAGGTCATCCCTTTCCCCCAAGGCACCATCTGTGAGCTCCCCCCTGGCTTAGGTGCCCAGGGGCTGCTGGCTGCCCTGCCAGCCTCCTCCTGTGGTTTCAAGCCCGGGCCAAGAATTCCCTTGCAAAAATGTGGGAGGCAGCCAAGGGAAATGGGGGGCAAGCCAGGGGAGAGGGGGACACCTTGCCAGCCTGCTGGTGTGCCTGGCTGCCCTCCTGCCTGCCCGGCTCTCTGCCCATCCCTGTTCTGTTTGCCACATGATTTCCCCCCCCCTTCTCTTTCCCTCTTTGCTGGATATTTGAGGCTGAAGCACAAAAGCAGCAATTACCCCTGTTCAAGGCAGGGGAAACTGAGGCACATCCAGACTGTCCCCACCCCCGCAGAGGCAGAGATGGAGTAAAACCCCATCCTGAGAGCATCCCAGAGCAGGAGTGCTACAGTTTGGGAGCCAGCACGGAGCTGCCTCAGTGGGAGCCAGCACATTTCATTCCGAAGCCCTGAAACGCAGCAGCTGTTGAATATCCCGGTGTGGGGCGTGGGCACCAGCCAGAGGAATATTTAGGGAGGCTGCCTGGTCCTCCTGCCCCCTGCCCCAAAGCGGATGCAGGCTCAGGGTCACCCTCAGAGGACAAATCCCAGAAGAAAAGCTGGTGGATGGCAGCACCACACAGGTCTCTCTTTGCAAAGACTCCCTTTAATCCCACTCCAGTTGCCTTTAGGATGGGCTTAGGAGGGCCTGGCTTCTTTTGTCAAGGGATTAAGCGAATTTACCCACTCACACTGCAAAATACCCTAAAGCAAGCCTAAGAGGGGACATGAGGGGACCTGGGGCTCCTGGGTGGCTTTGGATTTACCCCCAGTTGATGTGGGTGTGGGAGAGCTGGCAGCTGGCAACGCCCCATGCCCTGCACTCCTGTCTGGTCTTAAAGGGAAGGGTTTGCAACAGCACTCCTAAAACCTCATCAATCTGCCTGGAAAAAACACAGAAGCCAACAAGGAATCCCAGCTTTTCCAGACTGATCTGATTCTGCTGTGGTGCTCAGTCATTACCAGCCCTGGGAGTCAGGAATGGCAGATTCCTCACTCGCAAGAGGAGGAGGGAAAGGGGATCAGAGCCGTCGAGCTTGCGGAGGAAAGCTTGGAAGTGTGTCTCATCTGCACCCAAGAGACTGGAGAAACCCCACCACAGGAATCCCATCTGGCTGCCAACTGGCTGGGGATGCTGCAGCTGGGTTTTGGAGCCGCCTGGTGCTTTAGGTGTCTTGGCAAACGATCCCGAGCCATGCAGAGCATCCTCACAAGTGCAGCCCAGCTGCAGGTGCTCAGCCCTCCTGCACGTGGGCAGGACTAGCCCCGTCTCCTGCCTCAGTTCCCCCTGCTCAAACCCCCACTGCATTCTGTGAGTGACGCTCACAGTCCCTTTGTTTCCAAGCACGTGGGATCCTCTGCAAGAAAAATGCAAGAAGTGCCACGTCCAGCCCGGAGCCTGGCTCCCATCCCTACACCAGAGGGCTCTTCCCAGTCCCTGCAGGTTGAATCCTGCCACATCCCCCAGCATTCACTGCCCAGCACTGTCCTGCTGCTGATGCCCCCCCAACACCCCATCCCCTGCAATCACCAAGCCCAAACAATGATTAAACCCCCAGATTTCAGGTCTAGCTCTGCTCTCACTTCACCATTCCCTCCTGGTTCACATAAAAGTATTGATGAAGGTAGAATAAGCTCTTATTGTCTAAATTAGGTTAACAGCTGAGCTATAAGGCTCAAATTGATTGGAAATAAATCATGAACAGCACTTTCCCACCACAAGCATGGCATTGATTATAACCCTCAACACTTGAGTGCATCTTAGGGTGGCTCTTCTGCTCGAGCTGTTACAACTTATGCAAGAAAATAACTGGGAATACAAACAATGCTGGTGACCTTTAATAAATATTTGGTAATTAAAGTGTGGTTACGGGAAGAAAAGTCATTATATAAATATGGTTTGTTCTGACTCAACATTTCTACTCCCTGGGCATCTCTCCTAGTCAGCTCTCTAAGATCTCACCAGCACTTGCCACTGCTTTTTTCACCCCACAAGAAAGGTATTTAGGGAGAAGCAGGATTGCTGTGCTGCTCCCTGCATTCTTGTTCCAGAGAACAAAAGACACAGAAACACAGCAGGTGGTTTTTGGGTTGGTGTTTTTTAGCTGCTATACCAGAGCTGGTGGAAGTTTTTCCCCAAATAGTTTAATATGCTATTACTCCATTCATCCAAAACAAGATCTTTGAAGGTTTCCTTCCCATCCCTGAGAACTGATGCAAAAATATTGCTCCAGGGGCCAAGGAAATGATGGTAAAATGGGAGCCAAGCAGGCAGCATCACCCAGGCCAGGGCTGGAGCAGCCAAACCAGGGCAGGGTGCCCGTGTTCCAGCCCCTTGGTTATGTGTAGGTGCCATTTCCTCTCCTGCTGCCTTCACAGATTTACCCAGATCTCCCCAGCTCAAGGGTGAAAGCAGCAGCAATGGGCATTATCAGGATTTCCCTCACATATACCCAAATATATCACCTCATTTCTAGCAATTTAGACACCCCTGGGTGTTGCTTTAAAACCATCAGGTACCCAGTGCAGAAGGCTCAACTGTACTGTTTTCTTTCTGCTCTCTTGGGGGATCAGAGACCAACTTCACACTCTGGGGAGAGTAATTCCCACCACCATTTCTATGTCTGTTGCTTAAAAATTCAGCTTACTCCACTTCAAACTCTTTTCTGAGCGCTGTGAGCACTCGGGGTACCTCCAAGTGCATCACCCCTCACTCCCTGACCCTCTGCTATCTGCTCCTGCCAGCCTGGCTGCGTGGCAAAACCGAGCAAGGGGCAAAACCAGAGAGATGCTGAGCAGCTGAAATCAGCTGAAGCGCCAAGGTTTAGCATTTCCCAAGGTCCAGCGTGGCCTAAACAGGGCTGGAATTAAACCACTGCTTTGTTAGGTGCAGAGAAGCCCCTAGGGGAAGGATAAAGACGGTAGAAGTGGCTGAAGACAGGCTGCCAAAGTGCAGCCCCTGGTTTCAGCTTCCCAACTGCTCCCTGCTGAGCTCCAACTTCGAGGACTCTTCTCCCAGCCCCGAGCCCAAACAACCCGAGAACGAGCAACTTCAGTGCACAATCATCCCTTGCAGAGACCTCAGAGCATTTCCGATGGTGCAAACCTGAATTTGGAGCTGAACCACGCATCCTTGCAGGGTAGGGGTGGGGAGCTGGCTTTGCCAGAGGCATGAGAAACGACCTGGTGCTGATGAACGAGGCACATCGACAGCCCCGGAGATGGGCGTGGGGGGCTGAGGCACCTCGCTCTCTGCTCCTGGGGTCTCCCCAAAAGCCCGCTCGGGGCAGAGTCTCCGCAGCGAGTGTTTAAGGAGGGTGAGAATTCCTGGCGCTGGTGGCTGAGGGGAAGGGCTGTTCATCCATCTGCTCGGCTGCTAACAGGTGGCTCCGGAGCGGGACTGAGCATTACTCAGCCCCTGCTTTATTTGCTGTCTGGCCCCGGCTCCCACCCGGAAGGGAGTTAAGCCCATTGCGCTGCAGCGCGGCTCTTCCCCGGCAGCAGGAAGGGCACTGACCCGCCCTGTCCCCACCTTTGGGGACACTGGGCTGATGGGACATCACAGTGTGTGCAGATTCAGGCACGCTGGGTCTGGGACAGGGTCCCCAAACACCGAGTGAACCCCACAGATCAACACTGCAGCTTTGCCCCGGGGGTTTACGGTCCCTGCTCAGCACGGGAAGGTGGGGACCAAGGTCCCTCCCCCAGCCCCTCGCTCACCCAGAGTTGTCCCCGGTGTCCCGGGGCTGGGGGGATCCCCGGGGCGAGAGGGAACCCGGCAGCGGGCGGGACAGGAGGGGACGGAGAGGCAGCAGGGCTGGAGGAGTGCATTTAGGAGGAGGAAGAGAGGCAGCGGGGATGGGGACAGGACGGAGCGGGATGAAGGGATGCTTGTGTAGGAAGGACGGCGGGATGCAGGCGGCAGAGAGGCACTGGGAGCGCAGATGGGAGGAGGCGGACAGGCGGCTGGGATGGGGACAGCAAGGGACGGAAGGATGGAGAGGCTGCGGGGACGAGAGAGGTGAGGGGACAGGCACAAGCGCGGACAGAAGGATGCGGGCAGCGGGGACGGCAGACACCGCCAGCCCTTACCTCCACGTCCTCCCCGTAGAAGCGCACCATGGACGCGTCAGCCACCAGCAGCGTCTCCACGTAGCGGGCCTGCGACACGAAGCGCCGGGCCCTGCGGAGCGGCGGGGCGCGGGCGC
>VZSE01007658.1:518253-568277 GCA_013398275.1 Promerops cafer | reverse complement strand
AATATTTATATTAAAATTATTTTAAAATAATATATTTGAATTGAATACAAATATACAGAATAGGTTATTTTGCTTTCACTTTTTAATAAAGTTTTACAAACAGTTAGGAAATGAACCGTATGTTATATTAACAGTATGACCTGTTTTCTGGGTCAGTGAGCCTTTGGATCTACTACCTATAAAAATCTTTCCTCTTGACTGTAATTGGCTGAGTTAAATAAAAGGAGTCAACAGAAAAAGAACAGCTTTAAGTCTGCTATTTGATGAATTTTGCTGAGGGCACACTGAATCTCTCGACCTCACTCTGTGTGCCCCTCCTGTGCAGCATCAGTGCTGGTACAGGCACAGTGGGATGCCAGGGCTCTTGAGAGGAGGGAAGCTCTGGCTCACTGCAGTTCCTCCATGGAGCAGATCCCTGCTGCACCAGGAGCACCCAGGGCTCCCAGCCTCCAGCCCAGCCCAGAGTCTCACTCTGAATGAGGGCATTTGAGCATGGAGAATGGCATTTGGCCCCTGGCTCCACTGCCAAATCCAGCTGCTGAAGGGGCTGTTTGCAGGAAGTGGGATCAGAGCTCAGGGGAGCACAGCCACCTAATTCTGCTCTGCTAAGAAGGAGGAAGTCAGGCTCAGAGAAGTACAGATGCTGACAGGAAGGAGATCAGCATCCCACACGGGACAGTTACAGCAGGAGCCTGCAAGCACAGCTCCTGCCAGAGGCAGTGCCCTGTGTTTGGTATCCATGGTCACACTCCCACTGCACTGGGCAGGCTTGGGCAAAGCAATGACAGGCAAGAAAAGGCCTGCAAGGAACATTCCTAGTGCCCTTGAACTTGTTTTGATACTTCAGTAGAATCAAGCAAATCCAACTTACATCCACCAAGTAATCAAACACACGGGAATGAAGGGCCTTGGCCAGTGCATCCCGGGTGTAGCAGGCTTGCTCCACATTTAGTGTGACATTAATGGACTCAGATTTGCCTCCCCACTTGCTGTCCATCTGTCTGCTGGTCAGTTTTTCCTTCAGACGGTCCTGGTTAATTCCCAGGAGAAAAGCAGGGAAAGCTAAAACTGCAAGAAAGATCAGGCTTGCTGGATTATGACTTACAGACTAAATACATAACAAAGTAAAAAATTAACTGTATCTCAAACAATGAAACTCATGGAGTGTGCAGCTTACAACGGAAAATAGGAGTGATTTATGTCTTCAAAATTTCCCTATGCTCCTCAAGGACATTTTCAACTCTTTACTTACATGGATTTCAATTAAGATAAACCACCTTGAAGTAAAATAGTCAGCTATTTCTGTACCTTCAGTCCTTCAAACAGGTAAGCTGCCACAGGATATAGTTTTGAACTGTGCGGTTCAAACAGATCACTCTTGGAGGAGATGCAAATAAAATGTAGAGTTCACACATGAAATAAAATTGACACCATTGAAAATTCTTTGTAAAAACATGAAATGTTTAAAATGTAATAAGAAGTAGGATATTTGCTTCCTAGTATCCTTTCTCTTTCTTCTTATAAGTTAGGACATTGCAAAAAGTTTTCAATTACCTTGCTTTTTATTTTTTAATCCCTTATTCTCTAAGTACTTTGCCAATTCTGTTTCCCCTTGTTTAAAAGTAAAGCACAAAAACACATCTGTGCCACAAGCAGCCCAGGGTCTGGTGTCCTCTGCACTCTCAGCCCATGGTGCAGATGTTACTGCAGGTGTCACACACCTCAGGGAGTGGAAAAACAGAGGTGTCTTGAAAGCAATCAGAAACAGCTCCTGAGGAAAACTCTTGGATTTGGTATTGCACCTCCACTAAACCACATGATCCTCTAGTTTCCTCCAGGTTCCACTGGTTTCAGATCTACCTTACTGGTCTGAGGAGGATGTAAAATAATCACTAAGGCAGCAGCCATTTGCACTTTACACATCTGTAATGTCACAGCATTACTTCACTAAACCCTTCAGTACATTATTCCAAAAGTATTTTTAAAATTGGAAATAACCACCAGCTTTCTAAAATATGATTTATTACCATCAGCAAACTGATTAAATTTACTCTGGGGTACCAGGAACCACACAAACAAAGTCGAGTCACTGGCAACATCTCTGGTAATTCAGAGAACTCAGGTTGAAAAGCACATGAAGAGGTCAATCATCATATGCTTTAACTTGGGAAAGAATGTAGGCAATTACAGACCAGATATCCTCACATATACTGCTAAGATGCCAGGAAAAATGCTTAACCAATACTACTGGTAAGAATTTATGAAGACAGTCTAATGGCAAGGAGCACCATGTAGAGCTCAGAAACTCTCCCTTCCCAGGGCTAATGATTTACTGTAAGGGAAGAGTAGCTGGCCAGCACTTGATACAACTTCACATTCTTAAGATGCCTGATTGTTTTCCCTAGTTAGGGACCATAAAGTTACAGTCTGGAAATTATTATAAAGCAGGATATGCATGTAATTGAAAAAAATGATCCTCAAAGAGTCATCAGTAGCATTCAGTGGAATAGTTTTAAATACACTCTGCGAAGGAAAGCTGAAAAGACTGGACTCAGTTCCTGGGCTTCCAGGAAGTGAAAAACAACCCTTTCAATACAATGCAAGTGTACAGAGGGAGAGTTTAAATTCTTTTCTCCTTCCAGGAGAGAAGTACTATTATTTGCCATGATTTGTAGCGTGGAAGATTTACAGCAAGTAAGAACATTTTTCATCTATTAATATAATAAAAAACTAGAGCAGAGAGCAATCACTGGAAGTTTTAAAGGTGTATTTGTCTAAAGGTCTGTCAAGAATGGTCTGTATAGATTTGATTTGGACTCAGAGCAAGAGAGTAGAGTTTTTGGTGTCCCAAAGAATGGCTTTGCATGTTTTTCTGCAACTGGCTGTACAAAAACAAGAACACTATTCTTAAAGAATTCTGACCAAATTCTTAAACTTTTTATTTTTTCAGGCTTATACAAAGCAGGACTGACCAGTGGTTGTTCCTTGTGCTTTATCTTTTGTGGCTATGCAGGCTATAAATGCTTTAATGTTTAGTTGGTTAGGACAAACAGTAAACTGAGGGGAAGAACTAATGGAGAAATGAGCCCAACTTTCATCTTCATAAGGCAGAAACTATGCTAGACATGGCTATTTCTTCTCTGGCTTCTTTAAAATCAGTGTATTTATGTGTAAGCTATTCATTCTATTTTCTAATTTCCTCCCATGTATTATTCATACACAATTTATGTATTTGTATCCCAGGGAGCAGGAGAAACATGGTGGACATGGCTCATGACAGAAACACATTCACTTCTAATGATTTATTTTCAATTCATGTCTTTGCCATTTGTTATTTTGATGCAACTTACTATGTATCCATCTTGTACGGCTTTTAAATGTCTTGATTTGATTGAAAAGATTTAACACTGATTTAAATTGAAGCACAGTAGCTCATTTGGAATCAAAAGGCATATAAATAGAACGCCACAAAATGTTTTTCTTTGGGTTCACTTAATTTCTTGATTTGAGAGACTAGGAAGGTTAAAAATTAGTAATTTTTATTTCCCAATTTCATAAAACAAATAAGCAGGAGAGTACTAATACAGTGGAGTGAGAAGCTGACTGCACAAGATTAGTTGTGAATAAAGTATCTGAAACTAAACAAATGCAATTTCCCTAAACATAAGACCCATTCTGATCCAAGAATTAAGAGAACACAGGTATGTGTAAGGTACTGTTATGTATGTTGTGCTTATCCACTCTGTCCTTAAACTACCCAAGCAGCATAAATCCACATTAGATGCAAGGTGTAAATCACAACAAAACCATTTCAAACTCCAAGTCCATGAACATTCCAACACCTTGCTGCTGTGGGCCCAGCTGCTACAGAACAGAGCACATGCTGAGGAACACAAGGACAAGGCACTGTGGGGAAGGGAATTGTCCAGAAATAGTTACTCAGTGAGTAACAATGAGGTGTCAGTTGAGGAATCTGAGACAGGGAACATAACTGCAGAATGTAAAGTCTGCATTTCAGCTCAGCTCTGAACCTCTGTTTACAAGAGACATGCACACACCCGTATGGATGCCTGGGCACCAGCTACATCCTGAGCCCGGGCCACCCACAGCTGGGAGCTGCTTGCACAGGACTGGGGGCCACACACACCACATAATAAACAGGGGTTTTATGAATGTGTGCTGATGCACTGAAAGAAGTGGAGTTCAAGCCCTTCTTACAGTGTCTATTATTTCATACTCAAAAGTTGGAACAGGATTTCTCAAATTCAAAATCACACTCCTGGTTAAGTCAGTGGCCTTTTACAAGACAAGAGGGGCCTCAGCACCTGGTTTTGGCAGAGACCCTCAACTGGCAGCCTCACATTCTAAGAAATGATGCTCTGTTTGGATAAGCAGCTCTAAATTGCAGTTCACCTTCTGCCATCTGGGCTGCAGGCCACTGCTGCTCCTGTAACAGTTTCCAGAGGTACTTACACTCCTCACTCTCCACTCCTGCATAGTTGCCAACTTCTTTGAAGCTGATGTTTCCCAAATGCAGTATTCCTGCAACTATCTGCAGTACCAATGCCTGCTCCTCTGCAAAGATCCCAATCACACTCATTGCGTGCTGGGAAGAAAAACAAATTTGCATCAGTCAAAGACTCTTATCTTAAAAGTCCTTTTAAAATTTTGGTGTTAAAAAGTAGAGTTATTCAAAGCAGTTCAGATTCATAAAGCAACCAAATTTCATTAAAGCTGCAATGAAGTTTCAAAGGGTACCAGACGTCCTACTTCAGCATTTCTGAATTTTTTAAAATTAAATGCAGAAGTATCTACACTTTTTAGAAGATGCATTAACGAAGTAAGTTCTGGAAAAAATAAACACCTGCTTGTAAGTGTCACACTAAAAATAAGTAGTTTTATTGCAAACTGGGAAACAACAAAGCTAAGAGAATGATTTTATCCCTTCTACACAGTCAGTTTACCCACCATGACTAAGAATTGTGAAGCTGTACAGAATGACTCTAAAACACAGCCCAGTATCTGGCTTAGGCTGTGAATTTCAGCCACTTACTAGAAAACCCCCAGCACCCCTGGGTTTTGGAGTTCTGAGTACATGACCACTTGCAGAATGCCTTCTCAACAAACTGTTTTTCTGAAATATCAAATAAGCTCCAGTACAATAGTAACAATTATTTTTTTAGGCCTTTAAATGGGCTACATACATAAATGTGTTAATACACCTACTTTAAACAGTAAATTCCTAAGAACAGGACACCAGCAGTTGGCATGTCACACAATGAACTGGCAGCAGCGCTGGATAAAGATCCCTGATCTGTGCTTTCACACTCCCTTTCTCCAGCTTTTCAGCTGTACTGTTTTAAACAAGCAAGGAAGGTCAGCCAGCACTGGGAATTCAGCTAAAACAGGGCACTCTTTTATAATTTTCTTCTAATTCAAGTTTCTCGCTGTGTTTGCATTTTCACATTTTTCATACTACAGATTATCTATACAAGTTAAATTTCATTAAATTGGCACCCTTCTGAAAAAGAACAAACTGAAAATCACACCACCTTTCTACAAAACCTGTCTTCAGGGTTAACATACCTCCTCCTCAGGTCAAAATACAGCTTGAATAAGTTATATCTACATTAATTTCTCATCAATGTCTTTGCTAAAAATGAACAGTGAAATGAACATACATCCACCACTATGCAAATCACACAGTAAAGAACTCACCAGTGTTTCCTGGAAATCTGATTTGTCATTGATGTCATCGACTTTGTAGGACCCAGAGAGACTCAGATAGTAATAGTAGTCCATACTGGTAATGCCAAGGCTGCTTTTTTGTTCTGAGGAGGCCCCTTCAATTAGCTGCAGAATAAAAACCCCCAAATTAGGTTATCACCCAACAACCTCCAGCAGAGATGAGCAGGTCAGAAACAGGTGACTGAGCCTGAAATTACTGGGAGAGATATGACTGGTGCTGTGCCAGGGATGTATCCTTCCTACCTTCTGGTAACTGCTTAACCCACAAGACCAGGCTCTCAATCCCATTCCCACAAATGGTTCAGTTCTAACTTCACAACTAGTAAATAGCTAAAAATGTGACTGCCTTGAATGCCTTCCATTATCTTTAACTCATTAAGAAAAGGCAAAGTGAATTTTCTGATCCACAATGTGCATCACCCGTGGCTCTCACTGTGAGGACAAGCACCCCTCACACTCCTCAGACCTATGCAAAGGCCATGCAGTCATGCACAGACATGGCTGCACCAGGGAGGAACAAACCTCAAAACTGAGCTGTCAAAACCCCACGGTCTCTTAACCCTTGTGTCAGAAAACCTCTCCAAGCCACGGGAAAAGCAGCAGGACAGGGCAAATTGTACATATACCTCGGGAAAGGAGAACACACTGCTCCTGGAGCAATTCCAGCACCAACTCAGCCTTCCCTCCTGGCAATGGCACTTCAACTATGTGAAGGTGGCTGCAGTCACTTACAAAGCTCTGTCTTGGCCCTAGTTTTGTAGAGCTTGATGAGCAGCACTCCAGCAGGTGAGCACCATGCACATCAAAGACCAGTGAAGGCCAGCAAGGTCTTTTCAAGCACAAAAAATGGGGATACTTGGACAGTTCAACAAAGAGTATTATCATAAATGACTCAGAAAAATAAACTGAGAATCAAAGTTCTCTTTCACAGGAAGCATAGGCCAATACAGATATATATAAACTAGCCTTTCTCTATATATATGTAGGCCAGTTTAAAAAGAAATTTGCTGAAAAGTTCTCATTTTCTATTATATTCTCCTAAACTTTTCCATATGGGAGTTCACAATGAATTTCCAAGCAAGGCTTTGAAATACTGCAGTATTCTGTTCTGGAGCTGAAAGGCAGCCAGGCAGGTCTATAGCAGATGGTGTCTCACCATGCTGCTGAGCTTCCCAGCAAAGACCAGGTTACCTTTGCAGTGTGCACTCAAATCTCACTGCTTTGAGAATAACTATTCAATCCAAAGGAGAAACGCGTCCTAGATACTTGACATAACTCAAAAAGGACTTAGACACTTCTGACCTGGTAAAAAATGTGAAAACTCCTCTCTCCAGGATTCCTCATTACAACTCGAGATTTTTCCAGTAGGAAGTTGGAGATTTTCCCTCCATCTGGTTCTCCACCTGGGCTAAACTGTATTTCAAAGTATTTCCCCTGCAATAAACAATTCAAGCTGTTAAATGATCAGTAAACGCAAATTCAAAACTGTGCACTTGTACTGTATACCAGGCAAGGTATACAGTAGGATATTTCATCTTTATGGATACCTCAAGGTACAACCTATGCTTAGACTCTTGAACCACCACATCTCTTCTGCATTTATACAGCTCGACATTAACACATCCCATCTTAATGAAAATGTAGAGAGGAGATCAGTGGCTTCTCTTCACTGCTGAGACTCTTGCTTAGTGTAAAGGAAACCACGAGGCTCACCTCCACAGCAAGTCAGTTCAACAGATTTACAACCAACAGCAAGCTGTTCTGCCTGAGAGCAAAGCAAAGCCACGATCTCTTGCTTTCAGGGAGACATAAACTGCATTAACACTCTTGTTAGCCAAGGAACACATCTCAAACATTTAAAGCTGATGTATAACTTTTTAAAATGGAACCTGTGGTGAGCAATTCAGTGAGCAGTCGTTTCATGAGGTTATCTTGACCCTTCTGGAATGACAGACTGAAGGTAATTCCTGCCTACTGCCTGTATAATATTAGTAAAGGCTGCAGCCTTGGCACTTCAAAAGCTGTACCCATATAGAGAAATATATGTACACAGAGAAAGAAATGCATAACCTATACAGAATGAAACAAAAGCCTCTGACATCTACTGTGGTTTAAAACACACTTTATATCTTATTCAGATTTACCTCACCTGTAGTACATTTATATTATACCCCTGAATACTGTCTCTGTAACAGCACACACGTTGGAAGAGTAAAGTCATCTCAAAGGCAGAGGGACTTACAAATCTGCTGGAGTTGTTGTTCCGTACAGTTTTTGCGTTCCCAAAGGCCTCCAGTAAAGGGTTGGATTGTAGAATAATATCTTTAACATGCTAAAATTTTAGGAAACGAAAGAAACACAAATTCAGAAATAGACATTTTTAAAGTTCTTACAGATTTTCTAAAAAAAAAAAATCCCCATGACATATAAATTATGTATTAAAAAGGGAAGAAATCCTGCATCTGTAAAAAATTCTCTTGATCATATAAGGAACAGAATCCAACAATTTTTCTTCCAGAGCTTTTAATTCCTATTTTTGAAGAAAATCCTACAGAATTAAACAAAACGCCTGAGGCTAAAACCTGGTTCTTCTGTGCATTGTTCTGCCAATCAGCACAGCCAATAAATTGATCTGTTTTTTCCATCAACTTCATTTAAAACCACGCTCATACATGAGCATTCAAATTTGGGCAGGGGGGGGGTCCAGAATCACAACCAATGAAATCAGAGTAGCATGAAATTTAGGAATCTGCAAGTGCTTCAGCAATCTGTTTTGGGCTCACTGATAATGCTATCCATCCAGTTGTCTTAGAAAGCAAAGTAATGTGTTACTATTGTCTCTTTATCTGGTCGTGGGAGCTCGAAACATGGAGAAGACATCCACTTTGGAAAAAACCCAGTGCATGCTGGGTTGTGAAAAGAAGATGGAATTTTATTTCAAAATAAATGCTCAAGGCAACCTACCAACCTCATCAACTCTAACTCTGTAATTACTAAGAGATTTTTTAATTTTGTACAAAAAGCTGGAATCTTTGAAACAAAATATTTACTATGTAAAGTATATTTATTGCAAAATAACACAATGCACTCTCTCTCTGGATCATTCTCTTGGTTACTGAGTTATTCTCTGCAATGGTCCCACTGTCATTGTTGTGCAAAACTACACAGAAAGAACACACTCAACATCAGAGACAGCAATAAAGCAAAAATTACAGTAAGCACTCAACAGGAATGGACTGGTTAAAGCAGCCACTACCTACCAGTGCCTGTCAGTGAAGGACTGACACTGTAATGTCATTAAGGGAATTTTTATGGCTATTTCAGTCAATTACCTTTAGTTCATAGGTAGAACAGACATCAACAGTATAGTTATTAACAAAAGCAACTATTTGTTCTTTCAGGCAGCTTTCACACACACTAGTTTTGCCTAGGTAACCTCATAAAACAAGATAATGTTTTTGCTGTGCCTCTTTGATGTATACACACAAATCAGAAATGTAAAGGAATCAAAAGAAACCCAAAAAGCCAGGTCAGTTTTCAATAAAATGCCAACACAGAAGTAAAAAACCATACATCTACTAAAAGGATTGACCGTTGTTCTTAATCTGGTTTAGATCAATTAAAGTACCTCTTACCACTTAACTAAAAAAAACCAAAACAAAACCAAAAGACAAAAGCCACCCATCTTGCAGATGCAATTCAGAGTAAGGGCTACAGCACCTGGAGCAGAGCTGATTCTGGCCCTGTGGCTGTCCCTGCCACGGCTCCCATGCAGCATCCTGTAGGTGAGCAAAGCTGCCCAGCCCAGGGCTCTCTGCTTTGGGGCCCACGTGCTTCTGGCTGCTCATCCCCAAGATACCCAGGTCAAAAGAGCCTCTTACCTGCCAGTGTCTGCCCCAACACCCTTTGTCATTCCACCTCTCAAGTGAATCTTCAGACTAAACCTATGCTTCAGTATTACTGTGTATCAACTCACCTGTACTTTAGGACCACCTCCTGAAATTTTGGAGATGTAACTCATGATATATTTAGCAGCTACAGTCTTTCCAGCACCACTTTCCCCACTACAGAAAAAGAAACACAAAAATGTACACGTTAGTTTTTAGGTAACTCTACAGTGGGGTAATTTGAAGTTCATCTTGTCCAACCTAGGTGAAGTACCTTAATTAAACACACCACATTCAGCCTGAGTAACCTGGTAATACAGACTGATACAGTGTGGTAGCATCATACTTGGTATGTTTGTGAGTACAGAACTCTGAATACATCTTGTATGGACACCAGAACCTCTGTGAGACTCCAAGGTCAGAGAAGTACATACACTGAGAAACATGTACTTAAACCAAGATGCTCAAAAGAGAATCTGTGTGTTAAAGACTCAATTCCCATCTACATTTAGGGGGATTTCAAGTCTTGACACAAAAACTAATTTGAAAATCTGAGCTGTGCATGCCATGCCAGATACCTACTTCATTTTAGTAGTTTTTTGTTTTAGGTGTTCCTGAATAAAATAATGAGGCATTATTAATCACATCCTGAATGACGGAAGAACTACCTTCCTGTTCCTATGCCTCTTGACACAAGGTACAAGAAGTCTTAATATCCCACACTAGCTCTCACAATTCCTTCCTTCCTTTATACTATTTCACTTCAATGGTGAATGGTGTTTACAACATCAGCAGCTTTGCCTTCTTGCAATCAGTAAGTTTCTCCAGAGGGAAAGAAGACTGGCATGCCAGACAATCCAACCTCCCTTTACTTCATCCCTTAAAGCTTCTTCCCTTCATTTCAACAGAATTCCTCCAGACTTTGTAAACCTTGGTGCAAGTCAGTTCTGACCTTAATGCATTTCCCGTGATCAGGACAACTACACCAAAGCAAAAAGAACAACACACAGATGTTGGTTCAAAGTCACAAAAAGAGCTAAAATAGTTTTCCCTTTTGTGAAAAATCTGTGCTACCCTTAAACTCCTGAATAATTTCAGTGAATGTTGTTGATTCTTCTATCCTGTGCCCACTTGTTCCTGGATATGGATCAAATGCACATCTTTTCCTGCACAAATTTTAGCTACATCTGCCAAAGAAACATCAGCATGTCCTGTACAGGAAAGGGACTCACTGAGAATTAACAACTCAGAGCTCTTTATCAGCATGACTAATAGACACATTTTTAAAGGTTTCATTCTGCAAAAACTCCCCAAACTGCCAAGCTGCAAATGTAATTTTACATCTTTAAAGCTTCCAAACAATACAGAAATACTGAAAGGCTCTTTTAAATTATTTTCCCAGGAATGTTTTCATGCTTCTGTCTTCTTCTGACTACAGTTTTACAGATCCAACTGAAAACTTAAAAGGGTGTAAAAGTAATTATTGAGCATCCATCTGTGGACCACAGACCATGATTATTATTATTCTTCTGAGTCACCTTTTCCCAACAACCAAGAAAACCTGTATTATGCATATCTACTACATTCACAGGGACAGAGTTTGATGAATGGAAAACTGCTTTTAAAAGTTCAAATCATGAATATTTCAGTAATTAAAATAACATTTCTTCAAAATCTGCTGGCAGTAAATTTGTTCTTCCTGTTGGAAAACCAGACAAACCAACAAAACCTGAATCATACCCTGAGCTTACAAATTGCAGTTTTCAACTGAGTACAGGGGAGGATCCTGGGCCAAACACTGAATGAATCTGATCAGATATTATTTATCACACAGTAAAAATACAACACATTTCTGTAATATTTTCTTCAATGCATCCATTATCCTTCTCCTCCTTGTTCAAATTAAGTATTTCTTACTCCATAGTGTCTGCCAGAGAACTGACCTGGAGCAATAAAGCTCTGTTTTCTTGTTAGCCTCTGGTTCTATGTAAGTGGTCCTTTCTAGTAAATTAATTTAGCCAAAAGACTGCTTTCCAGAGTTTCTTTAGATTTATGCATGCATACACACTTTTTCACTTTTAGGTTTTTATTGATCAAACACCAGCAAATTGCTCCAATTAAACTAGAATAAAACAAGAAGATGCATTATTTATGAACCAAAGTAGCTTTATCTGATGGGATGGTATCCTACACCCAGTAAAGCTCAGGTATTCAAACAGAACAGGGAAATTGTGGCATTCCTGCCAAACTGTTCTCGTGCAGCTGCTTCATATAAATCTTATTGCTCTGCTGCTATTAACACTATTTTAAGATGTAAGAGTCATCTAACTTGGTAGTTTGAAGTATGTTGGAAGTATGGAGGCTTTTAGAGCTTGAAAAAATTCTTAAAATGGCTTAAAGTGGATTGTGTGTGTGACAATTTTCTTGGAGACTTTTCTTGCTAAAAATAAAACTAGCACATAGTCTCAATCACTAACAAAAATTATAGTGCTTTGAAAGATACATTGTTTCTTCTAGCACTATTTGCCACTTCAGAAAAATGACATTTTCTTCCACCAAGTCAATTAATACTTAGCTACAATCAGAATAAGACTACAAACACAGAAGGAAATTTTTTTGCCCCTTGCTTCCTTCCCAGAGGAAACAATCAGTAACTGGAGAAGCAAGATCCAATACACAGCATCATCCTTCTCTCTAAAATTAAGTTTTCTGATTGACATTTAATATGGTATCCATGGCTGTAGAACAACACAAGTCATGCTTATCTACATCACCAGGACAATGTAGAAATTTTAATACCAAATATTTATAAAGAACCCTTGGATCTGCCAGTAAAGAACACTGTATATGCAAAATACTCTGATGTGTTTGGATAAGTTTTTTAGTTTATTTACACAGAAAATTTACTTTCAGCAATTATGTTCAGAGAAACCTCAGTAGCATGATCTCAATGAAGTATTTTTCCCTTCTGAATCGGAGCTTTAACCTAACTTTTCTTAAAATGTTAGACTTATGTTTCTACCACTTCCTCATTAAAATTCAGCCATATTTCCAGTCAGGTTCTCTCCAGACATTTTAGAATGATCAGTCATTTGAGTCTTCTGGAAAGCTGAGATATAGAAGCTGACCAGAAATCTCATACTGAGTTTTGAACTTAATAGATTTAAGACAGACATGAGCTGTTCACTAAAAGCAGTTCGGGTGGTAAATGATCTTTTCATTAACACCTATCTGTAGTATATAAGATGTATTGTCTTTTCAGATATGCAACCATCATACAGTGCTTTCCTGGACTCAATGGTTGCCACACAAATGGCAAATGTAAACTAAAACTACAAACAAGAAAAACTGCTTTAAAGCAACAGCAACATCTCCTGGCAGGGATCACAGAATCAAAGTGAAAATAAAGTCCTCAGCTTTACAGAAAGGTAAAACCTTCACAACACTCTGAAGAAATGCATTTATTGCTACATAATAGAAAATACAAATCATAATCTCCACTCTCTCAATTAAAGGACAGCGATAGCCCAGAAGGAATTAAAGGCACGAGAGAAAATTCTTCATAATTAAAATCTTGACCAGACAACTCCTTGTTGATAGTCTGGAAGGGCTGCCATGCCACACGGGGGAGAAAAGCCAACAGCCTGTTTTAATTGCCACCGACGAGCTTAGCTCAAGAGAGGTCTCAATTAAGTATCATGCCTCAGTAAAACATAAACTGAATGAGAACTGAAGTCCAGCGTAGCCGTGTTACGCCGGTGAGTGAACTTCCTCTGCACTTCTGCCCATGCACACAGAGCCAGGGAAGACCTGGGGCCACTGCTCTCCCTTCCCACCTAAGCACACCCTGCTCCTGCACTCAGCCCAGCCCGGAGGCAGCCCATGAATAACCTCATTGTTTATTTACTCTGCAGCAGCCATGCAAAGCAGCTCAGCTATGATTAGACATGTGCACGTGTAATTCTCTTAACACATATGCAAATATGCTGGAATTACTCAGCTAATGAAAAAGCCTTCCCTGGCCTTGGAAAGGTTGTTTGGTAATAGTTTTTCTTTTTAAATAAGTATTATCATATGAAAAGAGATTATTTTTGGTTGCCACCTATCCAGCATTTCAGAGAATTGCATTTTCTTTTGGATCTGCTTTCCCAGTTCATTCACTGACTTTTGAAGAGGATGAGTTTTTTCTACCAGTGTCTAAATGCATTTGAAATTAATGTCCAGGTAAAAGGTGTTCTGCCTACATTAGGGACTCTCCTTCACCCGCCAGGAAACACAGATCCAGTCTGTGAAATGCATGTCCCTCCCAGGTTTGGAGGTAGATGCCACAGGTGCCCAAAGCACATGGTGGGAGGACACGGCAGGTGTGTATCTGCCCCTTCCCCACCATCCTTCTGTCCCCATTCCTGAGGCTCCATTTGCAACAGAAGCCAGACTTAGCCTTTGTGATCTGGCTGTGAATAGGGCCAGTCTACACCTTATCTCTTACCTTCTCTCTTTGCAAACCTTTCTTGACGGGGAAATCTGCTACTTTGACAATGAAAAGCCTGGGATTAACTGGTTCTGTTCCTTCTGTTCTACTAGGGATTTTCAGTGGAGTCACCACAAATTCAGACTAGTTATGAAGCAGAGATGCAAGAAGCACCTCACTATAACCATATTATCATCACACATCTTCCACAGGAATTTTTTACAGCAAAAACCATGTTTCACTGAACACAAAGGTTCATTTGGAGCTGCATATGCTCAGTAGCTTCTGTGGCATTGACAACAGACAGAGCTGTGTCTCAGTTTTGAGAATCACAAGTTTAGGGGCAGAAATGGTAAAGTCCCTGGCAGCTACATGAAACTGATGGAGTGGTAGCAGACTCTGAGTGAGGCAGAACATTCATTTCAGTCAAGAGCTGCAGCATCCTGGAAGCTGTCAGTCTGCAGCAATTTCAATGCCTTCTGGTCCACACAATAAAACATAAAGCAAGCAAATTCCAAACTTCAAGAAACTTCCTTCTAAAGCCAGTCCTGGTTGTTGGAAACAGTGATGACATTAAATCAGAAAATACAAGATGTATCTAAACAGTTTAAATCAAATGTGGTCCAAAAGATTAAAATATCAACCAAACAATATGAATTTAGTAAGCAGCTGAGTTACTTGATTTATAATTTATAAAAAGAATTTTTAAGTGTCCTAAAAAATTGAAAACCATAATGAAAACCACAGTTTCTATGGTGTTTGTAATAAAAACATCAAAGGAAAAATAAATGTGTATGAAGAAAAAAAAGTCTCTGAAATGTCCCTTGCAAACATGATCCTTCTTGTTTCAGTTTTGCAGCAGATTTCAATTAACACCTGCAGAGTTTTAATAGGCTGTGCACACACTGAGAGAAGTTTCACTCTGCACATACAAAATGCACATTTCAAAGAGCATTGATCCAGCCTTCAAGTACAAGAATTCTCACGTAAAATTAAAACTCTAAGTTTGTATCTCAGATCTGCATCTCAGCTCTCTCAGAATGTGACTCTCTGCGTGCATTGCACTGTGGGGCATAGCACAGGATCAAAAAGTAGGGGTTTTATTCACAATCCACAACAGCTCAAAGATTTTCACTGTAAATTTAGCTTCATGTGAAACATCCCACTCTCTGGGATGTTACTTTATGCCAAAAGCAAAATCCCAATTTTACCCATTCCTAACAGGTCTTAATTTGACTGCATGTGCCTAGTAAACTGCAGCACAGCAACAGGCATCAGTTCTCCAAAGAGAAAGACTGAGCTCAGGGAACAATTCAGCCATCCCAGTGACAGGCAGGAGAGCTCTGAGCTTTTTGTTTCCTATATCCCAGGGGCCCAGGAGCAGGGAGGCTCTCCTGGGACCCATCAAACTGTCACACCTGCTTGGTCTTCCCAGGTGTAAAATCCCTGCACAGCCCTGGAGGCCCCACCCTGCTCTGTGGACAGGTAAAGGGCAGCTCCAGGTGCTCTGCACTGAACCTCCCCAACAGCCCTGTCAGGAGGGAATCAGAAGGGGCAGAGTGTCCCAGCTGCAGGATCCTGCAGTTCTTGCTCTCCACATGTTTTCTTTCATCACACGCCACCCATAAAACCCACAGATGAGAACAAAACGTAACTCTGGTCCCAAAATTCCTTTTGACTGTCACTTAAATAATGCCTGTCATTAAAAAAGTTCAGTAGTAATTCTATAGTGAATTCCATCGCTTAATAATTAAAATAGATTAATAGTGAAGACAAAATTAATTTCCCAGTATCTCTTGCCTTTTTTCTCTGAGTGAATGCAAGTAAAATTCCAAAAGGAACAAAAGACAGTGATAAATGCAGCCCATGTGGGATTGCTGGATTTAACAGTATCTGGTTGTACAGCTGTAAATCCAGCCCCCTCATGCAGTCATTCAAGCTGTTGTAATTCTGGTATTGGACAAGAAGCTGGCTGTGTGAGTAAGAGATTTCTTGTGGTTAAGCTATCATCAGGATTTTACTGGAAAACAAAAAGGAGTGTTAGAAAGTACTTAGCTACCCCAGAAAATCCCAAAATGTGAATGTGGACAGAAGATTTTTAATGATATTATAAACTTTTCTGCTTCTTCAAGTTAACACACTATAAGATGATAAAATATTTTTTACCAATCTTTTTCTTACCTAATAATGACACACTGATTTTCTCTGTCAATAATCATGTTTCTGTACATGCTGTCTGCAAGAGCATAAATATGTGGTGGGTTTTCATACTGTGCCTGGGAGGGGAAATAAAGAATAATTTTTCAAGACAGCATTAAAAATGCAGAAAATAAATATGAATTTAAACTGAAGAGTTATTTCTCTGGAAAAAATAATTCTGAATAGCACTTTATACTGAATTTTCCCCAATAATTCTTTGGTACATTTAATAAAAACAAATGAAAGTCTCTAGACTTTGTTAGTGAACTTTCTCTCATCCATCATTTTCTCCTAGAAATACCCTGTTCTAGAAATGGCTTCTGCTGGCAATGTATTACTTGTCCAAAGAAAACTCACACAATTTAAGCCTATCCCACCAGTGGTCATGGGCTAACAATGCTCTCCCCCAGCAGCACTCAGAGCCTGGTGCCTTGGGTCCCATTTTCATCCACTAGGCCATGCAAACCCAACAGCTTCCCCGAGTGGACACACCCAACTCAAGCAGGAAACTGAATTTTAAGTCCCTAATGTTTTTGTGCTGACTCACTCTTCAAGCTGTATTTTCAAAAGTGGTATCTAATTTTGGCACCTCACTTTTTTTACAGTTCTTGTCCCAGTTGAGTGCTCTGAAATCACAGTCTCCAAATCCACTAATGGCCATTTTGTGCATATGACAGCTTAAAAACTGCCTTTTCAGGAGCAGGGACATGTCAAGGAGAGCTACCTAATATGGATTAGAGCTAATCAATACAAGTATTTTCTTGAAATACTGATCTTACATTGCAGGGAGTTCAATTTGAAGACTCAGTCTATGGCAATGACTATCTGCCAAGTTCTCCCAGGCCAGCACAAACCCAGAAACAAATGCTTCCCAGTGTTAAACTCCACGGAATAGTATTTCCAAGCCCCTGAATACTGCACAATATTTTAGACAGCTTTACTTACTGCTCCTTGGTACATTTCAACTTCCTTTTCCCCAAAATATGGCATTTGCTTGAAAGGATTCACAGAGATTAATACAGAGCCAATGTACGTCTGCATCCAAAAGAAGTTAAGGTAACAACATTTCCGTAACGCATGAGCTTACTGCTAGCAACAAAGAACTTTTCCATCTATTACATAATACTTTAAATAATAGTAAAAATCACCACAGCTTACAACCATTGTTAATAAGAATTAAATTAGCAGACTTACAAGAATTTAAACATACCATTCAATTGGAATATTTTTGGATTATCTTATTTTAGGACAAGCTAAGTACAGAACCATGTATTAAAGGCCAAAACATGACACACCTTGAATAAAAATACAGAAAGGAAATGGCAGATTTGAACTGGTTTTAGTCCTTTATAACTGAAGAGGTCGTATTGTCAGTATTAGAAAATATTGGTTTGACCTTTGCAGAATACAGTGCAGTGACACATTCTGATCTCACAGGACAGTGCTGAGCAAGCAGAGCCGGATGGAAACAGCCACTGCCGAGCTAAATGAGACAATTACTCAGCTGCATGCACTGGGGGGTGCTGGGGGAATTGGGTAATTCAGTCTGTGGTGTTATTTTATGAGTGAAACTATTAACAGTCCCTGGGAGTCCTCTCCTGCAGGCTGCCCTGTACCAAGACACTCAATTTCAAGCCACTATTAGATTTTTTGCAACATTTTTAATATAGTATTTTGTCATTCTGCATTCAGCTGCACATGCTCTGCATTTCAAATACTTCATAAACCTTTGTAACTACAGCTGCAGTTACACTGGAAGGGGAGCACCTGATAGTAATTCATGGGTATCAGTATCACTTTTTATTGAATGAGCTAGGAGTTAGCAACGAGCCCACACCTATGGGTCCAAAATGTTGTACAGCAGGTTTCATTAACAATCTGGAATTGTTCATAGGCAAACTTGCTATCTAAGATTTCTGTACAAACTAGGAAAATTAACAAATCTATCCTCCTGGACTGTCCTATATAGTAATCTCCTAGTATGGTGCCAAGACACAAAAGGTAACATGTTAGAGAAGAACTATAACTCAATGAATATAATTTCTGTAATATTAATTTGCAATGCTTTCTTCATATATATTTAATTAAAAAAGAGTGACAGCATCTGGGTCTTGGATATAATAGATCAATTACTCATTGTGTCAGTATAAATACTTGAAATGGCAGTTTTCTGTTGGTAAACAATACCAGCATTTTCTGGGATGATTCCCTCATCTCTGTACAATGTAGCACTGAGAAACATTCATTCATGGGTGGACATGCAAACAATTCAAATATTCAAGAGATGATCTTCATCTTTGAATGAAAAACCTTCACAGAACTGCAAAAGGAGTCCTTCTCCCTACATAAGGGAAGACTGATCCCTCAATGTGAGCACTAGTCCCCTTGGAAAACATTCTTATTCCAGCTTTGGTAGAAAGATCATCTCCATGTTAATCTCACTACTTTAATAAAAAAGAAAAAGCAAAATCTTTCTTCCACACAGAGCACTGAAGTCTCTGTGCATGCACTGCAAGGAACACGCAGCACTCCATGGGCCAAAAGCACTCGTGTTACTACCAGGAAGGATTCTACAGCTTGTCCTTGTACTACAGTCTGGCAAATACTGTGCAACTTCATCATGCTCTTAAAAAGCAATTTTAGTAATAGTGTGGTACTTCAGTCAACAGAGGGTCCAAAGCCAGGTTCACACATGTATTAGAAACCTCTGCAGCTCATGATGGAAACTGCAACATGAACTTTCCTCTATCAGTCCTTGCTGAATTGAGCTGCTATATAGCTCTTGACCATCTGACCATATGGAAACAGCCAGTAGATCTTGTGTTTCCTCCCCTTTCTGCTCAAGTATGTTGAACTCTAAGGAAACTGTTCTCCAGATACAACTAGGAAGTATGAAAACCTGGCTAAAGCAGAAGGAACAGCGTAACTTTCTAGTACATAATCAATGACTAGAATTTCACAAATTCATTACTGCAGCTCATGTTACATTGTGAAAGCTGAAAATGAAATAGTGACTATTCTTATCTTAAGGAATTGCTTTCATTTGAATTTTTTTTTAAAAAAGGAAACCTTGGGTACTGAAGTCTGTTCTTCCTGTTAGGTTGCACATTCAGGTATTTAAATTTTCGCATTTCCATTAATCATAGAAAAAAAATGTGAGAACACTGAAGATTTACAGATGTTGACATATTCACCTGTTTCCATCATCCCATGATTCACAGTATTAACAATTCCAGAATAAGTTGTAAACGGGGTTATGTCACAGAAGAAATGCTATTTTGAAAGCATTATAATTCGGGAGGTATAGAAGACAACACGTCAATAAACCTACACACACTTAAAGCCTATTAATTCTTGCTCTCAGAAGTAGCATTACCTCAGGAGACTTCAGGGGTCACGTGAATGTATAAATATATATGGAGGTACAATCTTCAACATATTAAAAAGAATACTTTAAAATAGTTTTTGCTATCTGATTTTCAACCCTCATAATTAGCTGAGTTTTCAAACCCTTTTCTGTTATCTCAGGTGAAGTGTCACACAAAACGTTCCACATCCTTGGGTAATCTGCTTAAGGAGAAGACATACATATAATTAGTGTCATATTGGCCCAGCAAGGCCATGGCGCTCCACAAAGCCAACAAAGGATACAAAAATATAGTCATCCATGTATCGTTTCTTTAGGTTCTCCACTATGGAATCCTCAGTGATTTTGGAAAGCAGGACCATGTCATCCACTCCACTGTGCTTGACATTGTGGCTCTGCCAGTGGTATCTGTAGTGTCCTTTGCTGCCCTGCAGGAAAGCACAATGAACATCACAAAGGTTACTACATCTCTAAGCAGCACTAAGTAACTGAAAACCATCATTAAAATTCCAACTTCCCAAATGTTTTTCTTTCATTGAATTCTATTCCTTGATCCAGGCATTCTATGAAAGCATACATAAATGGTATTGCAAGCTGACTTGCCTCTGCACTGTAAAAGATTTGCACTGCCCTTCAAAACTAGAAGGTAACTCCATGGGGTTTTGTGACCACCTACACACAGAATGGATTTGAGATGGCAGACATTTTTAAATCTAGTAGGAAAAAAACCCTAATTATTCCAACTGAGGCACAGCTATTGGAAGCTAAGGATGCAAAAATTACACTCCTACATTGTAACTATTAGCAGTGAGGATAATTACCATCACCACAGTGAATTCCTCATCCTTTACAGTCTTTTAAGTCAAAGCTGCACATAAGCTGTTACTGGGAGGGAAGCTGTGAGCCTGCTGCAGTTAAGTATTCAGGGATGTTCTGCAAATTATGTACCCCAGCTTGTTGGCTGCATGTCTTCACAGTCCCTTTTGATCTGTTAGTCACCATGCTTAAGTGACATCTAAATAGATATTCTCTCCCCACACTCAGAGACTACTATTTCAGGATGCTACTAAAACATGTGACATTTCATGCTGTACCACTTGAAATCAAAATCTGTTTTTCTTCCAGCTGATTTGTACAGTAGTTTGGTTCCATGGATACACCCACAAACAGATTTAAATCCAGTCGACATCAAGGCTATTAATTCAGCTATAAATCTGTTCTCCAAACCCAAACCTATTTTCTGTAGCCTGGAAGACAATGCTAATGGAGTTCTGATCTCTTTCCTTTTTCTGCACAATTTTCGCTTACACAATACTGAAATTAGTGATGCTGGAATTACCACATTTAACACCAAGAAGTGATCAAGTATGCTGCCAAGGAAGATGTGGCCAACAAAATGCCAATTCTGCAAACTCCCCTTGTTCTTTAATGCTAAAATGTGTAACAATGTGATTTAACTACATTGTTCTGGTGTATGTTATCCGGGATCAAGTCACATTCACCAGGATACAAGCAGTTTATTATTATAAAGTATATGCATTATTTTATTCTGCAGAACTTTTACAGATTAAAGAAGAAAATTTAGGTACTCTGAACACTTCAGCTGCACTGGTATTTTTAAATTGGGTATCAGCAACTTACAGAGGGGCAACTTTTTTGTGTACACAGTTCTGCAGGAGCAAATGACCCACACAACCGTACAAACAGCAAGTGCTACACCAGGCCTACAGCTTGGCTTCGTGTCAACTGACATAAATGACCAACTGGATTTTCACCTTGAGTTAAATTAACTTCCACAAAACCCTGCTACTGCAGACAGCACAGAAGCTGTAGGCTTTTTGTGTGTTTTCTCTTAAGTCTCTAGCCACTGCTGCCACTGTTGGCAGATTCATTACTGCCAACATCAGTGGAGAACAGTTGCAAACTTAAATCAAAAGAATGCTTTAAAATATAGTACAGCAGAGGTAAATATGTCTGAAAAGACAATCTCAGCAATTTGCTTGAATGTCCACAAGTGTACATGAGCTTCAATAAAATAATAACTTCAAACTAGCTTAGCTTGTGTGAACCTTATCAATTTTCTATCTGTACAATGGAAGCAGTGATCTGGAAGCACTGAGAAAACAAAGAATCAAATTTTTAATTGTCATAAAACATATGACTGAAAATATTAGTTGAAGCTTGTTTTTTGGAGAAAACAGAAGTCCAAAGGAGAAGCATAATTTCCTTCAGTGTATTCATCAGCTATTTGTGATATTACACTTGGAAAAAGGAACTGGCAGGATGGACAAAAAGGTACAATATCAAAATAAATATTAATAATTAGATTGTTCACAAAGCTATACAGAATGTGGTTTAGTATCAGATAATGGAGTAAGCTACGGAAAACATGCAAGAAATGAGACTGGGAAAACAATCAAGCTTCCCTTTGGAAGCCATGGCATCAGACCCAGTGAGCTCAACGAGCACAAAGCCTGCAAAGCCATGAGATACATGGAAAATGTGCGTACTGTCTGCAAAAGAGCAGCTTTATGCAAGTCACTGACTGCTGCTGACTGTGATTAAGCCACACACAGGACCAGGCCAAAGGGCTCTTCCCCAAAAGCACTGGGAGCCAGCAGGGAAGCAAGAGCGCAGTGCCAGGGCAGCCCAGCTCCCCTGACAGAAGCCCTGCCCGGCACTCCTGCCCTGCTCTAATCACAGCAGCAATCAAAGCTGAGAGCCACACGACCACAGACACACTGCAGACCGTGCAGAGAGGTCTAACAAAAAGGCAGCAGCCTAAATACCCAGTAAAGCAGTGGCATAGAAGACAGGTGATAGTCATGGCACTAAGTAGTTCACATTAAAATTGTAACTCAATTTAAATGGCAGTTTCCTAGTAGTTTGGAATTACCCTTTTCCTTTCAAAACACAGCCTTACATTCAAATGTGCAGAGAAGCAGCAAATCACCACCAGATTATTGTCAGACTTCTCCCTGGGATCTAGAAATAAGCCCAAGCTTTAGAAGTGCCTAGACCAGCCGTGGTTAAGTTCTGCTCTCACTCTTCCTTCTCCAGGAAGGTAACACCAGTGAGATGGCTAGGTGCAGTGGCTACCACTGCTTTGGGCAACAAAATAGGGAGTGTTTTGTCTAGAGGACACCAGCCACTCCCAAGTTCTTGCACTTTCAAGCACCAGCAATGACTACAGAGTCTAACCTGAGTTTAGGAACTTCAGTCACTTCCAGCTGGTACTACAACCACATCCAGCTAACAACTAGCTGGTTTTTGAGTTTTGAAATTAAAAAAAAAAACAAAACAAACAACAACAACAACAAAAACTTTAAAAAAATCTTCCTATAATCAATCATCTGAAAAAACTTCACATCACAGAAGTTATAAAAGCAACTCTTCACCTTACTCCAGGCTGCATATTTCCCAAAGGTCAAGGCTATATGCTTAAAAATTACACTAATGATTTGTTCTTATTGCATATTTCTTGAGAATTTGAGCTTTTTTTTCTTTTTAGCCAGAGCTTCCAATCATCCAGATAAAAATGCAGCACTCTAATCTGGAGACAATTTACACCTGATGCCCACTTGAACCTGCTTTGCACGGTGCACTCACGCTAATTCAGTCAGCTCCTAATTGCCCTCTGTTGTCCTGCACACAACACACTTCTCCCTCCACCCCTCTGCAGACAGATCATCCAGATCCAAGGCCAGGTCTCCTGGCCTGCTTCTGTCCTGTCCCAGAAGGTTCTTCAGAGGCAGCAGCACAAGGCTGGCAGAGCCGCCCCACACCCGAGGTTGCAGCAGCCCCAGCCAGGACCTGGTAACGCCACCAGAGCTGCCCTGGGACACGGTCAGACCTGCCCAAAGAGCCCGAGGTCCAGCCCCCGGGCCAAGCCGTGCGGGTCAGATGTCAGCAGACGGATACTTGGCTTCTCAGGTTTTCTCAGTGAAAGGTGTGATCTAACTGTACAATAAGTAAGCAAATAAAAGTCTGTGTCAGCACTAACAATGCCTGAGCAGCTGGAAAAAGATGAGCTTGGCAGATTAGGAAAAATACAAAACAAAACAAAAAACCAACCCCAAAACAAAAACACATCTCAACAGGCTGCTAAAAGCCACAGAAGTGGAAACACCAGGGTAGAGCAACCTGGCTGCCAGGCCTCCCCCAGGCTCTTCCCGTGCTTCCAACCCCAGCATCTGACGTCGCACAGGGAGTGGAGGCTGGGCTGGCAAGGCTGCAATTAAAGGCGTGTACCACACTGCTGTCAGCTGTTATTACTCATTTGGTTGCTGTTTTAGGCTCAAAATCAGACCTGCTCTGCACTGACAAGAATAATATTTACGAGTCACAAGCTGACCCCGTGAGCTCGGAGCCCGCTGCTCCCGAGCCGCAGCCTGAGGAGCGGGCACGGCTGCCCCGGCATCTGCAGCACCTGAGCAGCCAACACCCAGGAATCTGCAAAATCCACTGTGCTCACTCTGTGCGTGTCTCTGAACACCCACCCATTAACAGATTAACACAACTGCTACATTAATACCAAGAAGGGGGATGCAAAATATATTCTATGTACTAAATACCGTCTATGCTTCCTGCACTACTTTTGGTACTGGCAGTACAATATGGTTAAAGCAGATCATTGTTTTGTATGGAATCAGTAAGTATTGATAAGACATTTATTTACAGAATTTATTTTTGCTGCCCTCCACCTTGTGTTGCAGTATCAACTGCTGGTTTCTTATTTTTGCCTTTATTATTGTTTGTATATTCTTGCATTACCCTAAGCAACACTTATTTGATGTAGCTATAAAAAGATAGAGTCATGCTGTGTCACAACTTGGGTTTTCTTTTAACTGGAAAAAAAAGCAAATATTTTTGTATTTCAAGGTGTTTAAAAATAGAACATCTAAAAATAAAGCACTAAAAACAAGGGATCAGAAGAGACTGTATACTCAGCGCCTGAGAACCTTGTTACTCTTTGTCCATCAGAACTCTCGCTAAACTACAAGCACCTACATGCCATCAAAAATCATTCTTCATTCCCACAAAGGGAAAAATTGCCACTCTGAATCTCTGACAGCTTTTTTCAGTAGCAAACATCTATGTCCCATCACAGTGCAGAAGGGATTCTCAGCCTCCTCAGGCGAGTAGGAGTGTCAAGTGATCACAAGCAGGACCTATTCTTCCCCTTTTCAACTGACACAGTACTACTGCACAAAATCCTTGTAGTTCTGCAGCATGTGCCTACCTCTTCAGCTCAGTATTATGAATACAATAGTAAATGAGACACACACATTAGCCAAAGGTGTCACAAAACTGACAAAGCTGCACACGACTTACTTTAAATGTGACATCAATGCTTCCACCAAAAGAGGCCTTTCACCAGTCCCATATATACATAATTTGTATCAGTTTTTCCAGCTAACAAGAAAATAAACCCACGCCTTTCTGCAATGATATCATCTGTCAAAATTAGCAAACTTTTCTAATCCACTTAGAAGAATCTTTCACATATTTCTAAAAAGTGAAAGGGTCTGCTGTTCCCAGAGAATATTGCAAAAATACTTAATGTGAATTTTGATCCTTGACTAGGATAATCAAAACAGAGACGCTATAGTGAACAAATGTGCTCCAAAATAGCTCTTGTATATCTTATGTTAGAAAAAATACTTATTGGCTGCAATGATGTGACCATATTTCTGAAAGGAAATTAAAGGAAGACAGCAGAAGCAGCAAGATGGACAAAGATAAAAGGCCATTTATTTAAATTCAACATGAGAAAAATATTAAGGGAGACAAAAAGCAGTGCTTAAAAATTTGAGGAAATAGCAAAGCAAAAATACTGAGCATCTAAGCAGCAGGATAGACATCTTAAAGAGAGAACTAAAAATACCAAAAATGTATTAAGGAATGGAAACTACAAGCAGGTTAATATAAAAAAACTCAGCTAGGGAAATATAATACTGAAAAAAAAAATTCCAGGGGGAAAAGTCAAGAGTTCTCACTGTTTGCTCCGAGGTGGATTCAGCCCAACACGACCTGAAGGACTGACCCCAGAGCTGGTTACAGGCTGCAGGAGATCCCAGTGGTCCAAGCACCTGCTCCCATCAGCTCCTGTGCAGGTGCTGCTGCCCCAGCAGGGCCTGGCCCCAGGACAGTTCCCCATCATCACCTCCTGCTCCGGGCTCTGGAGCCAGGGAGCAGCCAGGCTCTACCTCCCAGCAGCCAGGGCCCGGAGGATGAGATGAGACAGCAACCAGAGCCCACTCACCTGGACAGCAAACGCTCGCTCTAACACAACAGGAGTCATGAGAACATGAGAGTCTGCGGGATTTACACACCGTGCTCGTTTCAGGAGTCGGAAACTACATTGGCATTCTTCTAATACAAGTAACAGCACATTAACGAAATAAAAGTTGCTTCAGTGTTTGACCACAAGGCTCATCTGTTGCACCAGTATTAACTTTTAGTGAAAGCTTTGAAAGATTGTTTTTAATAAGGCACAGCTACACAATAGACCAAAATAAGGACAGGAATGAGCTCAAAAGCATGCAAAGGTGCCTAAGATTTTGAAACAAGTTACAGAGACTGCAGAGAGATACTGGGAAGTAGTTAATGAACTGTGAACTCCTATTTGCTTATCCCACTTGTTGGGTGGCTTTGTCCTGATGTTCCAACAATAAGTTTCCTAAGGAAATTCAATAATGTTAACAACTTGATATGGCTGACTTGCTCTTAGACATTTATTGTCTTACTTCACTTACTGAACAGTCTCCAGAGCTGTTCTGACTTGTTCCTTGCAGCATGAGCAGCAAGCTTTCCTGGGACTGGTGGATCAGTATAGTAGGCCCTGTCTGCCTTGCAACAGCAACTTTTAGTCCACATATGCGTGTGCACAAACACCACCGCCATCCCCCCTGCACTGCAGTCATTGCACTGAGCAGCATTCACACACACTAACTCCTGATCTGTGAACTGTATATGCAGTTTACATCTGTATATACCTACCATGCAATTTAAGAAACGTAAGAGATAAATTACAACAAATATTTTCATCTTGGCTGTGTCAATCCCTAAAGTGCAATAAAGATTTTCTGTGTGTCACTCTTCTCTATTAAAGACAGGTTTCAAGGGGCTTAAACAATCATACACCTTATACGTAACATTATTATGGTCTTTAATTGAAAAACGTAGTTTGAAAACTCCATCAGAAGATTCAGACAACATGCCACTGCCTCTGCTATAGCAGAAGACTGAAAATATTGTTCCTGGATAATCCTGAAACTAAATAATAAACTGAAGTCCACTGGGAGTTTCCCATGTGCTCTCCAGAGGGAGGAATCAGAGCAATGTGACTCAGAGGCTCCACGCGTGGGACCAGCACCTCAGCAGGCTCTGGAGTGAGGAGCATGTGGGTGCTGGGGTTCCTGCACTGTGCTGGTGCCAGTGGAAAATTTCGGAGCAAGTAAAACCCCTGGTACATTGCAAAAATACCATCCCAGCCATGTCCTGTTCTAGCTGATGTCAACACTCACTCCCTGCCCCATCTCGCAGCTTTTGGAATCGCAGGCTTTAGCACCAAGCTTTAGACCATGAGGCCACAATCACCGCAGTGAATTCCTTTCTGCTCAGTCACTGCCCTCTCTGTAGGGCTGCAGCCGTTCCTGTTCCCATCTCCTGACCCTTTTGTTCACGGTAAATGAAGACGTTTGCTTCCTCATCAGACCGATACTGGGAGACATGACCCTGAGAGTTTAAGGCCGAAGTCTGCCCCCGGCAGCATCCCCCGGCTGACAATCCTGTGACAGAAGGGGTTTTACTGGGAAACGCCTGGTTACTCCTGGAGTCTCCAGTGACAATTCTGGGACGGCTGTGCCCAGCAGCAGGCTGAAGGCCGGCCATTCTGCACTGCACCGAGGTACCTGCAACAGCAGCTGAGTGCCTGCTCACCCAGACTCCCCTCGTATCCCTTCCCAGTACCACAAAGCTCCCCTTCCAGAAAACAGAGCAGGGCAATGCAGTATCAAGAAAAGAAAAATAATTATTTATTTTAGCCTTATTCTTTAGCTGCAGGTTTTGCTTTCTTTATCTATGCAGAATACAAATTAAGAGCATTACAATATTTCTGAATTACTTAGCATTTAAATTGATAACAAGACAACACTGAAGGATGAAAGGATAAATACATTTTTGCAATTATTAAAAGGTGGAGAAATCATTTTAGAATTTGTAGGATTTCCAGGGAATAAAACAGCTTCTGTTAAAACACCATTTAGATAGCACTCCACTGTAGCTGAAAAGTACCAGCTACATCATTTACACTGTCTGCATCTACCAAATCCATTTCCACTGATGTTACCAGCACCTTCAAACGACTGAAAGATCTCATTCCCAGTAACAAACGTTTACATAACCAATTCAATGCATAACTATAAGCAGGAAGATACCATAACACCAAAAAAAATACTCAGTTGTATTTTTAGTTACACTTCTCAATAAAATTACTGAACATCTACATTTTGTTGGGTATATTTGTCCTCACCAATTACTAATGGATTGTAAGAATGCAACATGTTAGGTAGATTAGAGACTCATTTTAATACTGCTTTTAACCAAGAATATCAAACAAGGTGTTTTTATGCCAACAGTTTGATTTAGTTGAGTAACAGCATGTAGCAATTCCACAACAATTGAAAGATTTAATTTTTAAAATAAGAATTAGCTAAATCATGTCCCTGAATAACAACTAAATTTAAAGTAATTTGGAAAAACTACAGCTGAGTCTCTTTCGGGGCTTTTTTTTTCCTTTTAAAAAAAAGCCATTTTCTGAACTTATTTACAAACAAGAGGGAATATAGATATTTTTTTTTCTAAATGGAGACTGTCATGTGGTCACATGCCTGCAGCAGTTCAGGCTGAAGAAAAACACACTCTATTGCAACAGGCATGATGAAACTGCAAAAGCTGCAACACAGCAGAAAACTGTGGCCAAGACTTTTTTCAACAGCATGTACCAAAAAGCACCTTTGTGCTGACATTACCAAAATTTATTAGCACAATGCACTGCTCAGAGTTGTAACATTTAACTGTTCTGATACCACAAATAAGATATGCAGTCAATTGCTTATTTCTTAACCTGGGCATTAGCATGGTCATGGGTTTCAAGTTCACCTACTTCTGAGGTATTTCTTTGATCTTCCCTCCTCTATGCCTAGTTTCAACGGGGATGAGCGGGGCAGGACAAGACAATCCCTGCTCTATGTACCATGGCGGAGCCTGTGATAAAGAGCTTATCTGCCGCAGACCCGCTTGCAGAATCCCAATGCATACTGTTAGGTTTACACAGGATTTTCCCGAGTCGGTGGCTTCAACACCGTCTGCTTTCATGTTTGGTGAGAGCTGGGTAATTGCTCTGGGACTGCGCTCAGATGTGGGGCTCAGGGCAGGGTGTTTCTGAGCAGGTCGCTGTACTGGCGGCTGCCTGCACAAGGAGAGCTCCAGGAAGCACAGCTGGCCAGCTGCGGCACTGGTGGGCACTGGTGGGATGTGCAGGGAACAGCTGAAAGGTTTCCCTGCTCACTCAGGAGTGCTCCCCACACACCAATATCCCCGGTGCACAGGAGCTGTCAACTCCTCTCACTGGGGACAGTGGCTGGAGGAGCATGTTTGGGGGGTCAGGAGGAACTCCACACTGGGGAGGTTCTGATGCAAAAATTGCTTTCTATGTTTATTTTAATTTCACAGAGTGCGGAGTAAAGGGAGTAAAAGCTCCAAGACTACAGCAGCTTCCTGTTTACCTCTGGCAGCACTAACTGGGAGCAGCAGGGAAAGGCTCAGGGAGTGGTGCTCACTCACCTACAGCAGAGCCTGCACCTGGGGTGGTAACATGCATGTGGCTCAACACGAGTCCTTTTTATGAGCTGTCATGTTTTGATACTCATGCAAAAATCAGATTTTACTTCAGACACTGTGGGAAATAAGACTATTTGATATGTTGACTAAACCTTTAACTTAAAAATAATCCAACCTTAATATTTATTTCAGTGTATTCAGATACAAACATTTCCTTGGTTAATTATTACATAAATACAAACAAGAATTAGTTTGAGCATTCCACCTTGGGAATAAGTTACACATCTTGCCAATGGACCAAAATTTACAAGTTCACTTCAACTCCCAAAAAGTTAATCAAAAACCAACAGGAGGCAAAAATCTTGGGAGAAGCAGACTCAACAAATCCCACACACTGTGCAGAAGACTCAAGCAGATACTAATCCACTTTCTCAGCTATATATTCACTTCTGTCAGGAGGCAACCTGATGCACAGCTTCATTCATCCTTTGTCAGGGCTTTGTTTTCACTTTAATAATTACATTATGCCAGGGCAAGCAGGTCCCATTGAGTGCCCAATGTCCATAACAGACAGATTCTCATAAGCAGATTATCTTCCACATGCACATTATTCATAAAGCTAATATATGTCATTTCACTAATTTTCTAAAGCAGCTTCGACTATTCAGTCCAGGGCAGCTTTGAGAAGAAACACATTAAAAAAACAGCATGTAACACTCCAGTTGTACAGAATAACTGGCTTATTTGTCATTTAATTAATATCATAGTTTACTTCACTTGCTTTTATTACAGTAACTTTCAAATCTTTATGACAAGAATGCTGTTCTCTGAACATTTTTTTATTAACCCAGCTTGCTTAAGATTTCATCCAGTTGTCTAATCTTCTTCCTCTAAAATCCTATACTTCAAATTATTTACTCTAATTTGTATTAGGCTTGTGTCCTGGCTCTGTAGACTTTCATATTTTCATGAGTCACAAGTCACCCAAGAAAACTAAAAACCAATATACACGATCTCCTCTAGCTCACTGCACTCTGTCAGTGAAGCTGATACCCCAGAAAGGTGGAAGCACAGAAACGCATTGCAAATATGAAACGTTCATTCCACTCTAGTGAACTCCATGGTTATTAATGGAAATATGTAAAAAGTGTCTGGCCCAACATTTTTTAATACAACCATCGACAGCTAGGAGACCAGGCCTTCATGTTTATTATCTGGGCTGTGTATTACCAACACATGTGGATGATCTCTGCATCCCCAGGATTCTTTTTATTATTAACTCTGGGCAGAAGTTCACTTGCTAGCTAAAGTGATAGTGCCTATTAGTCTATGAAAGATTTTAACACAGAAACAGCTATTTCCCCTCAATCTTATTTTAAGTATGTGAGACTGTTTAATGTTATTCATTAGGTTCAAATTATTCCTGAACCAAGAAAGCTCATAGAAAATTAATTTGGACATCTAGCTATCTTCGTAACTCTAGGCTTTTACCAGATGTATGAACAAACACATTATTTTCAAACTACCCTTCTTCCTCTGTTTGCTAGGAGAAACTGATGCTATCAGGACACGCATTAGATTCAGTCTCATAGATGGTGTATTGGTATAATTATGCCCTGAGCAGAGATGCCAGCCAAAGAAGCTGTTTCACAAAACTTGTAATTCTATCACCGACTTGGCAGTATTATGCAAAGACCAAATTCAGATGTCTTTCAGACCTTGCAATTCAGCATCAGCATCATAAATATACATAAGATTCCAATGATTTCTGTTAAAGGGGAAACCAAGTAAAAAGCCAAGTGTCAGCTTTGAAGAGAAACTGCTTCAGACCACTGCAGATTAATACCCTAGTTTTTATTTAGAAGAATCTCTGTAGTGGTGCAGTGTAATGCTGCATTTTCTTTTCCCTTTGATTTCCCATTTCTATGTCTTTAGCAAAATGCTAAACTTCATAATGAAAACCCAGAACAGGTGAAATTCAAGCTAAATTACAAGGTTTCAAAACCGGGGTAATTGAGAAAAACAATTTAAGTCTCAAATGCTGAACTGTGGATGAAGACTTTGGCTTGCAGCACACTTTGACACAAACCCACATTAAACTTACATTGTCATGTACCTTGCTTTCAACTTCTGGACTCATTCAATTTCAGACCTCTGACTCAAACCCACAGGAACCAAAATAATATTGAATTAAAATACAAACTAAAACCAGCTGAATTACTTTTTCATCTAAGCATAATATTCTGATTCAGACAAGACAACTGTTCAGTGAATAGTGTCTCATTCCCTCCACCCCAAACAACCTGGACATGAACAGATGCTCAGATTATCAAAATCCTTTAACTTTTGGCTGCTGCAATTCATTACACTGGTGAGGCCCGTAAATCAGCTTTACCTTTTTCTACATTCCATGTTACATGCAAGATTTGTGTTTCTTTAAAAATAAAGTTCTGGCTTACAAAGTGACTTGTACTCAAGCAGCTTTTTTCTTAGCTTACATGACAGCTTGATAAACAAGATACTCCTTACCATCCCATCAGGACCAGGGGAGCAGCTTAAAGTCTTTCAGCCACTATAAATGCTGCCTTTGACTCCACCTTGCCTAACAGAATTACAATTTCAATTTGTAACTGGTGTGCTAGAAGAGCAACCCAACAGCAGTACCTGCAGCTGTGCCTTTAGGCTGTAGCAGGTAAGGGCGCAGTGCTGCCACACAGCCCTGCCCGAGCCCTGTGGCTGTGAGCGAGGCACACAGGCGGACACACGTACACCGTGAACGGGCACCCACTGCGGCTGTGAGCGAGGCACACAGGCGGACACACGTACACCGTGAACGGGCACCCACTGCGGCTGTGAGCGAGGCACACAGGCGGACACACGTACACCGTGAACGGGCACCCACTGCGGTTCAACTTCACCTTATTTCTAACTACTCTCTGCACAGTTCTCATTAGCTTTGACAAATCATTCCAATACACTTTCCTTCCACACTTCTTCCTTTGCCTTCCTCACACCTGACCTAGAAACACTAAGGCACCCCTAAGTTAGAATGAGAATCAGAAGGAAAACAAGAAATGTTGGGAGCATTCCGGGAGCAATACCAAAACCAACTTCTTAAAATACATTGACACTTTCTACAGGCATCCCCAATGCTGACTAGGGGCTGAACATCCTGCATTAGCACCGGGATAATCCTAAACCTGCAGACACATTTCCAGGGCTTTTACTGTAGTTGCTGGAAGGGACCAAGAGTTTTGTTCCATTTTCAAGTTGCCCAAGATCAATCTCTTACTCTGCTACTACCCAGCTGCCCAGGTTTGTCCCTTTTGCCTGTGAGCACTACTCATTCCTGTCTCAGCTGGCCTTTGGCTTCTGCAGCAGTGGGCATGCAGGGCTCAGGGGTTCCCGTGCATGATCCCTAACAGGCAGCTCCCAATCCTGACTTGGATTCAGGCATCCCTCACTGAGGCTCAGCAGAGTACCAGTCCTTACATAACCATAGCTAAGATTTTGCCAAATGTAATTAACCAGAGGATAATTCCGAATAAAGGAATGTCGTAAAGTCTTTTTTTAATAAGTAGCTTGAGGTTCTTTGGGACATAAACAGTGTGTAAACAAAGTTCACCATGAATTATTCAACACCTAAAATACTGAAACTCATTGAGGCTTTCAAAACCAAAATTCTTCTAATTATGAACACACAATTAAAAAAGAGCAAAGAGTCATGGAATATCCAGGTATCTGTAATAACTTGCCAGCTTTATTTATGCCTAGTAATGTTTTGCTGAGAAGAAAACCATTTGCTTCTGCAAAAAGTATTTAGACCAACTATCAGTTGCAGGTCTGCACAGAAAGACAATTTTGAGGCCTATCTGTTTTTAAGGATAGTGTCCTTTTTTAAAAATAAATTTTAAAAAAGAGAAAATGACACAATCCACACATCTTATGTTTTCGTTCTTGTCTGCACATTTCAGATGACTAACTGAAACCCTATGTTACAGATTCCATCTAATCTGTCCCACTGAAATGAAAGACAATTTGTTCCACTCCTTATAGAGCTGGATCTTCAAATATCTTCCAAGATAACTTTACACAAACACAACAAGACCAGAGGAACTCCTTACACAGACTGGGGTTTTTTTTAAACAATCCAGGTATGAAGGCTGCCAGCAGCTAAACCAATCTGTAAGTCTTTGCTATGTTGCCATTGAGAATACAGTTTTTAGTATTTCAAACTCACTGCTTGTTAATAACCTAATTAATAAAAGCTATCAGAATCACCTATGTTAAGAAAAACCTCGGTGTCTTCTCTTTACATTTTTTCAAAATAAAGAAGAACACAGCAACAGGAACTGTTCTTTAGTAAAATTTGTAAATTGTTTACAAGCAACACAAAATAACCCCTACTGTAGGTCCTGTTGCATTTAAATGCAGAAACGTAACCCAAAGCCTTCATGCACTGGAATGCCTCGTCTAGTTTGGCTTTTTAATAGGTAGATGAATAACCCCACTTCAGTTTCCTATTAAGATTTTCTATGCAGCACTGGAAGACCTTATTCTAATACTTCAGATGTCTATTGATTCCATTTCAGTTTAACTTACTGAAAGACTGTTTGGTTTTGGATTGCATTTCTCACATTAATGAAGCATTCAGAGGCAGCTGCAGACCAGGAGTGAAGTTAGGCAAAAGCTCACAATTCATAGCCACATCATCTTCTACTGCTTCAATCCTGCCAGGTGTAGCACCACTGTTGGTAAGTGGGGCCCACTGAGGTCACCTGAGGGCACCATGACCTATAGGGCTTAGAGCATATGCTGGAAAAAGGAGTAAAGGCACAAGACATGGAATGCTTTAGCCCTCTCAGTAAATCAGGTGGGACTGGAAGCTCTGAGGTTGTTCATTTAGCCACAAAGTTTTGAGAGTCTCATTCCCATTCTCAAAACCTCTGCTAAAGCCACAGAATCATAAAATATCCTGAGTTAGCAGGGATCCACAGAAGTCAAACTCCATGTATAGCACATCCTCATGAATCCCACCATGTGCCTCAGAGTGTTGACCAAACCCTCCTGGGACTCTCACAGGCTGGTGCTGTGACGACTGCTCTGGGGAATCTGTTCCAGTGCCCAAGCACCCTCTGGGTGAAGAACCTTTCCCTAATGTCCAAACTAGCCCACTCCTAACCCAACTTCATGCCAATGCCTCAGGCCCTGTCACTGGTCACAAGAGCAAAGAGATCAGTGTCTGCCCCTCCTCCTCCCCTCAAGAGAAGGCTGTACCTGCAATGAGGTCTCCCCTCCAGCTCCTTCAGCTTGAACAGCCCCCAGGCGCTCCTCACACGGCTTCCCCTCACCATCTTCATGCCCGGCTTTGGACACTCTCTAACAGCTCAATATTGCTCCCAGCACTGCCCCCCGCAGCACTGCAGGTGTGACCACCCCAATGCAGAGCAGAGCAGGACAATTCCCCACCCTGCCCAGCTGGTGATGCTGTGCCTGATGCCTCCAGGACATGCCTGGCCCTCGTGGCTGCCCTCATGTCCAACTCGCCATCAACCAGGACCCCAGGTCCCTTCTTCTGTGGTGCTGCTCTCCAGCCTCTCACTCTCCAGTCTGTATGTACATTTAATTACCACACTTCAAATAAACCTGAGCATGTAAGTAAGAAAAGCTTGTTTTCTACAAAACACACACTGTCCTATGTATCATATAGTGAAAAAATACATCACACATCAGGCATGTGTGTGATGATCTTCAGCCATCCCAGCCATCTGCCTGTGCCTTTTTCTTTCCCCTACAAAACATTAATTTGAACAACTGTTACGCAGCTAAGCATGTCTCATCCAGTTAATGAAAGCATCTCAAAGTGTGAAGATTAAAGAATCAGACTACTGGATAAGCAGATGTGCTTCTGCATAGTCCTTGTGCAATGTCTGACTGCCAGAATCATTTTTTTTCCTGCTAAAACACAGTAAGAGGAACAGGAGGCAGCCTGCAGCTATCTTGCTTTGCAATTTGCTCCTGTCAAATCTCAGTGTTTAGCGAGGGTTGATTTACACAGCACTTGCATGGGAGAGCATCAGGTAAAGCCCAGATTTCTAGAGAACAGCAGCAGTAATTTAGTCATGGATGAGTCAGTAATTGACAGTTTAGCAGAAGGGCTATCAAAAGGGACAAAACTTGACAATTAAAGTGTCAGAGGTTTTGGTTATTTGTGGTGAAAAAAGGTGCCATGGAACATATTACAAGTTGAGTCCAGTTGTAAATCAGCTGTATTGCTTCTAGATAGTGTTGACAGCAGGTTCAAAAATGCTCTGCATTTTAAATTATTCGGTGACAGCTTGCATGACAGAAAGGCTTTCCTGTATCTTCTAACACACACTTGTGGTCTGTGGGATACAAGCAATACCTAACACCAGCTATTCCACAGATTCCTACTAGAGATCTATCCTCAGGGATGTTCTGCCTATTTAGTGCTAATGTACCAATTATTTATATCCTCTATGACACTTTGAAAAATTGTCCAACACTCAACAGCAGTAGCTGTAAGGACTACTATAAAGATAAATTATTTGTAATCTACTGCTAAAGTCACACGTTTCATTTACAGGCATTTAAATAATAACATGACATTCACATAACCATGTTCAATTACAAATGTACATCTGTATGTACATGCATTTTCATCTCCATGACCTTACCGCAAAGTACAAAACAGAACTTCTTTGCCTTTATAAAACATATTTAATTGCAAGTTTCCCTGTAGTATGTAATGCCAGGAAAATCTGCACTTTAAAAAGGACCAGAAAAATGATCCAATGTTTTCACACACCATTGCCTAAGCAAGCCTAAACCTGTTTAGAACTACTAGTAAAAGCTAAACTTAGACATCACATTACATCACTACAGATAACATTTAAGGGGTAACCCCCAAAATGACCCTGAAAGCCTGTAATGAAATGGAGCACGTCGTTTGGCATTTGCAGCTGAAGACAAAAGACCTCTGCCAAGGCTTGCTGAGAGTTAAAGATGTAGAAGTGAAGGCATGAGAAAGGCAACTGTAGAAGGTGAGAGCTAAGACCAGAGTCAGGCAAGTATTTCAAAGCCACATGGCTGATCTGTGGGTAGGAGGACAAATACACATTTCCTATGTAAGGTTAGAATCAGAGAAGGTGTCAGACTGAACCAATGCCATCAGCAATATTAAAGGTTTATAAACAGATGGAAAGAGCACTACTAAGGTAGAGCTGAAGGAGCAGAACTTCACATGGAAATTGGAAGCAGCTTGCCTGGGCCAGACTAGGCTCCCACCATCTTGCCAGCCCAGATCATTCCACCACTCCCTCTTAGATTTATTTCCCTTATTCTCTTTCCTGTTCAAGAAAGTTCTGTCACTCAGCCTACTGTGGACCAAGTCACATCTCCCTCACAGAGGGCACAATGTTGTTTGCATGTATGATCTGTCAAAACCAGCAGAGGATTCCAGCCCTCTCTCACACTATAGATAATTTAGGCTCCTGGGAGAGCTCCACAACACAGTCCATGGCAGCTGTGAGGGATGTGCCTCATATATTCCCCACTCTGTCCTTATTAAAATGGCACAAAACAACACCCAGAGTGATCACAAAGGCTCTGCACAGCTTTGGTACTTCGGGAGGTTCTCCCACATTGTCACACTAGAGACTGGAAGGCAGAACAGGAATAAGGGGGCAAAACTATGTTTTACTACTTCTATAGTAGCAAATGGATAGAACAACAGGAAAGTACTCCCCTCACCTGCCAGTTGTAATACTTACAGTGTCCTAACCTGCCCTGACTTAAAACACCACCTTAAACAAACAAAAACGAGTTAGTTTTAGTTCTTGAACATATTCCAAAGTCTTCAAAAATACAAAGAAAGAAAAATAAGACCCTAGGCATCTCATTGAGGTGTGATGCAAAAAAAGTAAGTTAGTTCATTTAAATGAGGTTAACTTCTACTCCCCCAAAGAGTTTCAATTGGTCAAGTACAATTCCAAAACAAGCCCTAAAAGGACACAATTAGCTACAGAATGTAGTTTCATTGTTCACTGTATCCTGTTAACAGCCTGAACATAATTTTAGCTACTAATTTTGAGCTTCTTTGTTTTAGCAATCAGAAGATATTAATTTCCCCTTTGTTTTTTTCTTTTCCTGTTTGTACACCTGCACTATCAATGAGCAAACAGCAACAGGATTAGTATTTTATAGTTAACCTAGTACTCCACACCTGTAAAGAGCAGGATGATGAAATATTTTCAAAGGCTTGGGGGGGGAAAAAAACCAATCCAAAACAAACACCATAACAACCTTGACTTCTAACTTTAAGATCTCAGCGTAGTTACCAGGCAAAATAACCTTGAAATAAAAATGTATATTCTTCCTATATACTGTCTGCTTCAGATGTAAAATGAATGACCATAGCAACCTCACCACAGGTAATTAACATCACAATTACTGACACTCCACCTACATATTTTGAAGTGCAGACTAGGAAGAACTCCCCAGCGTCTTAAGTGATTCTAGAACAGTAAAAGTTAATACTGGTATTTTTGATTGAAGTCTCCCCTCCCTATCCCCCCACACTAAGTTAAGAGCTATTTAAGCATCTTTGAGTATCAGAGACCCAGTACAAACCACAATAGGGGAGTTACAGTCAAACTGACAGGACCAGTTTTGCTTGCTTTGTCCCTCCCAGTCCCAGGCTGGACTCCAGCCACACTGAGAGAAGCCCCCCGGCAGAGCTGCAGGGTAAAGCCTGTTGACTGCTTCATTTTAAACATATTATGGTCTCAGAACAGACCCACAGATGGGACAAGTCAAGTGAAAAAGTCACCTAATGGCCTCAGGTGCAAAAACACCTCAGCTTGCTGTATTATTAAGAAATGACCTGAACAAAAGAAAACCTGATTTCAGTAGGTGAACACTCTCGAGGTGTGTCAGACTAAATAGCTCTTCATGACTAATTCATTAACTGTGGTAACACACTCCCCCATTACGAACTACCACCTTCAGAACATCCATCAGAACATTCTCAGTGGTTTATGAAGTACCTGCCTATACTCTAAGGGCAGTACTGTCAGTACAAGCAAACAGACTTGCTTCAGCACTTGTCAGCTTCCACACCGTTAAGCCTCTTTCCAGAATAAACAGCTCTTAAATTCCTCTCCCCAAAAAGAAACGCTCAGCTCTGGGAAAAAAAAAAACAGTTGTTCAAGTCTATAAGCTTATCCTGTGGCACTGAAACAGGGATTTAAAACTCTGTGTTCTGTTCTGGATCGATTTCAGACATTTCTTTCTTATTCAGAACTGGAGGTTTTTAGTTCTGTCAAGACTGTGTCCATAAAGTATTAATTTTAGGCATTCTGACACATGCAGCTGAACTTATTTAGTCTCAGTTTAAGTACAGATTGCAATAATTAAGAACAAGAAAAGGTCAATCTCAGGACTAATAAAATAAAGATTAATTTCTGCAGTCCTTAGTTTGTCTTTTTACTGGTGAATTGCATGGAAGCAGATAAGGTAGCCAGCTATTCCAGCAGGAAGTAGTGCCTACACTGTCAGTGATTACAATGCTTTTCTGAATTATACTGTATTTGCTTTTATATTGAATTACACTGTATTTGCTTTTTCCCAATATGGCTTTAATTGTAACTATTTAAGAAAGCTGACTGAGAGCCTGGGGTTCCCTCCTCACCCCTAAATCTGTACAGAAGACATGAGCCCTTTCCAGTAAAAGGGCTCATACCAAGGAGAAAGTTAGGAGATGCAAGTAAGTTGATATTCTAAATATTGTTTCCTTTTCCACAGTTAAATACTTCAGTGCTCATTTCACTGAAGTACTTAGTAACACTCAGTAATTCCAACTCTCTATAAGACAAAATACACCACTACTAATGTGCAGACCAATGGAAGCTCCACTGGAGAACAAGGATTTGTGACCATGTAAATACAAGCTTTTAGTATTGTGAAGAGTCAGGTCCACGTATCTTAAGGGACGCCACCAGTGCCACCCACCATCACTGTGACTCCGGGCAGAGAACTGCACCGTGCACAGCGGCAAAGGAAATGGACGCCCGTGACTCTGCCAGGATTAAGCCATGGCTGGAGGTACATTAGATTGTGCAGGAACACTGCATCACCTCTGTCCTTTAGTGAGGGATGTCCATTCTGTCTAGAACAACTCCAAATATGGGAATAAGTAGCCACTGCCCTGCTTCCTCTCAAGTGCTCCTAGCATGCACCAAGAATAAAAACACAAAGTAAACGACAGGAAGAAACCACTGCTGGTCATGAACTTATTCTGCATATTGAGATCAAGTCTCTGTGGACTGGGTGTGCTGGTATTTCAGGCATTAAGAACCCTGGAACCAGAATTCCTATTACCACTAGAAAAGCTTTAACAAACAGTACTCATGGGAACAGCATTAAGACTCCTGTAGCAGTCAGCTGAGTTACTGACACTGGTACTGGCAAACCAAGTACTCCTCTCAACATTACAACTACCAGTTACCAATAGTCCTACCTATGTGAAATAATGAATCCCTTCTCTCTGCACTACTGAAGCTCAACCACTTCGTAGCCTCACACACTTTATTACATATTCCTGAGACTGAGGTCAAAGTCACTGGAGGCTGCAGAGAACACATTCTGTGTGCTTGAAGGCAGCTTCAAGATAGAACAGATTAATCTCCTTTATTGTATATACTTTTTAAAATCACAACAGAAGCCATTTCAGTTTTATCAAATCTAAGTTTTGCTGATCACATACCAAAATATATGCTGATTTGTTATTTAAAGCAAGTATCAAACTGAGCAAATTCTTATTTTCTCCAATACACTGAATCTACTCCTTTATTGCTATGCAGATATATATTACAGGATGCTGAGAGACAGGAGCGACAATTATAGACAAATATCTAAGCTGCTTATGAAACCAGGCTCAGTTGTTAGAAACAGGTACTCAACATTATCTCAAGTTTCAGATACTGGATACTCAGGTACTTCCAAGTCCTCTTTCACTTGTAGGTACACTTCTGACCTGACTTGCTCTGCTGGAGACCCTGCCTTCCTTCTCATCTGAAAACAGTTCATGCTTCAAACTCTGTGGTTTCAACTCAGTGCTGAGACAAAAAACCACTAAAGCACAGCAAAACAGCAAAAGCAGTGGCCTCTCCTACAATGAAGTCATTCTCCCCACTCCCAACTCTGCTTCAACTGGAGCTCAAGGTTTTGCATATTGAAGGCCAGACCTCAGCTCAGACCTCCACAGACATACACAGAGCCCTAAACAGGATCTCCATTTGTTACAAAACATCCCAGTTCACTTTTTACCCTCTGTCAAGTCTAATCCTTCTCTAAAAACCATAACAAATAGCACAGTCTGTAGAAGTTAACTCCAACCTCTATTTGCTGGCAGGCTCTTCCTATAACGAGAATCACCAACATGGTCCCTGGGTCCTGACAGGGCTCTGAACCACCGTTCCTGCCAGGACTCTGCCCTCAGCCATTGGCAAGCACTGGCCACCAAACACCCAAGAGGCTGCTGAATCCCACGCCCAGCTGGGAGAAGAACGTCCCTCCTCACAGCAGCACTGTGTGCCAGAGCCACCAGTACACCCAGCAAAGGTGGCTGCACACAGCTGGGATTGTGAACTCCCAGCCACCCCAGGAAAAAGCAGGAGGAGAGGCTTTGCAAAGCCAACAGACACAGCAGAGCAAAGAATGGCCAACAGTCTGGGTACAGCTCAGGATAGAATTACACATTTTCAGCTCTTTTGCAATAGATTTCTCAGCAAGTTTACACTGCTCCTCCACAGCAGGAGGCTGATGCTTCCTCCTCCACCAGGGCCAATCAATTCCAAAAAGGTGCCTTACTTCAGTCTACTCAAGTCCTGCAGGATACACAAAGAACAGCCAGGATCCCCTCAAAAACTGAACACAGCCAAATTGCCCTACTCTGAGAAGCTAGTTTTGCTTTTCCACTGCAAAGACCAGAATGTTTTTGTAGGAAACTTTGGTTTGCTGAATCTAGCAATTACTAACCAATATAGCAGGTCCCAGTGTATACTTGACGGGAAGCACTGAAAAAGCCTTTGGAGACTACCAACAACACAGCATCAAGTTGTGGAAACATGACTGTAAGGCACAGTTTTTAAGTGGAGAAAATAAATCCAGCTGAAGTAATTCTGTTCTTAGTAGATGTACTGTATTTTAATTGCCCAAGTCAAATATTTGTTTTCTTGGATTCAGCCAATTCAGAATTCAGGAACTAATCAAGTTTACATGTGAAGTGGGATATTTCACGGTACAGAACCTACATGTAATAAAATCATGCTTAGTAATATATCAGCTGTCATTATAGCCAAATTTTTAATTCAAATTATGGTAGGAAAGATATCAGAAGTTTCCTGTCAGGAGTAGTGTATTAATTTAACCTGCTCTCATAAAAATTGCACTATCAAGAGTCAACAAAAAATACAGAACTAAGTATGACACAAGGGACTAATATAATTATGGATTCCCATGACTAATTATTTTTTCCTAGATGATTGCATCCTATCATTGATTCCTTCAAAAACAATCTATATTTAGCTAGACAGCACAAATAATAACGCAAAATCCACATTTCTTTTGCCTTATCATTAGATACCATAGATTTATCAACTAATCCAGACTATGTAGACAGCTTATACCTCTCTGCTCTGAAGGCAAGAGTGGGTGGGTTTTCAGCTTCATATTCTTTCTGGAATGAATCTAACCACATTTTTAATTACCCATTTAATTTAAGTATATCTGTACTATGACTGTTTTCAATTACTGTTATAAATACTTTTGCACATTTCTCTTTCTTTAGGTATGTACTGAATACAGGTGGGTATCAGTACAGGAAAACAAATTCTTTCAGAATTAATAAATGGACAAATCACATGCTCCTCAAATACTGAAAGAAAAAACAAATACTTAAACTTGAAAGTATGCACTTGCTTTTGAGTCCCATGAAACAGCTTTTAAGATTAGGTTTAACAAAAGTTCTCCTTCAATATGCCTCAAGAACACTGCTTCCACTTAGCAAAAGAAGTATTTTCCAGTTCATATATCAAAACACCTGCAGTAAGTCCAAAACCCAAGCGATCAGGAGTTGAACATGCCAGTGTGTGCCAGAAGCAGCACAGCAGCTTAAAGATGTTTACAATACCTAGGTAAACTTTTGCTCTTGGAATGTTCCTACTACCCCTCAGAGCAGCAGTACTTCCACACCAAATGAGCTATCAAAGAGTTCAGGGCTCACAACCCCAGGGACTCCAAATGTGTTGGCAGCATTAAACGCACTTTGCATCTGAGCACTTCTTTACAACGTCGTGAATAACACAGCGTTGCAAGTTATTGCAAAAGCAAATTTGGAAGCACTTGGGCATTTGTGCAGACTTGTATCCTTCAAGGCAGGAAAAAAAAAACAAAACAAAACAAGATGAGACAAGTTCTCAACTACCGCTTGGCACTGCAAATATATTACTAACAAGAGGTTCCAACTCCATCTTTCTGTATTTGTGCTATTAGCAGTATCAACTCAAAGCACAGGAAAAGACATCAATCACTGCAAAAGATAACAGTGCACATTGGTAAACTGCCTGGAATTTAAAGCCTCACAAATGTTGTGGAATGTCAGACTGAAAACAGAAGATTGTCCTAGGGTGCAAGATCAAACATCAGGCAGCATATTTTATAAGACACAAGCAGGAAAGACTTTAAAGCTGTTGAAAACATTTTGCTTGTTTCATAGAGGGTATCAGGCTGCATTATTCAGACTTGAGTATGACTTCAACACTTAAATTAGACAAAGCTGACCAAGAAGTGGTTACAGACTCAGGCTCAGCTGATGACAGTGATTCAGTGAGTGGTTCTGAGCTGGCAAGGAAAAAAAGCCCCACACTTCCTGTCCAGGGACAAGTGCAGCAAGTCACTAGGAGACTGCTAATCCTCTTTGAAGGATGCCAACAAAAACCTCTCATTTAGACTTCAGATTGCTGAAAAAGCATGAAAATAGCTTCTAGAAGCACATGTTTTTGCATAAACTATTTATGTCCCCTTTTTTTGAAAGGGTCTAAAGAAAAACATCTATCATCACTCCATCCCAAAGCCACTGCACTGATCTCCTGAAAGCCAGAAGTGGCTTTCACCAGACACTTCTGGCAGCTGAAAAATCACACACATGACAGGAGAGCAGAGCACCAGACCTATTTTATAATCCTTTTGACACTTCCAGGACAGTGTTGATCATGAAGCATACTCATGATCTGCTAATATCTGGCTATAACTTTCAAGTTCATATTTAGTAAGTTATGTTAATAGATAAGCCTTTGTACTTTAAAAGCACCTTGTAAGCAGACTTCCCAATAAACATCACTTCTGATAGCTCTGACTCATGCTCCAATTACCAACACTGCTTTTCTTGTCAGCTCTCATGTTTGTTTTTTTAAATAGTATTTTCAGTTTCAACCAAAAAAAAAATTAAATTCAGAATTTAAAAAAAATTACACTTTAGAATTTATGAACCCAATCCATGAGTGGTTTTAGTATCAATTAAACGCTGTATCTCTGGAAGAAAACCTTGCCCATACTCTTCTTCCTAGGCTGTTTACATTACAGAATCTTGGGTTTAGATTAACTTGCGTGTTGTGGAGGACACCATCAAACCCCAAAGCTATTTACACATTTATATGAAGCATATTCAACAGAAGGGGCAGAAAAGACCCATGAGGTTCAGTGGAAAAGCTGCAGACCAAGACTTTTTTGATCACAGCAATGACTCAGTCAAGCAGAGAGAACGGATCCCATGCACTGCCAGGACTTGACTGCACACCTGGCATCCCCAGGGGGTATTCACAGTTTTGAAGTGAGGGAGGAAAGCAGTAGGTGGAGGATAGGAAAGCTGGAAGATGAGTCAGGAGAGGAGTGACAACCGTACTTCCTGGGCAGGACAGTAACTGGCATCTCAGGAATGCGGGGAAGGGAGTAGGAGATGGGAAAGACTGAAGCCAGCCCAGGAAGGTCTGACTAAATTAGAGTTCTTCACACCCAAGCTGCCCCAGGAGTGCCACGGGAGGCTGAGGTTGAGGTGAGCGTCTGAGCAAGTCCTCAGAGACAGCTCTCAGTTCTCATCTGAAGGGAGAAAATTCTTGTTGACCTCCTGCCGTATTTCTCTGATATTTACAAATACTTTTACAGCCACAGTAGAAATAATAAAAGCCAAACAACACACTACAGCTATCCAGAGTCCTCTGACTACAGCAGGCACCCCATACACCTGGAATACTTCCCCATACATAAGCAGTACAAAAACCCACTTCCATCAGAGTTGAAAACAATGCTGGTCATTTGCTAGTAACCAGCTTTTCAACCAGAAAAGCTCCTTGGCAGACCATAGATAGTGAAGAAGTGAATGGCCTCCAACAGATGAGAAAATGTGTGAGAGAACCTTTATATGATTTTCCCTGAAAGGTTTAACCTTTTCTGCTGAGGTAAACTTTCCTGCTCATATTCATGGTGAGAGTTTACATAGTACAAAGTGGCTTAATTCAAAGAGCTACCAGTAATGCAAGCCCACCCTTTCTTACCAAAGCCTACACCTGGATTTCTGTGCTTGCAGAGGAACTGAAATATTTTCCAAATCCTTATTTTTGTAGCACACACATATACAAACACACTCCTCCCAGTTCCAGAAACTGTTTCAAGTCTAGCACAGTTAACTCCCAGAGCAAAACGCTTGTTAATTAGGTGCAAAATCCCTTTCTAACACAGTTCTTAATGCCTTTCAGTAGCCACACACCACCTAGATCTGGAATGCAGCTTCCAAAAAAAAGTAAACTGAAGTATTGCATTACAAGAGTGCCTTAGGAAACTGTAAAGGAAAGCCGACGAATTTGTCATTTATAAGCCATTTTTTGGTGGCAATAACCAGAATCAAAGGGTAAGCAAAAGCCTGACAACTTGCAGGCCAGTCCCAGGCTGGTCTCCATCAGCAGAACTACAATAATCTGTGTCAGAACTCTTCACATCACTACAGGAAACTTGCTCCAAGGGTTAGCCTGGCAAAGTAAGAGCTGGGAGCCCAGGAGAAAAAATCACCTATCTTTTTGCTCCTTTCCTCATCACAACATGCAGCAACTAAGTTAGGCTTTATTAATATAAAGGATTCTTCTGTAACTCTGAAGATGTTTATTCACATGTTCTATACATTAGTATCATTAATGTATACATGCATACTATATTAGAATACAAATCCAAATATGCAGGAATTTTGTATTCCTTATGCTGAAATTAGGAGTACCAAAACCTTTATTCTTTATAATATACCTTGGATAGAGCAGTGCATGACCATTTAGATCAATAACACTTTTAGACTCCTTCAACTCCTACAACTGAGAAGAGAATATACTGGTATTTATGATGTCAAATTAATTTAAATTATTACAAAAGGTGATAATAACAGTTCTCTAAAGAGATGTACAACTTTTTAGCATTTCAAGCCAGGGAACATACTTTCCATGTTAAGATGGGAACATTACTAAGATTCTACTGAAAGCTCGTAAAAGTTTAACATTCCATGTGCTAACCATGACAAAACTCGTTTTAAGTTCACCCATGCCACATGTGCAGGAATGCCTTAAGAACTAGGCAGTGAGACTGGTGAATGTTATTCCTTTAAGTTAAGAAAAAGTGGCTGCAAATAGTTTAACTGAACTACTAATAGGACTGCCACCCCACTTCCTTGACAATAAATTAGTTATGTATGTAGAACGGAAAAAAAAACATATCTGGAAGGCAAAAGAGATGATGAGAAATTACTTAAGATATATATACATACACAATCACATGTTCAGTTTTCAGCTGCAAAAGTTGCATTTGAGTAACATTCTGCATACATTAGTGTCTTCTGAAAAAGTGCTCTAACATACACAGTATATCTGTAATCATTCTAAAGGTCTAAACTAGAAACAAAAACAAGCATGCACACAGCGCAAGCCAAAACAAAACACATCAAGTACTACGGTGTTTCAGTATATTTTATATATCAGCCAGAAAGAAACATCATATAGCTGGAAGATTCTCCATTAATGCATCTCCAGACATAACGCAAAGCACATGCTGTTACCGTCCCTAGTATTCCACATTTGGCAGAAAACAAGGTTTGAGCTTAGGCTACTGTCTGCAGCACCAGACAGAGAAGCACCCTTCAAATACAGAAACATCACTGTTTGTGATGTCACAGCTTGTGACTTCTCTGCAGAAAAAAAAAGACTTAAGATAGTAGTATAAGGTCCCAGTTCCCATCACATATTCACTATTTCAGGACCGAATCCTAAAGGCCAGCAAGTCCCCCCAGGCTAATCCGGTCTGTCATTTCTGCAGACTTTCATAGGCACTACATGGAATCAAGACATCCTCAGATTCTTGCTGGACTGGGCTATAAATATCTGCCCTCTTCTGATGTCAAACTGCTATAAAAAAGTTCCTTTTTAAAAATCAGCCTTCCATCTTTGCTGAAGAGGTGGAACTAAGAAGACACCAAGATAAAATGCACATACTGACTGCAGTGTTACAGAAAATTGCTTAGCATTGAAATACTGGTTAAAGGTAACATAGAAACACATTGGGGTTTTAAACTTAAGTATATTAGACAGCCCTGGCTTGCTCAACAACTTGTGAGCTAATCCAGATACTGCTGATCCTGCTTTCTCTTGGGAGCTTTCCCTTCTCACTCTGCCCAACAAATTGGTACAAAACCTCAGCAGAAGTACTCTGGAACAGAGATTATGCAAAAGCAGGCAAAGTTGATCACTGATGGGTTGTTGTTGGGGTGGAGCACTTATTTGATTTTGTGGTTGGCTTTTTTTCTAAATATAGTAGCAGTTTATGCCTTAGAAAATACTTACTGATTGACATTCAAAGTTTTATCCTTAGGAGAGTCAAAGCCAGCTAACAGTCTGCAGGGGAACAATCTTTCCCTGAAGACTAAAGAGCTACTTTAAATGAAAGGTCCAAGATCACTTTTGTAAAGTGGTACAGATTCTCTACCCAATTCAAGATCCTCTGATGCATCTCCATGAACTACCCCATCACAGGAAGGTTCTAACTCACAGTACAACAGCATAAAGTTCAGCTGACCATATGCTTCCCTTTGAGCAAATTCCAGCTTAGTTTCACCACGAGGCTTCCTGCATATTATGGATAGAGTCCTTCACTGGAGTGGGACTACTTGGCACTGACATAATACCCAGTTTTTGAAGACTTAAAATCTTCAGCTAAGCTGTTAAAGACTTCTACGATTTTTTTATTTTGAATGTAAAACATTGAAACAAAGCTAGCAAAATGGATGCATTTCAAGAGAAAAATTTCAAGCTGCCAGATGCTCCTTAGACCTGTCAGCTTTACTACAGTTTTGCCCCGCTGTTGCTCATTCCCACCTTGTACTGCCATGTACATCCATGAAACAGCTCGCCCATCCCATGCTTGCAGATCTCCTCCTGAAACCACTCTGTTAACTTGACACAGATATTGATCTGGATTAAAAATAAACCAGCAAAAAGGAGCAGATGTATTGCTAAGTGCAGAGAGCTTCGCAGGGTGCCAGCTGAGCTGGGTGGGGCAGTGCACCATGGCAGGGACTGGTGAAGGCACCAGTGCCAGACCAGTGACACCAGTGTCTGCTCTGCTCCGTCAGATGGCCCCAGAAGCACCAACAGCACCTGGTGTCAATGGCAACTGGGGACCCTGTCAGGACAGGAAGGGCTCACTCTGAGGTCTACAGTGAAGAAGATATGGCAGAAAAGACTCAATTTAGAAAACACAAAACACTTGTAACAGCTTCTTTCACCCTCCAGACATCAAAACTGTTAAGACAAAAATAAGGGGAATAATGCGAGTTTTTTATACAGCACAGAGAATGAGTATAAAGTTTCAGGATATTAGTAGCGTGATTCATGTTCATCAGCAGTCATTTTAAGTCCTGCCAGGCAATCCTTCTGCCAACTAAGTTACAAAATACTACCTTCTAATGACTATCAAACAATGGTTTGGGCATAATTGTTCGAACTAGCAGCACTTTCAAAAACATTATTCTCTGGTTTTGTTGTAATAATTACTTACCAATAATCTAAAAATGCAATTCATATTATTTTGAGATATCACAGTGAAAAAGACTTCAGTATCAAATTAAAATACATCCCTAAAAAGTGTATCTTGAGGAAGAAAGTAATTCTCTTATTTTGATAAAGTAAATCTCACAGAGTATGCTACCAATTAGTTATATGTATTTACAAAAACTACTTTGATTAAAACCTTTCCTTAAAAAGGAATGAATGGAGCCCACAGCAGATCAACTAACAGACTGATCTCAAAGTATTACTGGTAACAGGCAGACATATCTGAAGCACCTGCAGTAAAGACTTCCAACCCCACTGAACATGTCAGCAATCTAAGCAATGACCCAGCCTCTACCAACGAGCCCATATGTGCCACAGGTGTCTTGTGACACTGCAGGTACTTGAGGAGCAAAGATTAAGGCTAAAGAGTTTATCTGAATCACCTGGCAAAACAATCAACCCCCAGGGAACACAAGCACCTATCTTATTCAAAGCTCCTTACCAAAACCAGGTTTATAAGAGCTAGTTGGTATCATTATCCCTGACTTCAAGAGACGTTTTAGCTTCCTAACCTCTGCAACGCTTTATATAAAGTAAAGATTTGTGCTCTACATAAATGTAACTTAGTACAACTTTACTTTCCTCAGAAAGTCAAAGCAGACGCAATGGCAATAAGAAAGGCATCCTTGAAAAGATACTGGGAGTGAAGCTCTGAATACACAAGAACTAGACTGGTCAGTCTTTAAATCTTAACTTTAGTTAAGCTTTAGCAGAAATACTGCAAAAGTTTTTCAAGTATCCTAACGCTCAGATCTTTACCACTCTGCTTTAGAACAGTTTTAAGTAAGTTACCTGTTTAAAAGTTATGGATTTTAGCCTAGTTTATTACTACATAGAACTCTTCACTACTTGTTCTTAGTTCTTGTGTAACAGGTAGACATAATCGTTATTAGGATTACTTCAGGATGAAAGCTATTATCAATCATCAGGAGGTAATTACTAAAGACAAAGCAGGTTCACCTGCCGAACCTCAGTTTTCCCTCAGTCTAGCACTAAAGGTGTTTTCCTGACATCGCGTCCCCTCGTCACAGCCAGCAGCGCGCAGCCCCAGCCGTGGCGGTGCCCCAGCTCCCAGCCTCCGCGGCACCTGGGTGCTCCCGCCGCCGGGGAGGGGACCGGAGTGACTCCGGCACTCGGCACGGCGGGAGCGCGGGGCACCGCCGGGCACCGCGGGGCCGGGGCGCGGCTCTGCCCGCCGAGACCCCTCCGCCAGCGCCCTCTGAACCAGAGGCGTCACCTGTTGTTCGACTACGCCGTGGCGTCCCCCTGCCACGGGATTCCTCCTA
>VZSE01007658.1:348074-509530 GCA_013398275.1 Promerops cafer | reverse complement strand
GGCCAGCCCTGCCCTGCCCTGAGCCAGCACCGGTGAGTGAGCGCAGAGGCTGTCCCGGCTCTGTCCCCCCATGTCGCATGGCCATAGAGTGGTGTCTGCACGGCGGTGTCCTGTCGGCTGTCGTACACCCCGTGTCCCTGCAACCTTCGCCGCGCCCACCGGTGACTCTCGCACCGCGGGGCCGGGACCCCCGGCGGGGCCGAACCGCGGGCAGGGCAGGGCAGGGCAGGGCAGGGCAGGGCAGGGCAGGGCAGGGCAGGGAAGAGCGTTCGGCCTGGCGCCGGCGGGGCTCCGCCGCGATCCCCGTGCTCACGGCGGCTCGGCACGGGCCGGCACCGGGGCTGATCGCACCTATTTCTGCAGAGGGCCCCTGGGCTGGCTCGGAGCCCCCCGGCCTGGCTCCGAGCCTCGGGCACGGTCACCGCGCTGCCGGGGAAGTCCCTCCGGCACCCACCGCACAGCGCGTGTTCACGAGTGCCACAGCCGCGCCCAGGGGCTCGGCACGGGTCTGCTTCTCCCTGGCGCTGCCGGGGTCTGACCCATCCCTGCAGCACAGGGACTTTTTCGCTCACTCCGAAGCGTTGCCCCAACGCACTTGAGAGTAACACTGGGAAGGATCTGGCGGCTGCCGGGGTGGTGCCGTCACACGCTCCCTGTGCAGCAACCACAGCGGTTTCTATTTTAAGAGGAAAAGAGTGATTAAAGTGTTTGCCTAGGCAGGTATTTCAGTCTGCTTTGATTCCCGTGTGACTTGTGGCAAGTCACATAGCCCGCCCCGTGCTTCACTTGCCTACCAGCAACAGAAGGAAATTGTATTTCCAGGGATAATAATGCTTCCTACCTCACAGGCATATTGTGAGAATGAATGTGAAAAACACTCCGAGGTGCGCAGACATTACAGCATTAGTTGTAGGTTATCATGGAAGATGGGGAACTGAACACTACAGGTATGATTATCCTTCAAAAAATAAATGGAGATCCTGCAAAAAATAAACATGCAAGGCAGTCTGAGAAGTGGGGAAGGGATGCCACAGCATAAATAGCAAGGAGTGAACTGCACATTGCTAGAAGTATCTCTTCATCACATCCCATGGATGATTTCTTTTTTTCCCCCAAGCTTTTACACATCTTATGTCAGTGATTTAAAGAAATGCTAAGGAAGCACTCCACATTTGTATGGGAAACCTGCCTTAAGTATCAAGTGAACTGTTATTTTTGGTAATCAGGCATATAATTTACAAATAGGAAAAAACTTGTATCTTGTTCATGTGACAAGTATATTTGGAATATTCAGTAACTTAAATCAGTCAACCCAAATTTACTGGGTTAATACATCCTGACTTAAATTGCTTATAGCAATACCAAGCAGGAAACAACATCATTAAAAAAAAAAATAAGCACCTGTAACCAGTATTTCAACTGGTATCTTACTTGACCCCAGTTTACTGCTATTGAGAAAGAGCCATGTGAAATTATACTCCTCTTATAGGACATCTTATGGTTTCTATTTATTAGTCTAAGTTGGTATTACACTCATAGAGAAGGAATTTGTCGTTAGTTCTGACACCTATTTGTTTGTTGCAAATATCTCCAAACTGCAGGAAAGTTTTGTACAACTGCCAATCAAAGTCTTAGATCCTTTCTGGCTGTTGGATCAGATCAAGAAATCTCGTATCTGATGATGAGATACTTCACCACGTACTGAGCAAAGAGAAATGAATGAGAAGTTAATTTGTGTAACTTTTGTTTCATATCCACACTTACTCCAGATATTTGCATTTAGATGCATTTCTTATGGTAGACTGGCATAAAGAGTTAAGACTTCATACAAACCTGTGCTGCAAACATTATTTTCCAGTTGATAATAAATGCATATCAAAGGCCATGAGACTAAAGCACTGTTTGGTTGGTTTTGTAAGGTATATTTCACTGTATTTCACTAAGATGCTGCTAGATGTATGGACTTTAATATTTGTTCTTTGTTTTTCTAGGTAGCGTCCAGTGCTTTGCTGCTGCGGTGCACAAAGCTCTTCCCAAATCAGTGGGATAATTCCTGTGTTTACAGCTAAATTGTGCTTAAAAGCTTCAATGCATCAAGATTGTTAAAATGCATTAAGGCCCAGAGGTCTCAGGCCCACTGAGAACGGGGCGCCCGGTGGTGTGACCGGGTGCAGTCTGGTGGTGTGACCAGGAGGGACCCCTCTCAGAGTGCTGCCATTCCTTAAAACTCCAGCAGCTGGGAAATGACGAGTGAGAGGAACAGACTGCAGAACCGGACATTCAGTGTCTGTGCAGGACTTTGAATGTAGAAGTCACCACAATGATCCCCAGCTCTTATACTCTGCTTTTTACTTATAGCCATGTAAGAACCTAAGCAAGGAGGTAGGTATGGTTATCTCTCTTACAAATGGGGAAACTGAGTCATTACTCATGGAAATAACTTGTCCAAAGTCAACAGGATCAGAGATTGAGCAAGGAATTCAATTCAGACCTTCTGAATTCCTGTCTGGTGTCACTGCTGCTCAGCAACCTAGCTTCTCTTAAGACTGTTTTTTTTTCTAATTTGTAGTTTCTGAAGCACTGTGCTATAAATAGAACACACACACTGTGACAATGTTTGCTCTCTGCTTTCAGGCAGTGCTTTCATACATTTCTAAAGCACAAACATGCTTTGCATTTTGAGATCTCAAAGGGTAGTCCTATTGCTTCTTTGCTATTGATATTTGAGTATTGTATTTCCATAACCTCATCTTTCTCAGATTGCACAGGATTTCATCAGCAATTGTAAGCTTCTTTGCATACATCAGCCTTTATTTTGCAGTGAGGATTTTAGGTTCCCAGGAGATCAGGCTCAGGCCATACTACTTCTCTTTATACTTAAAAATGTTTTTTTTTTTTATATAGGGGAGATTAGTTGGATTTGATTGAGGCTAATATATTTTTCATTAATTTCTGTCAGTGAACAAAGCTGCTGAGCCAGGTACTGGTCTCACAGTAAGACACTAAAATACCTTTCTGAAGCTATTTAATAGACCTACTCTGCTGCAATGTCTGTTACAGTCTGGCTGGCTGTGTCTAAAAATTAAAACCAGGATTTATATTCTTACCACAGAAGAATTTACTTACAACATAAAGTGTGGTCATTTAGATTTGAAAACAAATTAATACAAGGCTCAATTTTGATAAACTATCCTGATGTCACACATTTTATTTAGGTTTCTGACTGACAATGCTTTTATGAGAAAGACATCTTACCCCTAGTAATCTGCTGTCATGAAACACTTGTATTTGATTCTCCAGTCAATATTTTCTTAAGTTTTATGATCATCCTGTATACCTTACTTTACTATTCATTGATTAATGATGTCAGAGACCAGTAGAAGATTGGGGACAAGAACTTTGTTTACCTCTGCCCTGCCAAACCAGTTCTGTGGGTCAACAGCAGATTTTAGTTTCAAGACTGTCAACCTTGTCTTTTCAAGAGTATAATTTTCACTATGAAAAGCTTTTTAGCAGTTTTTAGTCTTCATTCTTTTGTATTAATTTTTATTTGCATTTATTGCATTAGCAAGAATTGAATGCCAAGATCACTGGTGTCAGCATAATATTACACTTTACTTAAAGGTGCACTGAAAGCAAAAGCTTTAAGTCATTTCAGTACCAGATATAAACTATTCAATAATTCAATTTGTACTTTTTCAACAGACATAAATTATTGACCAGAGAATGGCCCACCGAAGCCCAATCTTCCCAACTCTTGCCCCTTCTGAAAGGTACAGTCTGGAATATAAAACCAAAACTCTTCATATTGCAGAGTATTATGTATCTCTTAATTCCCTATATACAGTAATGCTGTGACCTGGGACTTTGGCATTAGTGTGCAAAGGAAAGTGAAATACCATAGACATTCAAATCATAGCCCAAATCACAAGTCCTTACTTAGCTTTTACTTAGCCATTTCCCAAAGAAATTAAATAGCTTAAATCTCACTGACTAGAAGTCCAAGAACACTTTGGCCAGTATTCAAATGGCATGGAATGAGTTGTGAAAACACAGAACCAAAAGTGACTTTTGTTGGAATCCTCATACATCTCTATCAATATCATCATGGTCAAACTGAACTGCTGATTTGGTTCATTAACAGGAAACAACATGAGAATACACAATAAATAATAGAGTTCCTAGAAAAAAGATGTCCTCTTCTGAAGTGGGGTTGAACTTGTATCCTCCACTTATGCTTCTGAAAATGTTGTTACTCTTTACAGAACATAGCAGCAGGAAAAGGTTGTATGCATTGGCAGCCTCATTTTATTACTTTCAGCACAAGCTCCGCTGCTTTCCATGGGAGCTATGCAATGCAGAGCACTCTTCAAAAATCTAGATCATTATTCAAGGTACCCAAATGTAAGCTATTTTGGGGAGAAATTTAACTTCTAAGACTATGAGAAGCTTGTCATAATTTTGGTCTCACCTCAGTTTCTATGCCCACATATGCTCCTGTCCAGTTTGCGGGGGAACAAGCTTCTGTATGGTATTACAGTGTAGCTATAGAGACAGAAGAGGGATTGACACAAGCTACTTCCTTCTGATCTGTTTTAATTTAATTTACAATACCTACCTTCAACTGTTACAGTTTTGATTAAGCCTGAAAACTATAAAGACAAATAACATTACTTTTGAAACTCAGTAGAAGGGTTTGAATTTGGATTCTTAATCAAATTATAGTTCTGATTTGTAACTACTTTTATTATGCTAAGGTCCTTTCCTTAAGATCCTATGCTTTTGTAAGCTTCCTTAAAGAGTGTGAAAAAAAGCTGACCTGCCATTGTACAAGACACACGGTAGCCAACACAGCACCCGCTTATTTGTAGCAGTGGGCTCTCTCTCTGGGAGTATTTTGGGGCTTCTCCCCAGCACTGCCAGTACTCAGACAGTGTCACGCCATCTCCAGTGCAAAGGCATTGCAGAGTTTAGTGTGAGAACTTAACAAGATGTGGATATTCTTCCCCTCTAGACGGGTCCGAAACATCCCGCTGCACAGCCAGGCACTGACAGCGGTCCCGCTGGCATCTGCCAGCCTGGTGGATCAGCTGGAGGACAGAATCCTGAGCCATGAGAAAACAACGGCAGCTCTTGTGGAACACGCTTTTCGCATTAAGGAGGACATTGTTTCCACGCTGCACAGAATGCAGAACAAAGGGGGGGGTGACCGGTTGGCAAGGCAACTCCTGGAGGAACACATCCGAAACATAACGGCGATAGTGAGGCAGCTCAATCGGGACATCGAGGTATGGCAAGAATGTTGCACAGCACTAATGCCATCTCAGCTACTTATTGCTTCTAACTTCCTAACAAAGTTTACTACAGGATAAGTAAAGGTCAGACAAGGTCTGAAGATCCTGTAAGCTTATAAATTGTTTTTACAACTTGAAAAAGTGTTTGCAAATTACATAATTCTTTCAGTGGCTATGAAAATAGCACAGGACATTAGCATATAAACACAGGAGCCTTTGTGGTTCTAATAAGCTTGCTTTCAAAAGCCGCACTGGAAAATCTTGAAGAAATGAATTAATGCGACACTAATACCCAGCTCAACTTCAGTCCAAAGGCTGTGCTGTATAAACACTAGGAAATGCCTTCGCTCTATAATAAACTTTCTTTCCGTTCCGACTCACTGATGACACGAAGTAACCAAACCCAAGTGCTCATTTTCATGACCTAATCATAGGCAGACACATGACTTCATGTCTGACCTCTGCTGCAGTGAACAACAGGGGTGTGGTGGGGAAAATGAAAGGAGAAAAAAAAATTTAGGTCTCCATTTCACTGTCAAGTTATACTTTATATATATTACAGTAGTTGCATGCAGATTGGACACTAATAGTAAGAAATAATAGAATACCTAAAAGGTATCTGGTTTAGTACATTACAAGACAAAGCTTTGAATAAAGTAATAATAAAATGGTGTCTGAGGATACTGAATTACTGAAAAATAATGAGTGACATTTAAAGTGTACATTAAATGTGACATACTGAATTTTTATTTGCATATGAATGCTCTGTAGATGCTGCAGGAACAGATACGTGTCAGAGACAATCTCAGCTATGGAACAAATTCTACCCTGAAGAGTCTTGAAATGCGGCAGCTTTCTGGCCTAGGAGATCTTCGGGGAAGAGTTGCAAGGTAAAAGTCCCCATGGAACTGTGTTTTGGGGGCTAGCTAATCTTGTTTTAATCCTGAAGTATTAATCATAATGGGTTGAATTCAATTTTGGCAAAATTCCAAGGATAATTTTGGAATAATCAAGAAAATGAATGATAATACTTTTCATTCCAGTATTACATATTAAATTTGACAATATCACCATTAATTCCTAAAATTCCTGAAAGTAGTTCTAAATAAATTACTTCAAAATCCCTGGGAATTTGGATTTGGTTCAGCTTTTAAAAAGTACTGTGGTTAGGCTCGTGTCTTTGAAACACGTTAATTAGCACAATTATAAAGGCAGCACGGAACAATCTGCACTTGAGAAGAACAAAACAGTTGCACATTTTTGCATATATTTTAGAAGTAAAAATCTGCACATTCAGTTAGTGGTTAGCCATATTAAATCCCATGTGGGCTACATGACACATAAGGAACAGAAAACTGTACAATAACAGAGGTTTTACAGGCTGCCCAAAGCTCCAGGTTACAATTCTGCAGCCACACAGACTTCAGTTGTGCCATCAATGACACATTTACAAACCCCAGCACAACATTTGCTTAAGTGCCTGTAAAGTTGAACACGAAAGACAGAGGATATGCACAGCTACAGGAAAAGAACATAAGCTGGCCTAGAGCTGCTTGGGTAATAACTTTGGTGGAGTTATCCTTGTCCTGAATTTGACTTGTTGTCTATATTGTACAGGCAATTTTGCTTCCTTTTCTGCACGTCACCTGATTTAGTGATAACCTTCAATGACATGCACAAATAATCAGAGGGGGATTTTCATTGAACTAAGGTTTTCTCATAAATTACTCAATTGTCTGAAGCTTCCACTGTAACTTTCATAGCCCGTTTTGTAGAAAATACTTTAGAGAGGTTTCAAAAAGAATTAAACATTTAGTAAGTTAAGCACTATCCTTTAGCAAACACAAATGAACTAGTTTATCTTTTTCAAATCAGAAAATTGATGGAAAAACCTATAGAGAGATACATATACACACATCTATCCTGCTGAGAAATCCCCCAAAATGTACACACTTTGATATTCCTAAGATATTCTTTCTATACAAATACCTTGAGATCATACTACATCCTGAGAGGGGTTCTATGTGGAGCAGCACTGTTACTGACACCTTGGGAGGCAAAATGTGGTGCCTTTGGCCTCAGTCAGGGAACTCAAGAGAAGAAACTCGTGCTGGCGTGGGTGTCACTGCGTGGCCTTGTCCTGGCCCGAGTACTCAATGTGGGAGGGTGGGGATGGGCACAGGCTGTGCCAGGGCTTCTTTCTTTATTTCCTTAGGGCACCACCCTTGTGCTGTGCCTGGGTTGCAATTTATCTGCAAATTGAATGAGATTATACCCATGTGCCTTATGTCAGACTGTGTGATGAATGCAGGTTATTTGTATTCGTTCCCGTAAGAGAATCAGTTTATTGCCTTTTAACTGCTACCTTCCATACTGCGTTCTATGCTTCTATTCAGCATGCTCTCTACAAAAAAAAAAAAAAAAAATCCCTGAATGAGGAAAAAAAATCTTCCCTTTATCAGAAAGCAATTTAAAGCAGTGGTCTGTGAGAGAAAGCTATTTGCCTTTATTTACAAACATATTCTACTTTGAAATTAGTGTTCCAGTGAATAATGATTATAGCACTAGCTGGAGATTATGGTTAAAACAGCGGTTTGTTGTGCCTTTGGCACAATACAGAGACTTTCCCTGAGATAAACAACTTCTGATTACTTTAGCCAATGTTCCTTATATAAAATACACTTTACTTGCCTAACATATTTTTGCCTCTAGTGCTGCTAGCTTCCAGATGAGTTCCGAGTGAAACGTTAGAAATACGATCAAGTTACTGTGGGTTACCAACTTCCCGTGCATCAACTTTCAGCCACTGCTAAGGTACATTGAGAGGCTCAGGCTGCAGTAGCTCCAAGTACTGTGTTTGCTCCAGGCTGGCAGCATGCAGAAGGACAGTGGGAATCAGTTTAGACAGTAAATCCCAAAGCATGAGCCCTTTGTCATGTAATAACTTTGGTGTCCATCTCAGGATTCTGGCCAAATTTCAGTTCCAGTAATTTCATGCACACTAAACGTCCTATTCAAGTTCAATATTGGAGAGAGGGGTGTTTATTGCCTAGCACCAACTGTTCTGTAACTTGTCAATATATCATCAAACAACTGTCTCATTATTTCTTGAGGACTGGTGCTGTTAATGACGGGAACAAGGGATCTCTACATGCACATGCAGTTCTGAAGCACAGCTCCAAACCACACTCCCCACTGCCCTGCAAGAGTGAGACTCCAACATACCTCACTTACATCACAGAATCAACTAATATTGCTATCAGAAGATGACAGAATACATATTACAGCTCATGTCTCTGGATCCTTTCTCAATAAGCACAATTTACTGGTGAATTTATAAAGCGTTATCACAGCCCTGAATTATTGATAAAAATCAGCATTATTATTAACTTTGAGAAAAATATATTACCTCTATAGAATTCAGTGACACATTTAGCAGAAAATTAGATCGATGCCAGTAGATCAAATTCTCCAGCCTCCTGTCCCTTATGTTGTCAATTTTATGCTATACAGATTTACCAATTCTTTTTCTAGTGATAATAGATCATAAAATTCATTAGTGCCTTATCATTTATTTAGAGAATTACTTGTGGATAATGAGCATTTGTCTGGAAAATTTAAATCCAGCAGCCTGGTTTGGAATGATAGCAGCAGCTCTTCATAAAAGCTTCCTGAGAGCTGAAACATCCGGAGAAATGGCAACTATATGTGTTCAAATTGGGCCTACTTTGCATATATAGATGACTCTTTTATCTACATTATAGAACTGATTCATTTCAGGCAACCTGGACTCATTACACGCAGGCAGACTTTCGCTGCACAGATTATGAGTCTGATGCATCTGGGCTGCACCACACTGACGAACTCCCCAGGAACAATGAATGTGCTGCTCTCTGGCCCGTGCTGTGTGAGAGGTGGCACCACGAGGGCAGCTCTGGGCTCCCTGCCCCAGGCCAGCACAATCCACCAGATCTGCTGCTCTTGCCCAGTGGAAAGCATTTCAACATGCTTTCCACTACCTGTTCTCCAGCTCCTGGTTTTTCACTGAAACACTGGCATTTTAATTGAAACATCTCCTGTTAAAATAAACCAGGAACATTAAAAGCTCTCTCCATACCATTACAGCATATGCATATAGCAGCCAGCTGCAGAGTACCGGCACAGTTCTCACGTTATCTATGCCCCAGTGATACTGAATGGAGCAACTACTTGTCTTTTGATTTCTTTGATGCTGAACACTAGTATTTTCTTCCAGGTCAAAACCAATCGTGTTTGCGAGTGTGTACAACAGGTATAGAAGATAAACCAAAACAATCTGATCTATGCATACCAGGCGGACATTACATTCACATAGTCAGAATATTAATGTTTCAGTTACCATGGAACTACATGAACCCTTTGAACATCTAACTGAATTCCATGAAGAAGAGAGATGCTCTGTGATTAAACCCAAAACACTAATTTACTTCAAAAACAATTACAGGTGCTTGCTGATTACATATGCTTCAGTAGTTTCAAAGCTGTTGCTTTTTATATTTTCTGCCATGCCTCAGAGAAACAAAACTAACCATTTTTTGGAGCCCACAACCTTTTGGTGACTAGATGCAAGATGATTCCATTTCTCTGAGTCTCTCTGATTGTAACAACATGGAGAGATTTGGCTTCTCTCGTCTTTCTGACGAAACTGCCTGAATTATGAGCCCTACAAGCTTCTCACTGCTATGTAAACCCTAGCCAGGCTTCCTACAGCTATTGCTAACAGGTCTCACAATGCTGAACTGATACACCAGAAATTAATTTCCTCAAGTTTTCTAATGCCTATGTGCTATTTTACATTACTGATTATTTTCATATTGAAACTGTACCATAATAATAAGCAGATGCTCCTTTTGTCATTTTAGCCGTGACTTTCCCTTCATGTTTAATGATAATGGAACTTCCTGTAACTGAGGTGATGAAAATGCATGTTGAAATGAAAGCCTTCAAACTGAAATGTGACTAAAAAGATGACAAAGTGTGTCATTGGCTTAGGCAATGACTTAACATGCCTCAGCTTGTTTCATTTTACAGCCTTTTTCTCCCTCAAATTGTAACTGCTGTCTGTTCCTCATCAGTTTCCTATATCAAATATGGTAACACTGATGATTACATATTTCCCTTAGCAAAAAATAATATATATGAGTCATACTTCACAGAGGTCTTACTCCTGAAATCACAGTACTCATATTTTTACAGCTCAGTTAATGGCCTTACTGCATTACTGTAAATGAAATCCACTGATCAAATTATTTTTAAATCTGGTAGAAAACACACATGTTCTATAGCATATTTATCCTGAAAATGTTACAGCATCAAAAAGTGTTCCAGTGTGAAGAAAGGAAACAATAATTATTATGTTCCAGAACTTCCATTTTATAGCCTTTTCTGAGACAAAATTGCCATTGCTTTCAATGACAATTTATTTATTCACCTAAATAAAGAGTAAGAACCATAAAATTTGCCCCACATTGTTAACTACACATATTAGCTGTATACTACTATTTCACAAATAAAAACGCAAAGCTACAAAAATGAAAAAATGGTCCTGAGTTGTTTAGGCTACTAATCATGTAGGGAACTCATAAACACCTTATCAGATATCTTCTGGAGTACGACAAAAACACACGGAAATTAAATTCTGCATCTTTACATTTCTAATGTGATTTCCCTGAGTGATAACACAGCCTACCCATATCATGTCAGTGCCAAGAACACTGGAATTTCTGTATCAGACTACTTGACCTCGAGGCCTATTTGGGAGCACTTTGCTGAACACTATGAGAGGTATTACCATTCTTACAGTCTCAAAGACATTGCTTTCCTAGCCAGCCAGGAATTCCACAGAAATGGCTGGTATGAAATGGGTAATTTTAAAAGCCTGGACCTTATATTCTATTTGGCTGGTGCTTTGTTTTTTTATATATTCAAACAGGTGTGATGCTGGGTTAGCCAGGCTGTCTGCAGAGCATAAAATTACATATGAAAGACTTCAGAGTCTAAGTAAAGACCAACACACCTCCAAGCTGATCTTAGAATCTAAAATCAAAGAGGCAGAAATACAGGTATGGTATTTAGACCAAGGCAATCCCTGTACAGGTAAGAGTTCTAGTCTAATTCACACAGACTCCATTACTGTTAATTATTATCCTGGGAGGTCACAAATTTACAAATGGAGAGAGGTGTATCAGCTCACAGTCCTTATTACATTGACCATTGGTACCTAGATGCATTACTGTACTGCTCTAACTGAAAAAGGTCCTTAATTTCTTCCCTCAGCATGCTGTGTAGAAGGGATTAGTATGTAAAGGCACACGCTCAGCAAAACTACAACAATGCAAGCCTCTGTGCCTTTTGCTGTATGTTTTGGCCTTCCCAGGATGATCCTATATGTATTTGAACACCATTTTTGAAGGTCTGCAAAACAAAAATGGCTTTGGATTCTGTGAATCCATTAATCTGTCAGGTTTCTCTTCCATTGGGTTTGAGAATAGAAGTGAGTACTAGATACAAGCAGGGACTTGGAGATATGAAGAATCCTTTTCCTTAATGTCACATCTCAAGGCCTTCCCTTTCTTGGTCAACAAAAGTATTTTACATCTTCATGTTGTGGTGGGTGAATGGCTAAAATCCACTTTGCCTTTCTCAGAAGCCTCAGTGTAGTATACTAGCATGCCAGGAGCATGTTGTCATACATCTTGTAGTGAACCAGAACAGTATGCTTTGAGAAAGTGGGGTGGTTGTTTTGGTGACAAATATTCCTCTGTAGTAATGACCTCTCCCCAGTTAAACCCAGCACTTCTATCACTGCAGTGGCCCTTACACACAAAGCACTCAAAGTGATGGAGCATATCCCTCAGTACTGGTGGAGTGCTTCGGCACTTGTTTATTCTGATTATGTGGCAACTTTGAGACGTATGGATCATGCAAACTCAGCTGTCTCAAAGGGGGACCAGGCAGAGATTTTCAAGGCAAAACGATTCACATTATTTAAGGCAAAAAAAATTACAGTTTTCAAAATGCTGGTACTTTCATATTGAGAGATAGTATAATTTCATGATACAGTAAAATATGCAAATTCAATAATTTTTGAAATGTTAGCAAAAGTGAGCTCTCTGTTAGACCTCCTCTACTGTTATGAAAATGTCCCAAATGAAACTGTGATGAAATGCTGTTGAAAAATAGTGAATTCTGAATTTTGTTTCAGATTTCTCATCTGCTGAGCAGAGTAGAGCAATCGATAATGCAACAAGAAGCAAAGCTGAAGATTGCCTACAAAGAGAGCAACCAACAGCTGCAGGTCCTGGACACAAAGTAGGTGCCTGTGAAGCCTTGCTGCTGCTGTGGACCTTGGGAGTAGGGACTCCGTTTTCCCAGTTTGGGCCCAGTTTTCCCAGTCTGACTGGTGTAATCTTCAGGCCTATAAAAGCAGGAACCTCTATGAATACATGTGTTTGCTCCACAGATATTACAAAAACTGACTGTGAAGAGGTCAAGAAGGACTTGCTTTCACCAAGAATTCTGCCCCTAATGTGGTTAGGCAATTCTGAAAAGTTGATTAAGTTCCTAGTTAAGTATTCAGGCAGAGCTTATATTAAAGGGCACAACTAAGGGTATTTGTCAGAGTGGCCTGGGGCCTTTCTGCAAGAACTGTCTGCAGTGAATGCTGGAGGTGGCTGTCCAGAGCAAGGGAAAAAGTTCAACTGAAGCAAGCAGGAAGCAAAGCACTCACAGAGTGCTATTGCTTTAAACTGGCTTCAAACATGAATGTAACTGAAATACCTAAATTATTAGTGATTAGATAATCTGTACTACCAGACATTACATGGGGTCATTATATTCAATTCAGATGTTAACTCCTCTCCAGGCATTTCACTCAGTAGCAGTCCTGGTATAAGCCATCCACATCCTCATTTCTTACTGCTTATTGCTGTCCTCATGCAATCCAGGTTTCACATATTCACTGGAGAAAAGAAACAGTTTCACTGGCACAATTGGCTGGTGTAAAGTTGAGGTGAGTATAGGCAGTGTAAGTGGAGCTACAGGAACCAGCACTGCCACCAGAATAAGTGGCTACCAAATCTTTGCTCGGATTTAATACATACGGACATAAAGTTTATAATCTGAATGGATGACCATATTCTGTTTTTAATGTCACAATGAATTTTCATCTACTATGATTCAAATTTTGTAATGTGTTTAATATAAATTTGCTGTGAACTTTATTTTCTAAACCAGTATTACCATATCCAGTTTAATAGCCTTAAAATTCAAAGGCTCACCTTAATATGGTGTGAAGAATGTATTAAATTGCCATTTTGTGTTTTTATGAACACGTTCATAAAAAAATCACTGTTGAATGACCAGTTCTTCTCTTTTGTATCTGCTAATTTCTATTGTGCCCCTAGATTAAAAGATGCTGTTGAGGAGCTCAGCAGTCAGATTTTGTCTGCACGGAGCTGGTTGGAACAGGAACACGGAAGGACTGAAAAAGAGCTCGTGCAAAAAATTGACCAACTCTCACTGACTTTTAAGGAAAGCACTGTAAGTTTCATTCAAATGTCCTGTAATACTTCTCAGGAAGCATTCAAAAGCATTCTTAATAACTAAGATGAAGTAATTGAGATATTATTTGAGTGATATTTTTAGATAGCCTCAGAATATGCCTAAGTCTCTGCATTGATATCAAGTGTAATACCTACAACCTGAGAATCTTTAAACGAATCTGGTCCCTGCTAAATAGATCAGTATTTTAACCTACACTAATCACGCAATTTGAAATGATTTTATGAAAAACTGTAATTCCTTACATTTTGAATTCCAGATAAAAGATGATTAATCAGAATCTATTTCATATTTTAAAAAGGCCACTGTTATTCCACATGCAGAGTAAATCATTAAAATTATTTTTCCCGGCTCCAGGAAATGAGTGAGAGAGGTATTGAGATGAAATTCAACCAAATGGCAGAGAAAATTGAGAGAATAGAAGAAATGCAGAAGATAACCATGGAAGCACATGAAGCAAAACAGACTGAAGAAAAGATAAATCTTCGCATTGTCAAACTTCAAAATGAGATAAATGAAGATATAAAAGAAATGAAAGCTGAAGTTAATGCTGGTAGGACCATAGTTATCCAGTTCTTTATTCTGAATTGTGGTGACAGTGATCAACTCATACTAATATGCAAAATGTCTTTGCTTGTATCAAAGTAGTTTAAATATTTTTGGGGCAGATTGTAATGGCTACACCTGTGGCATTAAGAAGGATTTTCATTAAGTCTGAAAAGCAGAGCAATAAGGGGTGAAAACCAGCTTAGAAGTGCTCTCCCAAGAGCAGGCACAGCCACAGCTAGGCTGCCATCAGGGCATTTCTGCTTCAGCACCCAGTTACATCCCATTGTCCTTCAGAACTTTTGCTGTGTTCCTAGTGCAAAGCAGAGCGTGCATTCTGATAGCAATGATGTGATACTCTTGCTCCTCATGATGAACTAATGTAATTCTCACCTGCAATTAGGGTTTGCAGCTATCTATGAGAGCATTGGGTCTCTACGGCAAGTTCTAGAAGCAAAAATGAAGCTGGACAGAGATGAACTACAGAAGCAGATCCACCAAATGAAGCAGGAGGTTCCAAGATGGGGAGAGTCTGGACCATGACTGCAAGATTTTGTCTGAGAGATTAGTGTTTACCTGGCTAACTAGGCAGACTCTAGTGTTGTTCCAGTCTGTAATGCCAATTATCTGCATGTACCAAATGACATGCTGCTGCTGCTGCTGCTGCTGCTGCTGCTGCTGCTGCTGCTGCTGCTGCTGCTGCTGCACAGGTGTTTGCTCACAGCAGTAAATGCAAGCTGTTCATGGATAACTGGCAATGAGTCTTTGGAGCTGAGGTGCTGCTTTGCCACTGCACTACTCCAGTTGCTGTCAGGAAATTTAGCACTGTGTAAAACTGGAGTAATACATTGGTGAAGCTGGCACCTAGTTTGCTAAAGGCATTCCAGTTTTGCAGGCTTGATCAGGCAGCTATTTGCTTTTATATGCACCTGCACCCCTCCACCTTTAAAAAAAAAGGCAAGTTGCTATCATTTGCTTCATATGAATTTGGCAAGGTTCTCCACCTTGATACAAATTACTTAGTTGAAATCAGTGGACATTCTTGCAATGACTTTCTCTACTATTGACTTCCTGGGAAGACAGAATTGGCACTAAACGGACAAATCTTCAAAATCAAGACACCATCAGAAAATCTTTGTTTAGTTTACAAATATCCTGTGTGTGAAAGCTGGGTAGTGTTACATAATGTAGTTGTAGCCTAAGATGATTCATAAACAACATAAGAAACTTAACTTACATGGTCTTTAAGTATTGTAACCTTTTAAAATTAATAATCAAGGGGAGGTGACACAAGGTAAAAGATGTATATAGAGTATTTTTTACTGAGCATGTGTTCCTGTGACTTGCTTCATTATATTGATAAAAACTTAGAAAGGTTTGAAAACTAAAGAGAAGGTGATAATCTAACCTAGTCTGGAGACTGTAATGTAAAATAAAATGCAGTTTATGATCTCCTCAGAAATTTTCATTGAAGTAAAGAAAATTGATTCATCATATTTAAATAGACTTTAATAATTTAGCAGACTCAAATTGCTAATTGCATTCACATTATTTCCAGATAATAATTTCCATTCCTAGAAGAGATTACATAATGAAAATCAGCACCCATGTGGCATATTATCTAGATAGGAAAAAAATATATGTTATTTTTACTTCTTCATTCATAGCATTATATATTGCTCCTCATGTTTGTAAATGCATGATTAAACCCTCATGAAAAATAAAATACTGTATCCAGCATCCTATTAACTTATACTATTAACAGTAATTAATATATTAAAATAATATTAATTCACAGAATTTACAGTATTGTTAACCTAAATAAATTAATAGGATGTCTCTACACTGCCCTTAATGGACCCCTCATTCAGCTAGTACTGGAAAAATATATTTTTAGTTGGAAAATCAGTGGCAAATATCACTTCCATAAAAGACATTTTGGTCCACAGAGTCACCATATATAAAACAAACAAAGAATTAAAAAAACTGCTTCAAGAACTTACAGTCATTAACTTCAGTAAGTCAGTGTAGAGTGTAAAAATCATGTAAATGCATGCATCTTTACAGGATTAGCACCTAAGTTTATATTCACTTCCTCTATAGTTGAAAGTCATTGAAGTCTCAAAGACACATAAAGCATTTGCAGCTCTGGCTTCCAACGCTCTCTGATACACACCAGGAATAGCAGAGGCAGTTTTGTTATCATCCATGACCTGTGAAATATATTTACAATGGCAGCTAAGGGAAAATCCCAGTTCCCTAAAGAGAGACAATGAAATGCTTGTAGGTATTTCTCAGGAATTGTCTTCAAAATTCAATCTCACATCATGTATGTATTCTTATCTACTCTTAAATATTTAGCCATGTGCAGTAGAAAAGCTATCACTGGTGTTTTATTAAAAAAAAAAAAAAAAAAGAAAAGAAACAAAAAAAGACAGACCAAAACCAGAATAATTTTTTAATTCTGTAATTGGAAGTCTGTACTTGTACCTGAGAAGATCTGGTATGATATGAAGAGCATACAAGGAATCAGAAACAATTTATATAAGACTTTAATAAATTGTTTCTCATGTAAAAATCTTGTGTTATTGATCCAGACTTTACACATGAAACCCTATCCAATGTTAATTTACCTGTCTTAAAAATGTTTTTTTCCTAAATCTCAGCTAAAGCAAATAAGTAAAAGCCCAAATAAAATAATACTCAAGCTACTGCCAAGCAGTGTCTTCAAACCCCAAAGTGCTAAGTGGAGGGAGACCCGGGTCAGCCATGTCTTGTCGGCGTTGTCTGCCAGGGAGTGCTCATATGTGAGAAGTGAGTCCTTCAAGGCAGAGTTTAGAGTCGCTTCTGAGGACTGGAGTATCCTCTGAGCATCTTCACATGTTAGGGCAAAATCCTCTCCTCAGACACAACATCCCCTCGGGGAGCAACTGTGAAGCCACGAGGGCAGTGCTGCACACACTGAGCTGTGGAAGCTTGATTTTGCCAAATGGAAACTGATTGTGAAAACTGACCCGCAGAGATCCTGTAAAGCCAAATAGAAGGAAACAGCAGTGCTTGAAAACAGAGCTGCCCCTTTTTATTCCCCTTCCATGCTGGTGTCCAATGGGATTCCTGTGTTCCAGTCCTTCAGGGACACCAAGGTCCACTTTTGATGGTGGAAATTATGTGCTTTCTTTGTTTAGCACAAGTAATCATGCTTTGAGTCTCGGGTTTGTGCACCAAGTGCAAGCCTGCCAAGCCCACAAAAGGAACAAGGTAGTGAGGTAGTGTTTGTGTGGATGGCACTCGAGCAACAGAATGAGACTTGGGAAAGTATAATAGTAGATGTGCACAAAATACTATTTAAACCACAAAGTTTACTGACACAACCATAAACTCACTGAAGGAAGGACTGGGAGGAGCCTTAGGAAGTCATCTGCTCCACCTCTCCACTTTGAAATAGATCCAACTCTACCTAAAATATTTGCCATAGACAATGCCATAACTTGCTTATAACAATCTTTTAAGAATAAGACACTGATTAATGTACTCTATTCCACTGCTTAAAGAAGATTGCCTTGCCGCCCAAACACCTAAACTAGGACAAGACATAATAGCCTTAAATTTCAAGCACAGAGAACATAAAACCTAATTTATTACATTCTTTCCTGCATGTTCATTAGTTTTTAAGGCAATTTGTGTATAACAGATGACTCAAATGAAGCTTCACAGGGATATTTGCCCAATATTTCTTAATTTTTTTCTCCTTCCTACATCCATATAAAACCCACCAAACCAGCAACACCCAACCCAAAGAAACCACCACCACAAAATGCCCAAAACAGCCAAAAGCAGACCACTTGCTCTCGTGAAGTTTTAAAATCTTTCTTTTGTCAGCTATTTCACATGCATGAGGCTTAAATCACTTGCAGTGTACAGACCATACTATCCAGTCAGCTATGTAGCACATACTGAGTGTCATAAGCTAAACTCACTGGAAAATGTTTAACTGGGGTACATGGCTTTTACATTAGCATGTGATAACACAGTAGAACCATGGTACTGTGCAGCGAGGGACTTGGCTGGAATTAGAATTATGTCAGTAATTACAGAGCAATTGTGCTGTTCATACTCATTAAACAAACCAAAGGAACGGTGCAAGTAAGAAGTTCAAAGGATGACCCTAACTTCCACATGCAGTTGTTTATGTAGTTAGTTTTGTATTGTGGATACCTTTATATTGTGGATATCTTTGTCATTACAATCTGATATAGTTCAGTAGACAGTTGCTATGTTAGAGAAAAGCAGTCTGAATGATAATGAAGAGCAGTATATTCCTGTAACATCAATTTAAACTGAAATGCAAAATTTTCTTCTTTTCTCAATTTCTGTTTTGTGTTCCACCTCCACAAGCATCTGGCCATCTGGGGCAGAGTGTTCTCTGTATCTAAGAATTAAAGTGCTCATTAGACATGTCTTCCGATAATGCAAATGTCTAATAAGAGACGGATGACAATCTGATGAAGCCCTCCTATGTGTAGGGGAGGAATTCCTCCTGTGACACCCCCGCGGTGTAAGAAATTCGGAGGCAATTGAAAGAAGCCAAGAAGTTGGGCGCCCGGCCTCCACTCAATTTGCCACAGGGTGTCACTGTTACTCTTGGCAACTGAAGGACGGGTCACAGTGTGCCTGTGTGATCCATAGATGCTGCAATCCCACTGGGATAGGCTGGAAGTATTTACCATATACTTTGACAAAAGGAAAAAAAAAAGAATATTCTAAAGACGTCACTCTGTAAAACCACAATAAAGGCAGATGATTAATTAAGTAAAATATTCTGAGAGTGATTGTGATGCTCCTTTAGACAATAGTGAAGAATGCTGAGTGGGAACCAAAGCTCTGTTGCCTGTTCTGTCAGCAGAACTCTGGTCAATACAAACCATTAAAAAACCCCAAACAAACTCCCAAACCCAGAAAAAAAAAGATCGGGGGGAGTTCTAAAGCACTAGATCATAAATCATGTACAGCTCAAAGAGCAATGTGCCTTTCACACTGCTGCAGACGTGCAGAAGAGGCTCCTCCAGCACTGCCTCCTGCTCTGAGACTGGCTTGGGCTGAAAGAGCACAGGATGACCTCCACACTTATCACCAGATGAAGCTCTGGGCCCAGCAGAAAAAGCTGCTCTCAATCCATGCAAGGATTATCTCAATAAACTATACAGTGGAATAGCCTCAAACATTGCAAAATATATGAGAGAGCCATGGCTTTTTTGGCACTGATCAGTGAAAAAATGCTTTGAGCTCAGTGATGTACAGGGAACCAGGATCAAGTTTAAGAAGAAAACTGAGTAGTAATTGTCATAATACAAAAAGCCTGAAATGTATGAGAGGGTGAGTAGGAATTGCTGGTGAGAGAGGAGAAAGGAGATTTGCTTCTAGTAGGAAGTAATTACAGTAAAACACATCATGCACTGCTGCACATACTCCAGACAGTTACTCTCATTAAACCTGACTTCAGCTTCTGCTAATGCTCATTTTCTAACACCAGTGCAGTAAACAGGCTTCCATTCCACGTCATGGAAGTTGAAGCAGACTGTAAACGAAGACATATTTCAGTGCCTGTGCTGTCTCATTGTTGTGCTGCCACTTCCTGGTGGTATCAGGACAGCGAGGCAGGCACCCACCCTGCCAGGTGGCCTTTGTGATCTTGCCATCTCCACTAAGAATAACTTAGAGGTTCAATAATTGCATATTAGAGTATATATACAGCTGCATAAATAACACTGAATTTCCATGTTGTCCGTGCTCTTTCATTCTTCACTAGCTTTGAGAATTGTAATTTCAGTACATTCCAAGTATCATGTCTTATATAAATCATTAAATTCAAGAAAGGTATAATGATTCAAGGCACAGCTTTTAAAATGCAAATAACTGGAAACAGCAAAAGTTAAAACATACTTTATGCCATTGCCATGCTTTGAAAAGATAAATGCCAGCCTGTTTACTGCTATAAATAATAAACCTTGTTCACTTTAGAAAGATCTTATGGGGATTGATCACTTTGTATCTTACACAAGCTTGAATATGTGAAGTGCTGTGACCCAATTCCACACATGCTTTCCTTTGTGAGATTAATCTTTCTAACATGAATGTGGCAACTCACAGTGTAAACTGCTTGCTTACCTCGCTGCATGTATAATGTCTGATGTTTCAAAACAAAAGGCACTGCTGCTCTCTAGTATGGTCTCCTGGTATCTTAGAATCATGAAATCATTTCGTTTGGAAAAAATCTTTCATTAATAGCAAAATCTTAAACATTATATAACATTTTGGGTTTCCAGTTATTGTGCACTAACAAGACAAAAAATTAATAGTATAATATTATCAGTGTTTATTTTAGTAATATATCTCCATCTCCAGAGGGAGGGGAGATAAGGAAAATCCAATACTGACATCATGAGACAGAGCACAGTGGTGGGATACTGAATCTCCTGATATATTTTAGGCTAGTTTGGGCCCATTATCTATAGCTCTGTGGCCTTTATTTCAGTAAACAACCTAGTGGTAAATTAATTATTTACATTTATCAGGCTGCCCAGACTGCAATAACTTCCACACCATGTTAAATTAGGACAAAAAAAAAAAGAGTAAAAAGCGACAAAGGAATTGAGTATTATCCTGTCCCTGAGGCCCCACTGCCACCTGATGTCACTATGCTTGTCAGGCAAAGGCAGGCAGGCAAGCTGCATGTCTGCAAGAACTGACAGCTCTGGAAAGGATTTCAGCAGGTAGGAAGCCCCAGGGAAAGTCATACAAATTATATCACTAAGTCAAAAGATTATGCCTTATGGACAGCACTTGTTAAGACAAATCCATTAACCAGGGCAAACACAGAGATTCAGTTAGGGGTGAGTCTCCTTGAGGTCTTCTGGGGATAGGCTGGCACTGCCTGACACAAATGGGCAGGAACTCCAAATGGCAAACACCACAGCAGGGTAAAAGGTCCTCCTCCCCTTGCATTACTACAGCTTAGCTCCCAGTACAGCATACTGAAGTAGGAACTCCACAAATAAGACCTCTGTCTGACACACAAAAGTGAAGCCCAGGCAGAGACCAAAAACCCTCGTACATTTAAAGTTGGCTGTGAAACTCCTCCTGCCTATCATTGACTCCAGAGAGTCTTCACCGAGCTACAGGGGAACAATTGAGGATTCGAGGCAAGATTTAAGGGACAGGGACAGGAATGGAGTCACCTGCATACTGAGATAATCATCTGTTTTTGCCTCTGGAAAGCTCAAGGCAATATTATGGCATTAGGAAGAGAACAGCAAGATTTTCAGTGCGAAGATATTTTAATTGTCATCCAGAAGTAGAAGGATAAATAAGTAAAGCACCCAGCAATGCTCACTTGAGAGCGTTTTGCTTCAGGAGCAGGCAGCAGCACAAGGGAGGCCTAAAGGAACATTGGCAGAGGGTCTGGCTCTCTGGCCATGTGGTATGACTGTGACTAATTGCAAATGATTAACAACTTCAATTCTTATATATACTCTGGCTCACAGAAGCATACAGTGGTTAACACTGAAAGGTCTACACATATTTACATGTGGCATCTAAAATACATCTTATAATTTGCATCTAAACAAATTTGCCACTTTGTGCATGATGAACCTGGTTTTCACGAGCACAAAACGTATTTTAAATACTTGGCTCACCTGGGCTGTCAGACACCTTTCTGCAACTCTGGTTTTAATTATACTATTGGCAAACAACCCCTAGTCCCAGAACACGTTTTATTCCCCCTACGGTTTCTTGTAACAATCAGTCAAATCCCTACCTCTGCACAAGGTTAAAAAAAGAAAAAAGGTATGAGAGACATTAATGGCCCAGTTTGGTACTGTTAAAAAAATACTGCAAAATGGTGTTCCAGACAAGTAACAGTTGTTCTTTCTCATTTTTTTTCCTTTACTCAAGGCAATTTAACTGTATATGAATGGAGTCTGGTTAGCCACTATCTCTAATTCACCCACTGTGGAATCTGATGGTTTCAAATTCCCAGAAGCTGAAGAACTCTGTAAACATGTTCTTGCTGGACTCTAGTTATGTGTAAGCACACCAATACAATTTTGCTGATAAACAATTATCATGATAAAAAAATGATAAAACAATTATCAGTTTTATAATATCCCTGTTAGACAGGGATTATAACAATTCAGGTTAGAGGAATGGCACACCATTAATTTCAGTCATCTCTCAAGACTACACAGCAGAGCTGCGAAATGTAACAGCCACTACCAGCTCCCGCGTACCAGCGTTAACCATCCTCAAACACCAAACTTTCAATTAAACCATGGCAGTAAGTAAATGCTATTTATACAAAGCTTGCAGCTTGACTGTTTTATAAATGAGTATGTGGGAAGCAATGTGAAATATCAACTGATAGTTAATATTTAAATCGCTGCTCATTTATACTTAAGGCAAGCTTCATTGCTATTTGCAGAGAATTTCAAAGTTCAGAATTCTGTGATTCACTTCAAGAACTTTTATAAATAACATCCTATTATAATGGTAAAAAATAAAACCAACATGTGATGAATAAAACTTTCTCCCAGGAGAAATGGATGTTTTTTAAAGACAGCAATCATTTTTTTACTCATAGAAAGAACAGGTTCTTTGGTCTGTCTTAAAAAAGCATTCAGGAAGGGGAATGCTTCTGTCTCAGATGCTTAACCTCACAGAATTCATCCAGAAAACTCAGAAAGTTGATTGTACATAGGATAGAAATAACAAAGCCTTTACAATGTCATCATTCACCCAGAGCATGTTTGGGCACTGGAAGAGGCTCCCCAGGGAAGTGGTCACAGCACCAAGCCAGCCAGAGTTCCAGAAGCATTTGGACAATGCTCTCAGACCCATGGGGACTCCTGTGGCAGTTTTGTGCAGGGCCTGGAGCTGGACTTGGTGATCCTTGGGGATCCTTGGGGATCCTGGTGGGTCCCTCCAGCTCAGGATATTCCATGATTCCGTGGTCATATACTTAACTAGTCATATACATAACTAGTGATAATTTATGCCATACACATAAACATACCTTGTTACTAAAACTTAATTCCACCAGTAATACAAGCATCAATTTAAACAATCACACTCATTTTTCCTAGTGAATTTTGAATCCATTTCTCTAAGGCACTCCAGACAGACAGAGCACGGATGCCTTTAGCACAAATGGAGAGAGAAGAGCACACTTAAGTCCTGCGTGTATCTCTAGTATTTCTTCACCACTCTGCCTTGGATAGCTCTCCACCCACGTACTGCTCTTCTCAGAGCCTACTCCAAGTTTTCCACATGTACCCACCAGGCATCTTAATGAAACTGGGGAGCTCACATGTTAGTATCACAGTTTGGAATGAATCTGGGTTCCTTCTGTTAGTTCCTGATCATTAAAGTAATGAACAGGAGATTGAGAAGCACAGCTCTGCTAAATATTTTACCAAACTTAATTTCAATCCAATTTTGTTTCAATATAATGGAATTTTCCTGAAGGAAGACTCTCTAGAATCATGTGGCTCTAGCAAGATGTTCAAAGAGAAAAATTCAAATCTTACCTTGCCATCATCTTCTTCCAACTTGCTTTGTGTCTCAGCCCCATCTTTGACATGAAGATTCTAATTTTCTTCATGGTCTATGCAGTCCCTGTGGAAGAAATTGGATGCATTGAAAATATCTCAATAATTCTCACTGGTTTATGAATTACAGAAGTACATTTCCTAAATTATTAACCTCAATGCATGCTAACACCAAGAATAAGATGCTGTATGAATTCCCAGATGTGATTAAAACAAAAAAAAAAAAGAGAAAAGAACCCTGAAACCAGCAGTCATGCAATTACTTACTTTCCTAACAAAACAAACATCACTAAAGTTTAATCCAAAATTCAGTAATCCCTTCACTAAAGATAAGCCATATTAGCTAAGCAGGTAACCAGTTCAACTCAAAAAGGGGAAAGAAGTTGAATATGTATATAAAGAGTGCCAACACTATAATAAAGCCAATACTCTCAAGATAGCACCTGTCTCTTCTGTTCCTGTCCTTAATCCTAAAACCCAGTCAGTGTCCCTCAGGTGGGAAACCTGTCAGCATCCTGCCCTTTATCACCTAGGCACTTCCACATTCACAGAACAACTCTATTTTTCCCCTCCTCCTAAAGGAATCCTGTCACTTCCTCTTCAAAACCAGGAAAATGCTACAATGAAACTGGAATTTGGGGCTGAATCTAGCAATACAATGCACCAACCACACAAACTGTACACCAGGATAAAGAGGCAGGAGCAAACCTAGAGCAGCTCAGGAACAGTCTGAGGCCCAGAAGGGTTGGTTTCCTGGGCTGGCAGCTCCAGAGCAGGTCAGCAGTGAGCATGTCCCTGCCAGGCTGCTGTGCAGTGAACACCAGGACCACGCTGACAGGAGTGGCCAGGCCCCTGTCCCAGAGAGCCCCGAGCAGCCTGCAGCACCCGTGCCTGGCTTCCACACAGCCTGCTCAGCTGAGCTCCCCTGCCAGGGAGAGCTGGGGAAACTGTCCTTGTAACACATCCAGCTGGGCATTTCTGGACTTGGACATTCACAACTTTCAAATCAACAGTTTCAATGTGTCCGTTACACAGTATTTGAACTTCAAAAATTAAAATTAATACCAATGGTAGGGTAAAACTTTCAAATACAGTTTGGCAATTTATTATTTATTTTATTGCAAAGAATAAAATGCAGCTACCTGCTTAGAAAACTCACTTTTAGGCATTCAAATTTATTGAGTCCCCCAAAAACTGAAGCTCCCAGGTGATCAGAATCTCTTTAAAAACTATGACATAGGCTCTAAATCACTGCAGGGATTTTAGGAAATGTACCATTACTAACATTTTCTTACAATCGTCATCATGAAAACATTGACATTTTTGCATTATAAAAATCAGTACCACAGACAATCCATCAACAAACAGATAAATTAAATTATTACTCAAAATATTCAAGCCATCTCAGCTGCTTACAGGCTATCCTTGCAGCCTGGCATTAGCAATGTCATTGTTGCCTCTGACCTGCCACATTGCATTATCTTCACAATTAACCAGGAATCCAGAAGAACAATTTTGACCATAATAAAAAGATAGCCTTGAATTACAGCCATTAAAGAGACTAATGGAATTTTTATTTAGGCATCCCAAAAGATTTAATAGGAATAATAGCTTCAATTAAAAATTAAGGTTTACTTATGTAAATTAGCAAAAGCGGAAACACAGTTGTAGGTAAGTAGATGTTCTATTTAGAGAGCAAAACCAGACACATCTCTGAAAGTTTGGTTTCATTAAAAGGCAACTGGGTGTCCAAATATCCCTGGTTAAAAATGAACTTGAAATGCAAAAATAGAAAGCTGCTGTAAGCTTCTTTTTTTATTTGCCTGGCTCAGGTAACCGTGATAATTTTTCTCATGCTCTCATAGCATAGCAAACAGATCAAAGTCTAGACCAATAGAGTTATAAAATTAAGGATTTCACTTCTTATATCTGCACTAGCAAGACGTGCAGAAAAAGATGCTCCTAGAGCTGTGTGAGGCAAAATTCTCTCTGAACATAAGAAGACCTTCCAAATATGTTGGTCTAATTGGTAGGTAAATTTAAAGTCAGATTTTAACTTTATTTTTATCATATTTTTAAAGTTCTAATTAGTCATTAAAATAATCAGTGGTCTCAAATTTCTCCTGCAAAACAAATGCTTAAGCAAATTCCTGAAAGCTTATTCAAGCTTGAAAAATCCTCCTACCTAATTAAAAGCATTGAAAAAAACAGACAGTTGCTTCCTCCCTCTCTGTCCCAATTCTCCCTTTTTTCATCCTCTCTGTCATAATAAAAAGACATTTCAGAAAAAAATTGTCCATAATAAATGTATGAACTATCTGTGGTCTTTTAAATCTAGTTCAAGAAAAATACACTGAAAGCAATTTGCATTCACTCATGACTAACAAAACCCCTTTTGATGTTATTGGAAAAGAGAGAAGTTTTATTTTGAGAGCAAACTATCACCAAAATCAAAGGCAGGTCTAATACTGGAAAAGTCTTCCCTCTGAGCATGTGTCTATTGTGGTTGCTCACCCCCAGCTGGCTCATGAAATGGTTCCTTAGACATCTGTGCTGGGGCTGTTAGTCGGTCGTTTACTCTGTCAGGTTCTCCGGTACTGAGGAGATGAATCACAGATGACTGAGGGGTTTATTTCCTATATGCCACTTAAACATGTGATTACAAGAGATTCATTCACCCGAGTGCACCAGCCCCCATCTCTGGCTGATCAGCAGAGCCCGTGTTAGGGGAGTGCTGGGCACTGGGGGCTTGAGATGTGCTTTGTCACTTCCCTGACAGCACTGCTCCCTGAACCACGCTCCTGACACTTGGTACACCCGCCTGCACTGCCTGGCTTTGCAGCTGATGTAACGTGGAGACCAGCTGGGCTTTGAAAGCAGCAATGAGAAGGGAGAAGTCCCACTGACTGTGTCACAAACAATAACATCAGAAGCCCAGCTGGAAGAGGGATCCACTACTCCCACACACTTGGCCACTCCAGCAAGCCTAGGGGCCAGCAGGCTCTTTCTGTGGCTCACATTTGCTGTGTTTGGGAAGTCAGAGCACGGCTGCTCCATGCTGCGCTGCCCATGCGGAAAAACCATTCAGCCTCCATTCCTGAACATGGCAAACCCACAAACCATCTTCAGCACTCCAGAAACACACCAGTGAAGTCTCTATATCTATAACAGATTCAGATAAAATAGATCATATCTACTGTTTTGAACTGTTTGTCGTGAATTTTCCATCAAACCCTGTATTTAAAGTAGTTTCAGTTCCTCCTACAGAGGTCCACAGCTCTTTCTCAATGAAACAATCTAGCAGCTGCTTTGAGAGTTCCTTTGAGTCCAGTAAGGAATCTCATTTTGAAAATCTGCCTGTCTCTAAAGATCCACAGCCTCCAAATACACTGTGTTCTGACAACAAAAATTGTTCATTTTTGTTTCCATTCTCTGAATGCTTCCATTTGCAACAGTTTCCATGAAGGACTGTCATCAGCTGGCTGGAGACAGCATTTTGCACTGAGCCATGACTGGCTGCCACTCTGGTGCTGAGAGCAATGAATTCCTATCTGAATTCCTCTCTGGATTCCTCTCTGAATTTCTCCCTGTCTCCACTGACTCACCGGGGCAGCTGCCCTTTGTAGCCCTGCTGCTTCTCTCAGGGTGCTGTGCCAGTATAGAGGGGCAATTAGAGAAAGCACAAGGTCTCATTTCACACAGAAGATGATACATGATGTCTGTTGCACATGCTTAAAAAACATCAGCTTCACCAGTGATTGCTTAAAATAAATCATACAAGGACTGGACTGATGTCCTTAGTAGTGATACTGAGACTTTGCAGGAGAAGTTAGGAAGGAATATTAGGGAGTGCTGGTTTTATGCAAGGTAAGAAATACAGTTGTAAATTTGTAATCCATGCATTACAAAACAAGAAATAAAAAAGTCTTTCCCCCTAAAGCCATATTAAAAATACATGTGTTTGGTGAACTGAAACTTAACCATTAGGATTCTAAAGGCCAAAATTCAGTATTCTCTAGCAGATAAGGGCACCCTGACAAGCTTTCCTTTTAGAAATCTTGGCTGTAGAAATTTGCAAGACTAAACTGTCCCATGTCCCCTGCCTCAAATGTAAGTCCAAAGTTTAAATGAATTTGCTTTCAGTTTTGCTACAGCATTCTGTCTTTGAAAGGGTTTGAGCTTAGCTTTATGGTCAAAAGACTTATTAGAAGGGTTTTTACAGACCAAGTGACCATTTTTGTGGAATTCATGTTATTTATGTAAATTGCAGCAGATGGTAATTTTTTCAGGAAAGAAAAATTTCTAGTGTGTTGCTTTAGGACAAGATAAATAAGGTTGATCTTCAGATGCTTATAGATGAGGATCTGTTAAAGCTGTAGGCCTAAAATGCAGATTTCCTGTCAACTTTAATTAGCTTCTGTGAACCCTAAATTATGTAGTTGTTTACAATTAACCAGGGTGAAGAAAAGCAGTTTTGTCAACTTTCTGTTATTCACACTCATCCAAAAAGATGGCAAAGCAACTCTGTATTGTGACTTTTATGTCAGTGAGAGATGAATGCCAAGCCCTGGAATTACAAAATGCACAGAAGGACCTGACAGAGGCTGAAATGAGAGGAACAATAATTCCTTATACAGAAATCAAAGTGCAAACGTGCTGAGCATGATGTCAGTGAAAACATGTGATATTTCTTTGGACAGAGAAAAGCACCTGTAGGGTAGATATGCTGAAAATGTCTGTAGTTACAGCATTTGAGATGTTTCATTCACAGGAACACAGTGGTGCTGCCACTGTTGTTTAATATGTTCACACTTTAATGTGGTATATGCTAACAGTAACAAAAGACAAGGATGAATTCTGAAAAACGTTTGCATTACAGAAATGACCGCAGGTCTTACTTATTAGCTATGCAGTCATTAGGTAAATGTGACAAATCCTTATTCCTCACATGTGAACACTGTTGAGAAACACTCTCTGTAATCACTTTTTTCAAAGTGGCAGGGCGGCAGCTTTGTTATTTTTAAACAACAGAGTAGTCTGTGCTCTTCTTTATCCTTCCCAACAGATGACAATTTGGGGAATGGATAGTTTTCTGAAAATCACATACTGGTATAGGAACTAAGAATTTGGGGAAGACACTGCCTTTATGAACCTCTGTTCAAGTCAGTGTGTAGAGAATATAAAGACCAATCACAAAATTAACCATATTTCGGATCACTAATTCATCCTTCAATAGAAAACTCAACATCAGAACTACTTGCTACCTCCTGCAAGGAAGAACCATATAATGTTTCAGGACATTTTACAGAAAAAAATCCATCTCGTCACATGTACATTCTCAATCCCTGAGACTACTCATTGGGCAAAGTAAACAAGAGAGAATAACTAATAACATGGGATGCAATTACTAGGACTATCTAAAAAAAAACAGCTAACAAATCAAGAGATAATTTAATTCAAATAACAGTCAAGAAAATGTGGGCACCTAACATGTGCTGTAAGCTACCATTTAAAATCCTAGCCTATTTTACCTATTTCTCTAAAAAGTGGGAAAAAGAAGGAAAAGCAGATTATTTTCTGATATGGAGCCCCAGGTCATTGCAGCTGCACAATAATTAGATCAAAGTCAGAAAGTGCTGCAGTCAATGTAGATAGATACAGTACAAGATGGTTACTTCTTCACTATCAGCCTCTTCTCAGGGCTATTTTATCATCTTCTGTCACATCAGGAAGATGTACAATTTTGTTAATCTGCAAATCTGTTCAAAGAGAAAAAGAGGGTATTTCTCACAGTTCTGGGATATTATACACCTTGGGCAACTGCAACATCTTGTAATGACTGCACGAGTCATTCTGAATGTTCTTCAGTCCCTGGCTCTTTTCACCGACCAACACACGAGATTAGCCTTGTAAACTGAACTAGGAAGACGGTCTTTGGGTATAAACAAGCATCTTACAGTCACGATGAGGGTCTCTCCTATAGACACACAGATTCAGAATCCTGTAGCTGTTTCTCCAGTAGCTCTGTGCCTCTCTCAGACTCAAAATAGACCTGAAATAGCACTTGAGTGAAGCCTTTTGCACATTGACGTATTTACTTCTTTGCTTATGAGATAAAGAAGCAATAGACAGCACACAGATACTACACGCACACTACTACCACACACATTTTCTATGCCTGACCTTGATATATGTGACGTGATCTGTGCATAATGTGTCCTTGAGCAATTGGTTATTCACAAACAGATAGACACACAATTGGCTATCTCTAATTAAGTCCCATGTATGTGAGAAACAAACAGACATTAAGGGCTTGTTTCTATTCTGGCAAACACCCAACTGTGTCGGGAAGGTGTGCTGGGAGACCCACAATGGTTTCTACAGCCTGTAACTGTACAGTGAACTCACGTTCACCATTGAGTCTAAGAAGTTCTCGTCCAAGAACAGGAAACAGCTGCCTCCAAATCACCTGGCTGGACAGCAGAGAGAGAAGAATCAAAGCTCAGATAAGAGTGGGTATTGTCTCCGGTGGGCCCTGCAGGCAAAGAAACCCTCTGCTGGCTACAGACTGTACCGCTTGCTTTTAAGTTGTAAACACCAAATCATACAGAGATAACCAGGGCCATAAATAAAGGCTTTTAGAGGGCTTCAGCAATTTTTTTTTAACCTTTCTTTGCTAGTATCTACACAATATCTATAAATGTTTGTGAAATTAACTTTTATTAGCCAAGATGTCTACAGAAAGCAGATAAGACCTTTTCCTGCCATTTGTGTGCATTCACAGCAGAATCTCTGACTTGAAAGGTAAAACCTTTAGTAAGAATGCAGCTGATTGAACACAGTTTAATCAAGGAGTTGAGGTGCTCATTGCTATTAAAGAATATCAAAAGAATTCCTGAAGTGCCTATAAAATTCTATTTGCTAACATCAGATGAAAACGAGACTGCTGCAAACAATATAAATCAAGATTTACAAAGGAAATAGTTAAAAATTATTTCTTCACCTATACTATAGGAATTTGGGGTTTCAGCACCATCCCCTGAAGGGTTTGCCTTTTGAGACCTTGGGCTGTGCACGGTGCTGACCTGTGTTCATCACGGTGGGGTGAAGCAGTTGTCAATAAAGCAAAGTGTAAAGCAAAGAAATGAGCCAACAGTAGAGGTCAGCCATGAACTATAGATTTCCTCTCCAAATTTCTTGCCTGAACAATTCATGCTGTTTACTGAATACCCAAAAATATCTGGGGCACCTGTGCCAAAACAGCAGTGGATAACAGTAGAAGGAGGAAAGAAAATGAGTCTTCTTTCCAAAATGAGACAAGGCAAAAATCCAGATACTAAGAGCACTGCCATGGGAAGTACAAATGAATAATAACACTTTTTTTTCTGCAAATAACACAGAGCTCCCCTAGCAACTTGCTCTTGTCTGCTGGCTGGTCCAAAAAGGTTAGTATCTCATGGGAAAAAAAATCAACCAAAACCCAAAACCTCACCAGCTATTACTTGGCTTTTGGAGAGTTAGCTTTACTCCTTGCTGGTTTCTACTACCCCTTGGTAAAGCTGTCTGGCATGCTGGCTCATTTGAAAAGGGGAAGATTTCAGTCCTGCTGTACATGACAGCTGGAACACAGGATGCGCCAATTGCTGAACTACTCAGGTTGCCTCAAGATGCATCTGCTTTTGTGATCAACATTTAAAAATACTTAAACAGTAGCTACATAAATAAGGTCAGTGCTTAAACCGAAACAGACAACTCGGATTTTTAAAGCTGAGAATTAACATGGACTAAATAAGCTGCTGTTTGATGGTAATTTGAAAAACAAGCACTTAGTTACCCCTTGCAAATGATGACATTCTTCAATACCATTCTAAGTGCAGCTGCCTAGGACATTCATTTAATGTAGCAACTGGATTTGAAGGGCAGGAATTTGGACTGAAAGAAATAACCCATCCATGGTCTCAAAATTGCACTTAGAGCTGCAGATGGGAACCAGACAATCAACAAAATGCATTGAATTTTCTAGGCCTGCTTTCCAACTGTGGTGCATTATACCTGTACCAGGCAGGAGCTCAGCCACCATTTTACTGTCCTGTGTTTGTCAAGCACTAAACACAATCGCCCTCGGCCATGGCTTTTTTTCCCATATGTAGACAAAACATCCAGCACCTGAGACCCCAGGCCTGCATCTCTGCTGGGGATTTAACAGCCATGTGTGCAACATCATTGTGGCCATTGCTCTCCCCCGCTAGGTGTGACCTAAGCCAACCTGCTGGCTGAGGCCAGCAAGCACTGGCCCTGCCATGGTCCGTGCCCTGGCTGCCTTCCCCTTCCGCCGCCCTCCTCGCCCCCGGCAGGGGTTATCCTGCTCGGGGCACCCTGCCGCCCTTTGGGCTAATGCACGCCTCCCACAACAGCAGCAGCCGCTGCCGATGGTGAAGGAGAATGACCTGCGCCGAGGAGGGCCGGGGAGCGGTGACGGCCTTGGGGGTGGCTGATGCCCTTTGGCTTTTGGGGCAGCGCGGGCAGGGTGTGCTCCCCGGGGCGGTGGGGCCGGCTCCCCTCCCCTGTTCTCCCTTCCCCGAGCAGCCGGGGCTCCCCGCGGTGCCGCTGATGGCTCGGGGAGGGCAGCGGGTGCGGGCGGGCGCGGCTGCCCGGCAGGGGAGGGGGCCGTCCCCGCTCTCGGCTCTATAATGCCGGGGCCCCCTCGCCCAGCCGCACCGCATCGCTCTGGCTGCCGCAGCAGCCTGCGAGCGGCTCCGCTCCCTCCCCTCCGGCCCGGAGACGCTCGAGGATTAGGGAAGGGAGGGAAATCCATCCGGCGAGAGGCAGGGCGGGGAGGCGGGCCGTCAGCATCCCTCCGCTCCGCCCGGGCCAGCGGCGCCGTAGGGCGAGCTCCGGTGCGGACGCAGGAAGGGGCCGAGCTGCCGGAGGTGCCCGGGGCGCCGGCGGCTCCCAGCGGCTCCCAGCGGCTCCCATCCGGTTCCCAGAGGACCGGATCCGCGGCTCGGGGCTGGCGGGGCTCGGCGGCAGGAGAAGCCGCCGCTGCTGTTGGCGTGTCCGTCCCTCGCGGTGCCGGCTCTCCCGGGATGGGCCTCCAGGAGCTGACGGTGTGNGGTCGGGCGGGGACGGCAGCCCCGGGTCCTCCCCGGCACGGCGGCTCTCGGCCCCGGCCGTCCCCTTCTGCCCTCTCCCAGCCTCGCCGCTGTGGCGGGGCTCGCCCCCCTCCCGGGCCGCATTGAGGGCTGACCAGCGCTGGGACCTGCCGGGGACACGGGAGAAGGACGGTGGGGATGGGGGAGCAAACTCTGTCACGGGACTTAAATGGTGGTTGTCCCAGGGCAGAGGCTGCGGCTTTTTGCGGGGGGAGTTGAGGACTAGAAAATTGGGCAGAGGGAAGTCCGTCTGGAGTGGGACAGGGAGGGCTCACATCCAGAGCACCTGTTCCTACCCTGTCGCACATTCCCCTTCATTCGAAAACTGCCTCTTTCCCTGGTCTACTCTGCTCCATTCATGTAGACCTGGTCCTTCTCTCCACAGAAAGACAGCAGAATAAGCATCCTCCCTGGATTTGAAGTGTGAAAAAGACAGAAATCCCCAAATATTAGCATGTATATTAATGTAGTGTCTATCATCCCTGCTAGGAGCCCTGTACCTCACTTCAATTATAACTTCATGAACAGAGAACAAAGCCAAGTGTACTTGCCCCAAAGAGTTCTCTGTCTGAAGCAGCCCACAGGCAGTGTTCAGTCTAACCTGTGGCCATTTTTCTCCTATTGTCTTGCTGATGCCTTCTGCCATATCTCTGTTCTGCTTTTCTGGTTATAGCTATGCCAGGACAGGTGTCAAATCACAGGTACTGTATTTCCTCTTCATCACTTCTTGCTGCTGGACCAAAGGGTGTGTACATTGAGAAAGCATCATTAGCATTTAGAATATATCACTCCTGGCCAGTCAAGAAATGATCAAAGAGGTAATCCCCCTTATAGGCTGGGATGAACATTTCTGATTAGGATTTTGTTGTAGTTGCTAATGAACTATTTGAAATACAGTGGCATTTTTTCTGGGAACGCAGCGGGTGTAATAATAGATACATAATATCTGATAGGAGTGAAAAAGCATGCCTGAGCTTTTTCTGATGTAGGATCCTTATTATTTATCTTTTTATTCCTGTGCCCAAAGAGTCTCTGCAAGGAGAGTTCCAAAGGAAGCTTTACAAGGAGCTGCTGAAAAATTACAATCCGTTGGAGAGACCAGTTGCAAATGATTCCCAGCCACTCACTGTCTATTTCACTCTCAGCCTCATGCAGATCATGGATGTGGTAAGTCTGTAACCTTCTAGGAAACTATTTCAAAGAGTGGATTTTTCCTTCCTTATAAGGGACATTTGAGATAGCAAGGAAGATTATAAGAAACTGGAAAGCACAACGAATTCAAGACACAATGCCAAATTTTGTCTGCATCTTTAAAGAACTAAACCTAGAAGTACAATTTACCTCTTTCTTAGATCTCTTGTCAGAAGTTCCCCACATTTTCAGCAGTGGGGAAATATTTCAAGGGGAGCTCAGATGCACACTTTGCATTTCAAATCCTTAACTGTCCTTAGAACCAACAAGCAGTATAGTCTTGGAGGGATTTGCAAAACCAAAGGTCTTGATTTCTGGTGGTCACTTAAGAGCTGCCTATTTTGGAAGATGGAGGGGAGAGGAAATCCCGGCCAAAATCCAAGTTATGTTATTTCCTTTGGTATGTAGACAAGATTGCTACATTCTATATGCTTAAATAGCTACTGTATTTACAACCACACTTGATGGGTATATCAATAGGTATTCCTGTGCTGTACTTGTACAATGCACTGTGGGATCTTTTTGGGTTCAAATATGACTGATTTAAGCTTCACTCTTTCACAGTGGCACAGAGATGCAGCTCAGCATATAAGTGAGTTTACAGTATTCGTTTTTACTGAATTCAACTAGCTATGACAACTAATAAGGAAGTTGAAGTCTTAAAAATGTACTTGACCTCAAAATTCCATTATCTTCCCATCAGATGCCTCAGGTTCAAGACACAGAGTTAATTTCTTCTGGAGTTGTCAAATTTAATTAAAACCCATACAAAATGAAAGGAAAATATCCACAGATCACTAGCCAATCTGAGTGTAGTCAATGACTGGCAGTCTTGGCTATTATGGTTCAAAAGGGAGCTTTTGATCATATCTGCCTTTAAAGAACCACCCTTCATAGTCAGTCAGAAACCTTAGTTTTTGTACTGTTAGTTTAGTTACAGCTCATTCTGCTTGCCATAAAACTCACTGCATTTCTTTCTCTGAGATCTGGGATTGACAGCCAAAGAAAGAAACCAACCATGAAGTAAATTAAGCTTCACGCTATAAAACAAATGAGTTTTCTTCATTGTCAACAAGAAGCAAATGCTGGTGGGAATGACAGCTACTTGCAATAACAATTACTGGTTTAACAAGCTAGAAACAAAACATGTCACCATCATACTTTCCTGTAGTTTATATATTCAATTTAATGGCTTCTCAGCTGATAGCCACTGAGTCTAATTGGGAGTTAGACCTCTCCAGAGCCAATCCATCAAATCCCTGCCGGAACAGATTGAGCCAGGCTGGATCCTGGTTGCTGCTATTCCTTAGCTGAAGTCTCTTCCATTCCACTCTTTGCTGACAGGAAAAGGGAGACTGTATATGAAATCTTTTCTAAATACAATGGATGTTTCCTACCTTATATTTCTAGTTTTAACCTGTCCTATTAAAACCAGAAATTTTCTACCCCATGGTTGTAGATATGTTTTTCTTTTAGTGGTATTGCACATTAATATGCATGCTAGTATCAGCAGTACATAATGAGGGATCTGTAAGTGACAATTGCCCCAGCTTAGTGGAGTTCACTAGAAAATAGAATTAATTAATTGTCTAATGAGAATGCAAGCTAGCATAGTAAATTATACAAAATATTTCTAAATGGGAAGGAAAAGCAGTGGCAGCATGAGAAAAATGCAGTTTGGGGATGCATTACTGAAGAGGAGAGCTAGGAAACTAAGGGAGTGCTTAGAGAGGAAGTGGGAGTACATGGTAGGCCTGAGATACAGCAAAAGAATTTGGAAGAGGGGTGGAATTTAGATGGAAGAGGATGGGATGCAAAATGGAAAGTAAGAGGTTTGAAAGAGTGGACTTCAGAAAGAAAAATCTTAAGAGACAAAGACTAAGGCATATCTTACTAGAAGGAGAGGAAGAGGGGCTAATGGATGGTCATAGCTTCAGTACAATGGCAGTAAAAATAAAGAATAGGATGTAGATAAGCTATTTATTTTTCTCTACTTCTCACCTCATGGAAACCCCTCAATCTGCACCTAAAACTGGTCTTTGGCTTCTGCTTGTCTGATATTTCAGTGCTGGCATGGAATCTTAACCTAATTTAGGCTTAGGAAAATTTCTAGCATATACATTTTTGAAAAACAGATTATTGAAATACACTGGTATGATATAATTTCCACACTGGAAAAAATTAAACCCACCACATTTTTAAACACTATATGGGGGTAAATACCTTCTAACAGTGTCTTTTTCTCTTGTAACGTCCATCCCAATAACAGTATCAGAGGAGAACATTTAGCCACTGCCTATTGGTTTGGAGGGAACACAAGGAATAGACACAGCCGGAGTGCTGTTCCTACTCTGCTACATCTCATACAGAATAGTGAATGGCACAGAAAAACAAATGCAGTGAGCATGAGGGTGTGAAGTTTGTGCCTAGCCTGGCATTTTTACAATAGATATATCTGTATCAACTGTAAGTTAATACAATTAAGAGGAATATATCAGAGGGTATTTCATTCCCAAAAGTCAGAAGATGAAACCTTAGAAATTAAGTGGTCACACATTTATACTGCAAATGACTGCTTTGAGACACAAGCATGAAGAACTGGAATACACTGAGATAAAGAGTGATAGTTCAAACACAATTTTTACTGCTATCTAAATGAGTAGAAAAATCATAATCTTATTTTAGTTTGGACAGGGCCTCTAGAGGTCATCTTGTCCACTCCCCTAGTGCAAAGATGTCTTAAATGGATCATGTTGCTCAGGACTGTGTCCAGTCAAGTGCTGACCACTTAGACAGCAGGAGTTTCCACAACCTTCCTGGGTAGTCAGTATTCAACTACTGTCATGGTAGATTTTTCCTAACATCTAAGCATAACATCCTATTTTTCAACTTGGGAACAGTACAAAACAATTCTAGAAAAATGAGACACCTTTTCTTCCTCAGGAAAATAATAATAATTTGAAAAGATACTTTTGGTGAAATATTCCAGACTTTTTGACCATTTGCAGCAAGGTGTGTATATTACTGAATAACATAGCAGAAAGCTAGAGAATGCAATCTTGGTAAACTCACATGGCAGAACTCGTTCTTAGAGTAGCTGTCAATGGTTCACTCTCAATATATAAGTTTTTCAGCTTTCTGACTGGAATCTAGAATTTTTACCAGCTTTCTATGGGGCAGCACTTGGGGCAGCACTTTGGGAGTGTCCTAAGTTGATCTCAGCCTTTGCTACTGGAAGAAATCTCTCTGAGTTCTGGGCTCATGCTCCCACAGCTTTGGCTCGCACCACTGCGTCTCCGAGTGAGAGTTACCTCGCTCTTTTTTGAGGGGTCAGTTCTCTACATGACCTGTACTTTGGCTTTAGATTAGCTTAAACTGCTCACAAAACTACCTGTGGTGGTTCTTCACTTAACATGTCATATATTTCAAAAAACACAAGTGAGCTCTATCTTTGATTCAAGTTGCAAAACTTGGGAGAATGCTGGATCAATACCATCTTAGCTTGTGACCTCTTCAACGAGACTTATTGTGACAAACATTTTGGTGGGTATGAGCGTGACCATTTTGGTCTACTCTGGTAATAAATTAGTTAATTTTTTTGAATCAACATTTAATAATTCATTTAAGAAAGTTGAATTAAGCTACTTATCTACATGAATATTCAAATTCTTACTTATGTTGTGTAACACTACTTAGGAATCTTTCATGGTTCCTGAAGACACTTGCTAGCTAATTAAATCATTTACTACACAACAGTTTTAGCTTATTTTCCAGTTTCTCCTGTTCCCTTTTAAAAAAAATTCTAGTTAGGGGAAAGAAAAGCGCTGAATAGTTGTTTGTATGTAGTGAGCAGCAGCAGAATCTCAAGAGAAATCCTGTTCCTTTAGGCTGTTCAACTCACTTGTGCAGACCAAAGGATAAATGAAAGCATGCAAACTTTTTTACATTTATCTGAACTTAGTCAAAGTTTGCTTATCCTACATTGCCCTTGGTTACTTGCATGACTTAGTTTTCAAGAGCTTTTGTCCTTGTTTTGTTTTACACAGTGAAGTGATCCAGCTGACTACAATGACTTACATACAAGGCTTTGCAAAGCCTCTGCATAAGGATCTGCTGTTCAGTATTTGCAATCCAATACCCTGGACCCACTGGGCAACATAGTCATGTCAAATATCTTGAAATGCTGAAAAGAAAATTATGCTGTCATTCAAAGAAGCGTAACAGCTTCTGTAAAGAAACAGACTATAAAACAAACATCTTGCCCGCCAAAAAAAAGGGGAAAAAAAGAAATTTAAATCTGGAAAAACGAATAAAACAACCAAATCAAGAGGCTCATTGAAAAATTGTGCTAATGAAGTTCTTAAGCTGTTTATCAAACTTCAGCAGCCTCTTTGCAAACAATGTCTGTGGCAGAAGCTCATCAGATCTGCATTATTCTTTTAATTTTAGCATTCATTTGTGTACATTAGAAAATATCTTTCCAAGCTTTATTTTCTTCTCAGTTTGCTGCTTGAATTTTTTTCCCACCATGCTAAAGGGAGAAACTGTTTGAACTTTCATCTTGCAGCCATTTCCATTCCACCATAATTTATTTCTGAGAGTTTAGAAAACTGGAAAGGTGCTGGGATATGCCTTCTGATATTTTTAGTTAGTTTAATACCATGAAAGTTACTGGATTATAACAGAAAACAGAGGATTCTATTTTTCCATAAAATCTGAAGAACAGATCAGCCAAGAGTCTAAAATATTCTTATAATTGCTCTACTTTAACAAGCAGACACCACCTCTCCCTATCCTACTGTGGTGAGATATTAATATACTAAGAGAAACCACAATCTTATTTCTGTGATATTTGTCCATCTTTCCTGTGCTTCTAAATATCTTCTGGATTTTTTAACTCTTCTGTCAGCATTTTACCTAGTCTCCTCAAACAGTGTTAGATCTGGAAAGATACTTTAAACACAAGAGGATGTGTAGGATGGAATGGGAAGCAATGAATGTACACTAATTAAAGGCAGTTTGCAGGAAGGAAAAAAGGACTGACTAAAGGCTATTAAAAAACCATTCTGGTAATAGTTCACTTGAGGACATTAGAGATGTTCATTGTATGTAAAAATCAGAACTTCTGTTCTGCTTTCTGGTTCCACCGGAGAGATGTTTGGAACTTTTTTGTAATGCGAATCAGCTGGGGTTTTTCTGATTGTGCGGGTTTTCTTTCTAATAGGAGTAAAGTGAAGCAGTTTCTCAGACATTTTTCTTATTCTTTGTGATATAAAAAATCAGTTTGAATCATAAAACCTCAGTACCTCATTTTGTTTTCGAACTGAACTGGTATGGACACCCCATTAACTTAAAAGGTGACTAAACATTTACTTCTATGTTGGTTGTGATGAAAAGGGCCTGTAACCTTCCTAGGAAACAGATTCCTCTGTGACACTGCTGTAGAGCACAAGGACCACCACATAAAGCCTTCACATTTTACACATGGCCTCTTACTAGAACAACAGAACCTGCAAAGTCACATCATCTAGTAATTATTAGTAGTCCACAGTAATCAGCTAATGAAACAGAATTACAGTGCAAGATGTAATTCCTGGGAATCAGATCTGGATAATACTTAGTCTTATACAAAGTTTTAATTTACAGAAGTTTGGGACTGAAATGAATATACTCCTTGTAATATTCAGAGTTGTTCCTCTTTTTAAAAAAGACTGTCATGTTCAAATACTAGACAATACAGGATGTCACTATTTGATACACAAGTTCACATGTTTTGTTTTGACCAATATGGATCAGTTTGTTATGGTCTGTGGTAAATTGTTTTGAAAGATCCATATTTCTCTTCATAAATGTTCTTGTCCTTGGCTAGTGGAACACCATGGACCTGCACTGGCCAAGGATCTGGCTCCCTGAAGTACAAGTGCTAGGTGAGCATTTGCAGCCCTGTGTGTCTGGTGGATGTTTCCTGTTTGCCACGCTCCTGGCAGAGCTGCAGGCTCAGTCCCAGCCGAGGAGGAGCCCTGTGTGCGCGGCTGGGTCGCTGCCCGCACAGACCAATTACAGACTCCACAAACCTGCTGCTCCTTGGCAAAGCCTCTTCTGCTGGGCACAGAAAGATGGAAGCTGCCTTGGTTCCTCCTATGTTTGATGTGCCTCTGACTGCAGTGTCAACATGCACGAGAAGGGAGTTCAAATGCAGGTGGCTGCCCCTGCTGAACCCATTTCTTTTCTGGGAAGGCTTCTGGAAGTGTTGTGGGAGGATGTTGTGGGCTGGGTGAATTCTGTGGGGAAAAGCAGAATTACATCCTCCCAAGTAACCATCATGGCCTCAGCCACTCCTGTAGTGTGATCTGTGTGGGTCTACAAGTTGGCAGGAATGTGCTGCAGCAGTTTTGAGGATGATGGCAAGGGAAGGCAGGAAATGCTGCTAAAGAAACGCGGTATTTCTGTTCCCGTTCTCTGTCTCTGCTCAGGGCTGCATTCTCAGAGCCCTGCGGATACAGTGCCCGCTTTTCTCTCAGCAAAGTACACGCTATCAGAAGTTTCCAGTCATTTACAAATCTAATATTGCTGACAGCAGTGGAACAAAGTATTGTCAATGGATTGGAAGCAAACAATTCTGAATCTCTGAACAGCATATTATCATAAATACATTCAAATGTTAATTACTTCAAATGTTAATTACTTCAAATTTAGATGATACAGATGTGAATTCTTCAGTTTCTCCTGAACTCTTCACCATACTCAGTAGCCTGAATAGAATACTAAACAATCCAACTGTTCCCAATCTAAATATATCTGTGGGTTGCAAAAATGGAAAGGAAACAATGAAAAGAAAGAAAAGAAAGAGAAAAAGGTCTCACAATGCGTTGAAAGCAGGGAGCCTGTTTGTACAAGCACTTATATAATATAGAAAAATAAATCTTTTTAAATTCACTTAGAATTTTAATTACTTAAATAATGTACTACACTCTGTTAACCAATTTAATTTCTTCAAAATGAAAATATTTATTTTCCAAGAATAACCAGAAGCAGCCTGAAGTAAATGTCTATTCAGATTTAACCTTCGCTTGTGCTTGCATTTCCATGCCTGTTACTGCAACTAGAATTTGATTTGTAAAAAGGAAAGGCTGGTAACCCTGGCTTCAACAACAGCTAACTGTGAAGCACTAAGAGCATGGCATGAAGCCATGCTGCTGCTCATTTGCAGCAAGATAAGAATATGATATTCATCCAGTTAATCTCTCCCAAATCTTCTGGTAGTGATGTGAAGCCACATTTGCATGGTTTATAATCCTGTCTCCTCATTCGTTGTGTGCTCCTCATAAAAAACTCCCCTGAAGGGAAGATGATCAATAACCATGTGCAGACTTGGGGGACCCACGCACATGTTTAATTATGCAGCACTGCGACTTTGCACTTTCATTGGCTTGTTTTCTGCATTCAGTCAGAAGTGTTTGCACATTTCTGTGCTTGGAATCCCCTTAATTACTCTCAGTAACTACACAGGTGTGCTGGTTTAGGGTTTGAGAGGAAGGCAGGAAGGAAGGAATGAGACCTCTTACCCACCATCTCCAAAACTACTAAAAGCAAGAATGAGGACAGGAAAAGTAATGAGCACTGACAGAGCTCAAGAAATTCAGATGAGCATTTTTATGGATTTTGGAGTGCTCACTCCATCTCTGTCCCCAGAGACAGAAATAATCTTTTCACAGAGGAGAATTTGCTCTTTTGTGCTGTGGAAAAAGCAGCCTGAAGGACCGTGTAGGTGTTCTGACATTTCAGTCATGATGCTTGTTGCATTTGTGAAGAAACAGAGATATGGTTGATTTCCATCAAAGTATTCTTCTCAGCTAAGCTCACAGTTTCTCAGTGCCTTTGTAAGTGATTCTCTACAGGCATATCAGAGAAGTGGGGACAGCATGGATTTTCATGGAAAGCAGGAAAGGAAGACCCTTAAAAGAGGACTCTCGAATGTGTCCATCAGAGGATGTAGGGTAAGGAATAACTAGAACCTCTGTAATATGATTCATCTTCTCGAGTTATTGAAGTGTCTTAGCAATACTTCTGTGTCAAGAGTTGCAGAGACATTCAGCAGGATAAGCAATGCATTTTGTACTCTGCCCTTCCCCAGGAAGTTTTTTAATTGCCATGGTGATGTCTGTGCTGTATCCTAGACTGAACGGAGAGCGCAAGACATCCAAGATAGTGGGTAATATTACATATCACAGGAATTTAGGAGCAATTCCTCCTTGCTTAATTTTCCTGTACCTGGGAAGATGGAGGTAGGATGTAGAATAGTTAGAAAGACTGTCTGGGATGAGTAATAGGATTTGCTATCTGACCCTCTGAAGCTGGCTTTACCTATGTCCATTTGTAGTGCACAGAGCTATTCCTTGTGGTTGTGCAAGATGCCTTGGTCTCTGTGGCTCTGGTGTTCCTCAGAGGTTTCAGCTGAGGCTAAATCATGGAAAATATGCTCTGGTCAGGTGTGGAAATTTTTGTTGCTGTTACTCACAAAAAAAGGATAGCTGAACTAGTGAAATAGGAGAGATGAACTAGATAGCAGAAGGCTGGAGCTATATGCTCTGATCACACACAGGGGGAGGAAGTGACAGCTTTGGGTTCAGCTCCTTGTTCTCCCATATCTTTCTCTCCTCTCCCTGAAGAAATAACACACACATTTTCCTTCCACTTCAGTCTGCTGGTACATTGAAGTGTAACAACCTGACCTTTCAATTTCAGTGTTTTGCAGCTAACCTATAGGAAAATAAATGAAGTTCAAAGGCTTTGATTCCCTCTGGTTTTAACACCCTATAATGAGTGGGGCTATGGGGGCTCTCTTGTTTGATCTTATCTTGTGGTACTGTTGGTAGTTCCCAGATTCCAGCATGTGTTCAGAGCTGGGATGCCTATCCGTGTCAGACTGGCAATGGTAATCAGCACCTAGAGCCAGTATTTAACACTAATTCAGGGTTCAGTCCTTTCAACAGGAGTCTGCTACAAAATACACTGGAATCAAGAATTATTTGTAAATAAAGCAAGAGAAGACAGTTATTACTTTGCATGTTTGCAAGAAATTTAACTGCACTTTAAACTCTATGCTATATTCAAAAATTGAACTGAGTGAAACACCTACAATTAATCACAGACATTCATAAGGTAACTTGAAAAATGCAACTTGCTCTTCAAAATATATTTTTTTCATGCAAGATGTGCTGATGTATATGATTAGTTATGCTGTACTCTGTTCATTTCATATGCCTTATCCCTGCTTGTCTTTGCAAAGATGAGTGCGTTCATATCTAAATACAATCTCTTGTTGACAATGATGTACTGAAAAAAATAAAAAAAGAAGACAGACTGCTGTTACAATTACATCCCCATGGTAACAAAAAGGGTACATCATGAGGCTCTCACACATATTTATAATCTCAGCTTCTTTTTCCTGGAACTCAGTGAAAGCCACTTCTCCAGCCCACTGCTGGGACAAAGCCCTGGTGCAGCCAATGGCAGCACAACTCTCAGACCTAATAGAGCATAACAAACACAGAGACCTTCCTACATCCTAAGAAGGCTCCTCACACAGATGCTCTGCTCAGAGTTAAGGTCACTCTTTTATGCTCTTTCTGCAGCAGCTTTTTGCTGTGATGGATTTGCATCTGTCTGGGGAGACCTGTGTATGCATAGTCTGATCAAACTGCCTTTCTTTTAAAGCAATATAAAGAAATTGGAGAAAAAGCAAATGCTTTTTGCAAAAGCGTGTAAGACGAGTTGGTGTGGAGAAAATGCTGGCCTTTTTCAGACATAAACAGTGCAATTTAAAAAAAAAAGCAAAACAAACTACCCCCCTCAGAGTTCACCTGAATTAGGTTAAACAAAGTAATCAGACTCCTTATCTCATACTCCAAACTCAACCTTAGCCCAGGTAAAATTCAAATAATATTTTTCTAATTTTTAAGAAAAAAAATAAGATATTCAAAAAGCCAAAAATGAACATCTACACCTATCCCAGCAGCACAGAATGCTCTAGTAATATTTTAGCATTTTAACTTTAGAAACCTTTCAGTTTTCTCAGAACTTTAGCTCTAAGCAGAATCATACTTGTCTGTTGTATTCAGGTTTACTTCCTTACTGTTTTATTTCACTCCATGTACACCTGAACAGTGCATGGGACAGAGGAACTCCAGGCTTCAATACCTGTGCAGAACATATCTGAAAATCCCCATCTTTTTCAGACTTCCACATAGGTCAAACTCTACAGTTACTAAAATATGAACTGTAACTATGTGTAAGCTCATAGTAAACCTTTTATTAAATATGTACTGGCTCAAGTGTTAAACTTGACCAGGATTGTAAACCAGGGCACCTGTCCACCACTCAGAACTGGAGTTTACCTTTCCTCCTCTCCCATTCCCTCCCTCCTAGCTGCTGGATGCTTTTCCTTAGGAGTGTGGCTGGGTGACTTGCAGAGCATCCTCCTGCAATTTCAATCCCATGGAACCTGGAGCTCACTGTGGCTCAAGCACAGCCCCTGCACCCAGCACCAGGGGCTGATTCCCATTCACACTGAGCTCACACTGCTCTGCTCAGCCTGGCCCTTCTCTTGCTAGAGGGGCACAGTTTTCCTTGTGTTTGATTTGCTGAAAATAATGTGCTTGGTTAGGTTAGAGGGAAGATTTACAAAGTAATTTTTAAAAAATCCATTTGTTGATTTTCTACATATATATATATATATATATATATATATATATTCACATTTATAATAATTTAACTAACAAAAACCCTGCAAGAGAATAAATAGTCTGAACAATTTCACATGTTAGGGATGGGACATGTTTACAAACTATCAAGATGGGAAAATGCTCAATAATCACTAAGCAGCATATTCTATAAAGTAATTTAAAAAATGTCATTACATGTATATACATAGGCCAGCCTGGATGAGTGCATTTCAAAGGAAAGTGATATAAGTAGGCATTGCTTTGAAATAAAGCTTCCATATATTGAACTTTAAACATTACAGGCTAATTAAGGAAACTTTTATGAAGATAGGACATATTTTGAAGGAGAGAAGCTGCACAAAATGGAAGTAACAACACCAACAGAGCACTCTGCCAAGGAGCGGTAATGTGAGCTGGAATGTTTGGTTTATCCAGCATTATTTCCAGTAAGTGGGGCCCGCTCTTTGATTTATAGAAGAAATAGTTCTAGTAAATACAGCCAGGCAGATGAATTACTGAATGCAGGACACAGTTCCAAAACAAAACAAAAAATAGATAAATAAGAGTGCAGAATCAGACCTTAATCCCACCTGTTCCAGGCGGGAAACTTCACTGGATTAACAATGTCCCTCCCCTACAAATATTTTAAATTTGTTTATAAAATTGAGCCTACACATACAACAGTCATTAGCCCTAACACTCTGCTTTCAAACAGTCTTCAACTGCATTCTCTCTTCCTGCTGTACATTCTAGCCTTGGTTCTTGTTCAGATCTGCCACACCACTCAGAGGATTCAGACAGGAAACAGAGGAACTGTCACTGCATCTGGTACTGCCACTCTGCCCTTCAGGGTTATGGAACATGGTTAGGACAGCAGGCTGAATTGAGAATATGCCTGGCATGGTTTAACCCCAACCAGAAACTAAAACACTGCATGCAGTTGCTCACTCAGGCCCCTCCCCTGGTAGGGAGGAGAATTGGAAAGAAAAGGTAAAACACATGGGTTGAAATAAGAACACCTGAATAAGTGAAACCAGCCCAAACCAGGAAAATGCTAAATATTAGGGGACTTCAATAACCTTTATTCACTGTATCATGAATTAATGGGAAGAGGAGGTGTTCACAGAAGTGTTCAAACTCTACCTGTTTCCCATATATAACAATTAAGTATCTCAGTTACCCCAGAATAGCCATTTATTGCCTTGTTCCTCATTAAATTTACTGTCCAAAGTAATCTTTCCTAAAAAATCTGAACAGGTAATGGCAGCAATCTGTGCCAGTCTGTGTAATCTTTATCAACAAAACTCCACTTTCCCCAGTCAGGAGCAATTCTCCTGAGCCATTCTTTATTTCAAAGACCTTCAGCATGCAGACTGCATGAAGAGCCATTCGTATGCCATCCATCACAAATCTAATAAACCTAAGAGCTCAGTGGAAGAGAAGTTTTCAAATTTCATTTTAATTAACTACTCACATTTTGGTTGGCCTTCATAGTTTAATTCTTTGATTTAAAAAAAGGTAGAAAAAATTAAATCAAAGATCAGGAAGCACACTAAGTAATGAAGACATTTTCAGGCTGGGTTTTGGAGATTTCACTATAAAACTTACTTTAATGCTACAGGAGATACTTAACTAAATCCTGAGCACAGCTGCAATTATCCCTAAAAGTCTGAAGGAACCAGAGTGTGAGTTAGTGAGTGGCAAGAATCAGGCAGGTATCATCCTAGCTGTGAAGGTGCCTCGGGCTAAATTTGCTTTGCACTGGAATGCAGGAAAGAAGGTGACGGCCTAAACATCTTCAGCTTTCAGTAACATCACTAGTTAGGGGCTGAATACAAAATAACAAAGACCAGCTTCCAGGGGATTCTTTGCACCAACAGAATCAGGAAAAATTAGCAGCTGATGTAAAGGGAGTGGCCCTCGTTTTACATTAACACCCCAAGGCCAGCTCATGCAGATCTGGCACAGCATCTGACTTGTGCTGGTCAAATCTGGCTGAACAAGTTTGCAACAGTTGCTGTAGTTTTGAAGGAGCCTCCCTTTCCCACCACAAGATTGAGTCAGAAACGTAAAGCAGAGCTCTGCTTTTATACAAAATGTCACTGGTATGGCAGAAGTCAAAACACTAAATAAAAATGTGTGTTTAAGTTTGAAATAGTCTCAAAAATGTGGTGTAACAGTGAAAATGTATATTTTTCACTTCTGACATTTTATTGAATATTTTTCTGTCTTTTGCAACTATTTTTAAGAAATCAGAAACATTCTGTCATCTGTTCCTGATGTTGAATCTCACATGCTGGATCATGGAATATTATTGGTATTATTTATGCAGTGGTAATAACTGTTTATGCAGCATTTTCTGCATAATTGGAAATATGTGCTGTAAGCTGAGTCAAAACCATTTTACTGTATAAAAAGGTCTCTTACTGACCACTGGAAAAGTGAAGAGTAATTGCACTGGCCTATTCCTTTCATGGTGAAAAGGAAGTCAGGTGGGAAAGAGGCATTAGGAGATCCAATCTTTTATATCACAAATCATGTACACTGACTTTATTTTGCTTGAACAACCTTTTTTTCACATTGACAGTTCTTTGTTTGGCTTTTTATTCCTATACAAACCTCCCCAAAATTCTTAATTCCCTCTACAACAATCTGCAAGATCAAGACTGGCTGCAGCTCCAGCCCACACCTATGGGTGATTAGGGGTAGTCCTTGGCCAGCAGCTGCAGTCTTCATTTCAGTGTCCCTGCAGAAGCACCAGGATGGCTTTTTAAAATAACTGATTTTTATCCTCACCACGGAGATAACAAAATTCAATTTTGTCTGCATGACTAAGAAGCCCTGAGCCACCTTTAGTAGAAAAGTTTATCTATAACCTTGGCACATGGAGAGGATATTTGCAATAGACCCCCACGTTGACTGAGTGTGGGAAGACTGAGAGGTCACTGCGGTGCTCTCAGGGCTGCAGGGGGGTGAAGCTGGAGCAGACACTGCTCTGGCCTCTCCTGCAGGTTGGCCACACAGGGAGCTGCTGTGCACCAGCACCTCGGGCAGCGATGGAAGTGCAGCCCTTTCACTACTCCCCGTGACTTTTGAGGATCTTGGATTCATCCTGCCATTATGGCTGCCTGAAGTATGGACATAGCACCGATCTTTTGTCACCTGGCCAGTTTCTGAGTGCTTAACTCACCCTCCAGCCCATCCTCTCAGTACTAATCCTGTAGGAATTCAGGCTTTTTCAGCTGATAGAGTTTAGTGAGCTCAGTGCATGACCTTAAAAAGGAACAGGAGGAAAACCCCAAGCTGTGTAAAACAAAAATTAAACATAACAGGATTTTAAATGATGGGGGGGATGTCATTAGGCACAGGTAATTTGACACTGTGGATCAGAAGATGTCGAGAATGTTTAACGAGCAAATGCTGAGACAATAAGAGCTAATGAACTGACTAACCTGCTGGTTTCAGGAGGATGACATTCAAGCACACAAAAGTGAAAAGCAGTAAAGAAAGTGTCTTACATGTTTCTCACTGGCTGTCAGGGTGTTGTTAACTTCAGACTACAGTTATTAGCTTCAGTTTTGCTAAAAGGTACCAATCAGCAACATAGTATTATGGTATAACAAGTGATGTCTTAAAACATTCTTACAAAGTCATTATTAAGGTTCAAAGTAATTGAAGCCCAGTTCAAAGAGCCATAACTTTTTCTGTAATGTAGGTGAGATTCAACCATGTAAAAATAAAGAATGTAAATTTGAAGTGCAGAAATTACAGCTCATAGATTTTAGTCAGGATATCACCTTATGCTAGTCTCTAGGAAGTGTGTGTTTCTTGCTAGGTGCTGCACATCACTGCATGCCACTCTCTAGGCATGCAGTTTTATTTTAGTTGTTTTTACCTTGCAGTTGCCACGTAGCTTTTCTAGTGTGGACACTACATGTGCTGAAATCCATTTGAAAGTCTACAGATGTTGTTACAGAGTTTATTATGTACAGGCTAACACTTTTCACGCAGCATTATCAAGTTTCTATCTCTTCTTTTATATATTCTGATGAGCACAGGGTAAGGGAAGGATCATTTGAGAATCTGGTAACTGTATTTCCAAAGGTGATCAGTCCGATGGATTGTATAAATTGAAAAAACAGACAAAACCAGGAGGAGGAACTGGAAGAATGGAGACACTGCAATTTCCTTCAAAGACTTGTAGGAATTATTACCTCTACCTTCATAAATGAATGAAGGACCATTCAAGTCTCCTGATGTCAGCTACTTTCCCTTCATTAACTGCACTGCCACAAAATAACATGTCAAGCAGTCCTGTAGCAATTTGCCATCTGTCCTCTCAGATCCTGACTGCAGTTATGGATAGAGATGACCCAAAGCAGCCTCCACCCACCTCCCCCTGTACCAAGGAAACCTAACTCTCCATCAGCAGGGCTACTTGGCCAGTACTGTCAGAACAGCAAGCAACTTAAAGCAGCTGGTATGGAGGAGAAACCCCACCAATCCAAACAATGCGGTACAGTGTCTGGTCTCATTCTCTGTTGGGAAGATTCTCCAGCATCTCACATTATACTGTGGGGCCATTTTTCTTTCCTCCTTTATAGCAGAAAGGGTTTGTAATAGGAGCTTCCTTGTTTTTGTGTTCAAAACACATAGTGTTCTGTGTTTACAAAATGAAGTGACAAAAACTGGTGGAGTTCTGTGAAGCATTTCAAGCCCACCCATCATTTTACGGGGAGGTACTGCTCAACTCTGTTGAAAAGAGCATTCATGTAGTTTGCTGTGAAGCATTAAAAACAGTGTTCAAAAACTCTCCTAAGCAGGGGGAAACCCTGCAGGATGTCTCCTGCCCCATCTTTTACCAGCTTCACTTGGGGCCACAGAGAGTGACAAACCCTCTAAAATCAGAACCTTTCCTCTAGTGATGGATGAGTCAATACAATAGTGACTAAAATGTTGGAAATTCTTTGCTCCAACAAACAGTATTAAAAACTCAAAACACTGCTATAAACCAAGCCTCAGCAGGCAGTAAAGTTTTTATAGATGAGGAGCAATGGTAGGATTTATGATTCAAACAATGATGGAACCTTAAATATAGTGATCCAAGTGGAAATTAGTTAGTTCATAAGTAACCCTCTTTCAGGCTTTAAATGCTTCAAATAACAGAAAGAAATACATGAAAACAGCATGGAACATCTTCACTCAGGGCTTGTCTTCACAGTACAACTCACATTTGCATCAGTGCTCTCAGAATAAGTTCTTTGAGCTAGGTTTGAGTTCAGAATAACTCTTGGCTTTCAGAATATGCTTGCAGAGTGTCCTGCATGCCAACCTGCGATGGCTCTGCCACGTGCCTGGCAGTGGCAGGCAGCTGAATCATGCTGCCAGCAGCACAGCTGGTTTAAAAGTCTGCTGTCCCCCTCAGCTCTCCTACTCTGAGTGCTCAGTGGTGGCTCTCTGGGCTGGGTCTGTGATGTGCACTGATAGTAGAGTTCCTTCCTGCTACTCCTAGAATAGTTCCCATGCCTGTGCTGTGGGCTCAGGCCCTCCCAGCAGATCCCCACGGCACAGCATCAGCTCAAGCACCAGCAACACTCCGGCTTCAGTACAATCTCTTTCTGGCTGCTGAAAAGGACTTTTTGAAACATCACTAATTTAAAGCTGAGGCCATTCACGTGTAGAAAGAGATCGCACTGGGAATAAAATCAGAGTTTAACTCAGGATTTAACCATGCAGGAATACATGGCTAATGGTCCTGAAACAGGCATCCCACAACACAATGGATTCTGAATTGCTCTGCACCTCTGAGTAGCCATTTATGCCTGTGCAGAGAAACCACCCAGCAGTGGTGCTCTCAGCTTTGCTCGGGTGCTGAGCCAGGACATTGCATTAGAGGAACTTGTCATGTTCACCTGGGATAGCATACAGAGCTTTGATAAAATGTTATTGAACTTTGGAGGATAAGTTATCATTGGCAGTATTTCCATCTCACATAAAATTGCCAATGATGAATAGAAACATGTAGGTTTTACACACCCTGAACTGGCAACCCTTCTCAATAGACTTTAGTTCATGGTGATATGAATGATGTCTTAAAGATTGTTTCTTCATTCATGAATTTAGGATCCCATACAAACTAGTTTTGCAGTGCTTTAACACTATAAGCAGGTTGTTGAGAGACGTTCCAAATTAATGTTTATGCATCTAGAGAATAACAGCTACTAGTGCAAATTAATTACTGCTTTGCCTGCCTGACATCTTCAGCAATGCCTTCACCATGCAGATTCAGTGGGGCTTAATAATGGATTTCTGAAACCAAATGGTAAGAGACCTGTTTCCCCAGGATGCCATTTAAATGAGTTGTTCACTTGAGATAGTTTTGAAAAAGGTTCATAGAGGTGATGAAGCAGAAAATAGAGAGGAAAAGTGCTGAATGACTAGCTGTGGTCTGTGATTATTTATGTTTTTTATTTTATGTTTTGTTTTAAAGCAAGGTAGGAGTGTGCATGAAGGTAGACTTTATTCATGCACATTGCCATCTTTATTTAAAATCTTGCTATTTGTATGTTATACATTTAGTTGTGATTATACACAGCCTAGTAACACTGTCATACATTTACTGATGCTGCTCCTCAAAAGGTTTCTCTTGCTTTAAAAATGCCATTGTCCCTTGCAGGGTGTTTGATTTTACATGCTGTGTAACTTCCTACTATTGTGCTGATCTAAAATGGTTGCAATGAAAGGTCTCTCGGGAGTTCTTTTTGGTTCATAGTTCACAAAATGAGAACAGAAGAGGAAAAATATTGACTTCTAGTAAAGTGTGCTATTAAAAAAGGGGAGTTTTATTGTATGAAATGTGATTAAACATTTTTGGCCATTTTTTTGGCATTTAGGAATGACATTTAAGTTCAAGAGTGACAGATTTAAGTTCAGAGGTCTAGACATATGAGATCTAGACATATGAACAACTCTGGCAGTTGAGGCTGTACAGGTGACTGAATTTCCTGTGACACTTTCTCAGACTGTAAATGGAACTTTGACTGGTGTTGGGACAGGGATTGCGTGCTCATTCTGGAAAATGTGGAATACTGACTGCATATATAGTATCTTCCATTAGCTTAACACAACCCAGGTGGATGCTGATACATACCTCCACAGAAAAGGTCACTGATGTTTTCCTGTGTCTGGGCAGTAAAGAATTAAAGTCTACAACTTCAGCATTAAGATGCCTGCTGTGTCACCTGAACTTATATCAAACAGTCACAGGAGTCCAGGGGAAAGGCCTTCAAAGAATGATAATATTCTGCCATGACAACAGGTTTCTAGTAAAGCTGATGCAACACTTTTTGTATAGTTCCACTGACACGAGTGGTGCTGCCTGCCTGTTAAGAAGCTCTCCAAAATGGCCTCAACACATGCCCTCTGAGCTTAGCTACACTTTGCTCATTATTTTTTCTACTGCCTGCGTATGTCTGGTAGATAAGGTTAATTACTGAGAGGGCTGCTCCTAAGAAAGGTGGTACAGGCAGCCCCTACTATAATCTGCCTTGCCTTTGGAAATTCTTTATTAAAGAAGGAGCCCCAGGGAAGAGCCTGGCAGAAGGATATCTCCAGGAAACAGTTTAACTGATTGTGGTTGAATGAAATTGAAATTAAAAAGTACCTGTGAAAACTTCCATTCCAATAAGGGAGTGGCAATGATTCCCATTGCTTTGAAAGGTACTTTAGCACAACTGGCTATTTCATAATAGTCAAATGTATTTCATGGTATTATTTTATCTATATGGTACTAAGCTGTGGTTTTTTCTTCTTCGTCTCCTCCTTCCCTCCAGGATGAAAAGAATCAAGTATTAACAACAAATATTTGGCTACAAATGGTAAGTTTTGAAACAAAGTATGTTTCTTTTTCCTTGCAGTGGTTTGAATTTTGGAAAACTTTCAGGTCTGTAAGAAAATATGAGTTGACTCCTAATTCCATGTCAGATTTTCTTTGCTACCACTAGATACCACAGCAGAGAACTTTGTCCTCATTAACTCATGGCCAGCATTGCTGGGCAGGAGTCAATTTTTACTCACTTTTTAATAAATGGAAGAACAGATAACAGACAATTCAAGAACTTTGTGAGAGTATTCTGAAATTGTTTTCTCTGAAAGGTTACATTATGACTCAGAATTAACAAGGTGCTTCTTTAGCATGCTGACTCTTGTGGAGTCCTAATGCATCCACAAACATTGCCACCTTAAGTTTGCCTTAAGCTCTGCAAAGACAGGGTGATGTGGAGTTTTCTCCATCCATAGCAGCATGGATGAGAATTTGCCATTAGTTGAATTCCCATCAGTATTACAGAAACTGAACTGCTTGGGTTAAGTAAAGGAAGTTATAGAAGTTACAGAAGATTTCTATTATTCCAGACAATCACATGGCCTTTGCAGAAACTTTACACCTTTCAGTTTCTTCTACCAGCTCATTCAGTTTAAAGGCATTATTTTTTCCTTTATTGTAACATTTTAGATAGAGCACCTTACTTGCACTAGGGTAGGCCTTGGCAACAAATGAAAGACTGTTCTGATGACCTGTAAGGATAGCATGGCTATTCCATATATTCACAAAAAATATCTGACGTGGAAGAAGCAATCAACTCATGCTTTTTTACAGGCCTGTTGTACAGCAAGATTAAAACTGTAAAATATAATATGTTTTTGGCTTTTAGCTACAAAGACCATAGTTGCTATGATTTCTTACCAGTAAGAGATAACAATTCATACTCAAGAGGCTGTAATTTATTTTCCTTCTCTTTTATCTCACAGCATCCTTATCCTTTTTGAGTTTATTTTTTTCCCCTTAGGAAATTTTTGGTTATATTATACATTCTGTATTTCTTTTGATTTATCCACCTTAGCACATACTGGATATGAAGCACATTATGACTGCAATGAACAGATCACTTGGTTACTACAAAAGAATGTAGCCACTCCTCATAGCTTGTTACACATAAAACTAAAAGTGCATATTTTATTTTATAAAAGTGCATATTTTTGCATATTAACTGTCTATTAATGGTGTTCTAGAAAGATTCAAAGCATGCTTAAGGCAAACATATGTCATTTTATCATTCTAAATGATCTGAAATAAGATTTTCCCTGAAATCCTTCTCCACTGCATTCCTTGAAATATATGTGTGTATAATCAGCAATGTATCTTAAATATATTTTATGTAATTATCCCCAAAATACTTAAATACAAAAAATAACTTGAGAGAAAGGGGAATATAAATCTAGTATTTATACATGAAGATTATTTCATCTGACCATTATCTCCATGGCAATACTGTTCAGCATCAAAAATCTAAAACTTGATCTAAGTTATAGGAGGAGCCTTGCTTAATCACACAGATGGTACTAACCAAAGCACCCTGAGCTTTTTAATCCCAATTAAAGGTGCTTCAGCTCCTTTAATGGTAGCTCTAAAGTTAAGGCAAAATGAAGCAGATCCTGCCCTGCTGGATGGGTGAGCACTTTGTACACAGGGCTAACAGAGCAACCATAAAATCTGCTTAACATTATCTCTAATGCAGGCTTGAATATTAAGTTTTCTGTTGCCCTTGCACTGTCTTTACGTCACTCAGCATCACCGTGCGCTAGAGTGTAGTGGCCATGGTAACTCCAACGTAAGCGGGGATAGGAAATGGTTGGATATGTTGATATCCAGGATGCCTTCAGCTGCCAGTGAACGCAGCCTGCAGGTCCCAGCCCTGCCACCACGAGTGCGAGTGACCTGCTCTGGCAGCTCCTGAGAACGAGTCACCCAAGGCCATGAGAGCCACGGCTTTCAGTGCCTTAAACCCACACAGCTTATTTGATTACATTGCTGGCCTTTGGGAAAAACAGATGTATCCTGGCATCTCAGGACTTCTATATTACACAAAGATGAAGTAAAAAAATTACAGTCACATTTGTCAAACAGGAAGATCATGTAAAACAGTTTACTGGGAAAATGCATGTAAAACTTCTAAAAAATATAAGAGAAGCAGGTGATCAGCTTACAGAAGCTGTGGATAGATGACTGTGAGCAACACATGTATCTTAACTGGAGAACTGTGAGAACAAAAACTATGAACAGAGCCAAAGAATTGAAGATTTCTGTAAAAAACTCTTATCTGTAAAGCTAAAGGAAAAAACAGTGCATGACTCAGATCTTTTGTCCAGTTTTGCTACAAACTCATTGTAAAAAATGAATGAGATAAATATAGTAGCACAGGCCAAGAATAAGTATAGTAAACACTTCACAAAAGCTGCATGATGAATGCTATTAGTTGTGTTGAATGCATCAAAATGGTCATTTGTGCTGTTGTAAAGGTATGAGAATGCATTTGAACACCTGCAGCAGGAGGCTAACTGGGGACTTGGTGTATCAACCCAAAACTTGCCTGTGACAGTAATGCAGGGAATTACATAGACCACTTTGATGTGCATACCCCATGAGAATGACCAATAACATTTACCTCCACAATACCCACTGGCAATTTTTCCTGACCTTAATGTCTATCAAACATTTTGACAAGGACCACTAGACTGAAGGGTAAGTGTTGTACATTTACTCACCCATTTATAAGTTTACATTTAAGAAATTAACATTTGGCATTCCAACAGCTTGGTAGATCTGGACAAGTCCTCATTGTAACTTACAGTGTAACTTACGTGATGCCTACAGCCAAGTGAAGTTAATGTAAACAACATAATAATGGAGACACAGAGAAGCACATTATAATGAAGAATAGACATAAGAGAAAATTTTGAAACTTTTGTAAAATGAATTGAACTGTATTCCTTAAACCTTTGGTGCTCAACAGAAACCACCCTAGTATCATGACAAGTCATTTGCATAGTAAAGAGTGATGTACAACCTCGATTTCAGGGAAATACAGCAGCTCATGCTACTATTTCCCTGGAGTGCAGGAGGTGAGCAGCTTGCTGGGGCTGCCAGAGCGCTCAGCTGGCTGCAGTCTGGGGCTCTGCTCTTGTTTATGGCTGCGCACCACCATGTCCTTCAATGGCAGAGTGTGGGATCTAACAGTGCAGAGCTCAGATCAAAGCCCCACTGGTGCAACTGTGCCAGCCTGCCTGTGCCAGCCTGCCAGTGCCAGCCTGCCTGTGCCAGCAGCCAGGCCTGGGCTGAAAGGAGCACAGGCAGCCCCCGGGCAGCTGCCTCCAGTGCAGGAAGTGCCAGCCAGGGAGGGGGCTTGTGGGACCGAGCAGTGCTAAGGAGCAGCTGCCTCAGAGTTTGCCCAGCACCAGGCCCCAGGAGCTGCCAAGACCTTCTGCTGGCCATTAACCTTGTGCCATTACAGTCATCTTCTGTCAGCAGTGAACGCTGGCTGCTCTACCCCGTGGCTATTAGCAAGGTACTACAACCTGAGAATCTCCAACCACAGAAAACAAAGCTGTCTATGAAGATAAAGATAAGTTACTATATGAACTGTAAAAGCAGTTCAATCCCAAACTGGCACGTGAGACAGTGTGAACAACAAAACACAAGCACCTCAAATCTCTTCTAGGCTGTTATGTGCACTGCAGTGTGAATTGAAAATGAGGGGTTTCTGAGTTCCATTATGCTCTAGGTGGCATAATTCACTCTTTCCAAACATTTCAGTCCCTGAAGCTAAACAAGAGAACACCTATTGTTTCAGCCCATCTTGTTCCTAGAGAACTACAGTAAACCAGTGGATGAGATGACCTAACTTACTTTTTGTGTATATGGCTTAGTACTGGACAGATCATTATCTACAGTGGAATGTGTCTGAATACCCGGGAGTGAAGAATGTCCGTTTTCCTGATGGACTGATTTGGAAGCCTGATATTCTTCTCTATAACAGGTAGACACACTTTCATTTGTGTGTGTGTGGGGATGGAGGGAAGATCAAAGAATTATAGACTTGCAAAATATCCCTTGAAAGCTCAACTGCTCTAGCCTTTCCTGGGAAAGGGAGTCTACATGAAGTTTTCTAGCACCCTGTCCAAACACAAAGATAAGACAAGGTAAATGACATAATCATCTCATCAAAATGCCTAGATTTTAGAAGATTTTCCAAAACTTTCTAGGTGTTTGGAATACTGGAAAATTACCAGCCTCCTGTTCACAGAACAGAAGGACATATTTAATATAACAATAACAATATTGTCCCTACTACCATTCTAATAGAGTAGCTTTTATTAAATGGTATTCAATGGTATGGATAGTGATAATTTTCTCTAAAATTTTTTGGTCTAAATGGTTACTTGTGAATTCAAATCTGATGTTTGCCTGCTTGTCAGGGTTTAGTTTGGGTTTCACTGCAGACAGGAGAGGTAATTGCCAGGAAGGATCTTTGCATTTTTCCATGTCCAATTTTGGTGTTACTCTTTCCTCCTGCTACAAAAATAGCTGGGATATTTGCTGCTCTCCTCGTCAAACTGCTCTGAGTTGGGCCTATTTCAGGGACAGACAGATTGCCATCAATCCAATGTAGAACCTTTGGCTGACATTGAGAGATTCTTTGGCTGTACTGTTACATGGTAGTTCCCATTGTGGAATTTATTTAGTTCAAAATATAAACCACTGAGAGCTGCCTGTTCTATAACAAGTTGCCTTTTGCTGCAGTCGTTGTGGGCTTGTGTGCTGGTGCCCAGGTACTGGAATGAACTTACATCTGCTCTGTCTGTGGAGCACTGGCTCTTCTGTGGTAGCCAGGGTGCACTGTTTTGCTGCCTGTGCAGATGAACCTTTTCTCTTCCTGATGGCGTGCTTTCCTTTGTTTCTCTGCCATATGTCTCATAAGAACACACCCTGCTGTGCTTATCAACCCGATCCCCCTTCCCACTTCAGGAGCTGCTTTTTGTTGCAACAAGACCTAGAGAATAGCTGTTCCCAATGTCAGCTGCAGTTTTTCTCCTGTTTGCCTTTTGGTGAGCACCTTTATGTTCAGTGTTGCAGTCACAGGGGCTGCTGCACTGTAATAATGGGATAACAGCACCAGTGGCAGCATTTGCCAGGCACTGGGGTACTTCTCTAGGGCCTGCACTGGGGCAGTGCTTGTCCCAGAGGTACAGCTAACACTGAGTGATCTGAGGGGAGCTCTAGTGCAGTTCACCATACTCAGGGTATGGTGAACTCACCATACTGCCTGGCAAGGTTACTACTCACTTCTGGTTTACACATGGCAAGTTGTCCACAAACCATCCTAAAAAATTCTTTCAAATGCTTGGTACACAAAATGGAGCAGCCTGATACCTGAGACAGGTATTTTTTGAAACATTAATCTTCATATAGTTTTCAATGCAAATTTGTTTTCTTGAGCAGTTATCCCTAGCTACCTCAATTCCATAAATGACAGTGAAGAATCGGACAAATGACACCTTCATTTCCATTGTCCTGATGAACAACACACTGTGTATACCAAAAAATTGGTACTCTACCACATCAATCTAGTGGTTTCCAAAAAAATGAATTATGACAATATTCTTCCTCATATATATCACACACGCGAGAGAGACTTGCAATGTGCCTGATGATTTAGGCTTCAGTATTTAAGTATATCCAAAATGAAAAGGTAATGTTTTAGAAATTAGTGATATTAATACATGCATGCTTAACTGTAGCTGGAGTGGTTTATAGAATGAGAAGGGTCACAATAACCTGGAAAACTGAAAACACAATTTTTCTGTTAATGCAGTTTTTCAAATCTTCGGATTGTTAACTATGACTCAGTCATGAAATAATTATTCTACAGTTTCTCTATTACAAATACATATTTAATCCAAAAATCTTATGCAGAGTTTAGTCAGAGAGCAAAGCTATTTAAAATAAATTCTTATTCCTGTATGAAATTACATTGGGAATATTATGATATTCTCTTCTAGTGACATGCCATTTTGAGATAGATGCTTTCAATTTCTATGCTTCACTAGGGACATGCATCTGCAGTTACAGAGAAATTAATGAACTATAAATTCACTTTCCATTTTAATGAATGCATGTTTCACTATGTCTTGAGTTCTTACACATCTTGCTGCAGCCTAGTACAGAGAAATTGTGGCAGCTGTATGAAATTTTACATCCAGTCTATTGTGGGGAGAGCAGGGCCAGTTTGTCGGTAGCTTTTCTGATGAAAGAAAATCTAGGCCTTTGTACAAATTACAGGATTGACTGTGTTAGTGTCATGTGGACTGTCTTCCACTTTTAACTACACTTACTAAAAGTGTTCATTTCTGGTGGAATTATTTTCCAAAAGGCCACATAATTTTCAGTACTTCATGGAATAACAAAAATTCTGGAAAGTACATCTCATTTTAACAGTTTCATTTTTCCAGTTTTATAAACATGAGGTTAGGTCCCAGGGGGATTCTATCTGCTAGGTCCAGCTTTGTCATCTCAATCTCCTGGAATCAATATCTGCTTTCAAGTGGTTATACTCTGAAAAGGAAATGTAGCAGAAATAGTTTTCTATCATTACATTATATTTTAGTCCAGTCTCTTCAAGCTACTTAGTGCATTCCCAACAGAAGCAGTGCATTTCAAAAAATGATTAGAAGCACAGCATAGAAAAACACACACTCCTTTTTCAGAAAAAAAAGAATTTTGGATTTGAATCCGGCTACCACTGGATATTCTTTTAAGAATGTGCCTATGAAAGGCAAAGTCATGTGGCAATGAAATCAAGGTTCCTTGATCATTTGTGTTGCAAAAATTCTATTTTTGCCAATTACCAGGAACAGCAGCAAGGTCTTAGAATCAGCTCCCTGGTGTTTAACTACCCTCCACTCCAGAGGAAGAGAACAGAACCTAGCCCAGGAGTCATTAATTTCCACTTAACAAGTGATTTATGTGGCATGGATAATTTTACATCCTAAATTTGACTACTTATTTGAATTCCATCATCTAACCCTTATTAATTTCAAGTCAAAGCAATTATTTGTCTAATACAGAACCTTGTTGGAGGACTTCAGGTCTGGTTTTCTACGGAAATGAGACCCGTGCACCCGTGTGCCTGCACACCTCTGTGAATGTGTGTGTCATCTTGCTGCCCCTCTCCCTAATATCCTCTACCAAATTTGGCAATGCAATCAGTAGAGATTTTTGCAGCACCAGTTTCTCACAAATGTCACAAAAACAGGCAGCCAAGATGTGAAGGGAGAAGAATTAGAGCTCCAGCTGGAAGAGGAGCTGCAACACAAACGGGGAGAATCCAGCCATGAGCTGTGAAGCTGAAGGAGTGGCTTGCACTGTTCAGTGGCCTTAGAACAGAGCTGCCTCTTGCCCTCAGGGTGCTAGAATCAGGCATCATACATACACAATACTGAGACTTCTCTGCTTCTCTTCAAAGTTCAAATTAAATACTTGCAAGTATTTTCAGTACTTGTGAACCTTCTGCTCACCACAGGAAAGCGTGCAACTCCACATGGGCAAGTAATTAGTTGGATTTAGCTTTTTCTTGTCTGCAAATTTCACAAACCAGCCCAGATATTTTTTAAAATCTAAGTTCTTCAAATACATAAGGGGAAAATAAAACGCAAATGAAAAAAGTCTAAAATAACAGTTGCTGTATTTTAGCTTCTGAGACACAAAATTTGCATCAGGATAGATCAAATATTAAATTCCTCTTTTCAAAAAAAGAATATTTCAATAAGGGTTTTCCTGCTAAGAAACACCTTTTAATATACTTGATTTTCTGCTAGAGTTATGAATGTTTCACTTTATGATCATCTCAGATTTTTACTCTGTTTTTCTGATGATGTTTTAAAAGGTGATTAGAAAATTATGAGATACTAAACCACTAATAAGCAAAGAGACATTAGAGGCTTGTAGTGTTCCAGTCAATCTGGAGATGCACAGGTTTTGAAAGTCCAGATTGCAGCAAGCATACAGACCCTGAGGCTTGTGTGACTCCTCTGCCCTGCCCAGTACAGCTGGCTCTGTATTTGCCTTGCATGCCAACCCACCCCACAAGGTGACAGGCTGGAGACTACAACAGTACAACAAATACAGTAGCCTGGGTCTCATTCTGTTTCCTATATAGAAGTCCTTAAAATGTTAATGCCTGGTAAATTCCTGGGGCATAGTGCCAGACAATTGAGATATTCCTTGGCAGTAGATGCCAATTCATAATTTGGAGCACTCTCCAAATGACGTTATGGTTCTTTTTCTAGAGACTTGTAAGGACAGCACACCAGGGCGGTGCTGGCCACACCACTACACTGACACCTCGAATAGGGCTGCTTTTTTTTCTTGTCTGAATGCAGTTTGTGGGTTTTGAGGTAGATAATGAAGGCTAGAGCTGCATTAAAGGGTCTCATGTATGACGTGTAGTAATAATGTTCACCCGTGCAAAGAGGTAGGAAGATACAGACACTGGAGTATCCATTTCCTCAGTATTCATTAGCTGCTGTCAATGTAGACAGCAAGAGAACAGATTTCCCTGTACAGTTGCTTGAGAAGTTTTAAAAAGTGCTTACTTTCCAAAAGGAAATCAATAGAGCCAAGGCACTATAATGAATCTAGCGGGCAGGTGAGTGGCAAGAATGAGGTGGCTGACCTTCCCTTACAGTTCTTAATCAGGAGCAAACCCAGAAGTATCAGGCCAGTTACTCTGAGGCCACAGAAGACTGATGGCAGGAAAAAAGCTGTCAAGTTTTTGAGGTGACATAGTCCTTTTATGAGAACAGATTTGTCTTAGACATTCTTCAGCCAGTCAAAGAGCAAATAACCCATTTTGTTTTTCCCCTGTTCTAGTGCTGATGAAAGATTTGATGCTACTTTTCACACTAATGTTTTAGTCAATTCTTCAGGACATTGCCAATACCTGCCACCAGGTAGGCTGTTTGCATGTCATAAATTTTGATGGATTACTTGCGTATGGTGTGGTTTCAAATTTGGCATAAATTCTTTTACATTTTATTTGTTTAGCTAGCATCATCCGATAGATGTAAGCCTACGTGCATTATGGTTATATGGTTAACACCTTTGCATGAAAACCATCGTACAAGACACATGCTTTATTACAATTATGGAAATTCTTCTGTCATAATGCACAATTTCAGAAGTTTGGAAGTCCTTACTATAAAAAGATGTTGTTTATTAAAGTCATGGCAATGCCTCAATAAATTTTTATTTCATTATTTTAGTGTTTCTTTTATTAATATGTTAACTTTACAGTAAGATGCTTAGTAACATCTTGGATGCATTTCTATTTGAAAAGATTCAATGAATGCTTAATCCAAACAATTTTTGGTCTGGATGTATAGCAGTGAAGCACTGTTTCTCTTCCCAACTCAATTAGCATAATCATTAGAATTAACTCTTCCTAGAATTTGAATTTTGCAAACTACAGCAGTAAAGCCAATGCTTTCCAGACAAATTAGGTTTTCTGCCTAACATGTCCAGAGGGTATCAGGGGTTTGCTTCTTGATTTAAGATGCTCTCTTAAGATATTCCATGTGGTGGGGGTTTTTCAATTCAGTTCTGAAAGCTGATGAAGGACAGGGTCTGACTCAAGTGAAAAAGAAGAAATTAGCTTTCCTGAGCAAATCAAGATCATATAAATCTAATAAAACAGCAAATAAATATTTCAGGATTTCTTATGTTTCAGGATTTCTTACTTTAGTCAGTAAAAGAAATAGAAACAGATTACATATTCTGCTTCATTTCTTCCTGAAATAGTGTATCTAGAAATCTGAGTTCTTCTCTGACTATTCTTCCACTATGTGCCAAAATGGAAGAGTATCTTTAAAAATAGATAATAACATCAGTACATTAATGGTACAGTTCTTTTCCTTCTCTATGACTGACTTTTGCTCTTTACATGTCAAGACAGGACTGAGATTAAATATGCTTTATAAATGAAAAAACAGAAGACACAAGTTCTGGTTACAAAATATACATGAAATTATGTAGAATAAGCATTTAAATTCAGTGTATTTGCTTAAAATCTCACCTAGGCATATTTAAGAGCTCATGCTACATAGACGTGCGCTGGTTTCCCTTTGATGTTCAGAAATGTAACCTGAAGTTTGGATCCTGGACTTATGGAGGCTGGTCCTTGGACTTACAAATGCAAGAAGCAGATATATCTGGCTATATTTCAAATGGAGAATGGGATTTAGTAGGTAAGCTCTCAATTCCTTATTTACACTGTGAACTTGCAGCCTTATCTCCACTGCTGAAATGGATGGAGTAACAACTGGGAAATGAAGACAGAAATTAAATTAATAAATGACCTAGCCAGTAGCATTTGAAACTCTTGAGAACAGATCTCAGATGCAAATCAACATAAAAAAAAAAAAGACAAATTTGCTGCTTGGGTTCCGTAAGTATCTTTTATCTGATTTTCCTTTATCATCTGAGAAAAAGTAGGAATTAAGCTTAAGCAGTTTTGCCTGTAGTAAAACTTGGAAAACTACATTTATCCTTTTTAAAAAATAAACACTAAATAGTATACAGTTTATTCACATTCATTTCTGGTTTTCTTCCTCTTTTCTCCTGCACAGGAGTTCCTGGGAAGAGAACTGAGAGCTTTTATGAATGTTGTAAAGAACCCTACCCAGATGTAACCTTCACAGTTACGATGAGACGTAGGACTCTTTATTACGGACTCAATCTCCTCATTCCTTGTGTCCTGATATCAGCACTTGCCTTGTTGGTTTTCCTGCTCCCAGCAGACTCAGGAGAAAAGATCTCACTAGGTAAAGTATTGATAGGATATTGTAAATATGACTAAAAAAAAAAGAAGCTGTCCTTTTAAAGTTTCTTTTTAAACAGTCTTAGGCAGGAAGAATAGTTTGTGTGTCCTGTTCTGGCTCACGAGCTATTTTTAGTGTTTGATGCTGAACCAGCAGAGGCATAAACAATTCCTGAGTACCTTCCTTAAGAAGGAGGCTTTCATTTTTTGACATTTATTTGCTGAATCTCATGTTCATTAGGTAAAGCTTAAGTTTACAAATACACATTTGAACACTTTAACAGTGAATTCTTCCTTTTAATATTGAGTTGTATTAAGAGCCTATGGTGTCTTCTCAGAAAGATTGATTCTAATTGCTCCTATTTTACTTTTTATAGTGAATTTTAACTTAAGCAATGGTTTGTGAAACAAATCTGATTTTGAGTACTTCATCTGTAAGATGGAGTTCAACTACGTAAAGAAACGTTTTATCCCATAAAAAATTCAAATGAACTGACTTCTACTAAGTAAACATTGCTGTTCAAAGGTAGAAAAATTGACATTTCTTCAGCATATGGTTTAATTGAGGGGTAATATCCTCCTTAATTAAGTTGTCCTTCACCATATTTTAAGATGAATTCTTTGTTCCTTAATCCTTTCCCACCTGACAATCACTTGTTATTGTTTAAGTCTAGTTCTGAGAAAAGAGTTAAGTCTTTTTCCAGAAAGATGGGAACTCATCACTGAGCAACAAGAAGTTAAAGTCCAAAAATCAACAGTTGAGACTGCTTGGGCATAATGCCCTGCAGAACCCAACACTAGTATGAAAGGATACCAAAGTCTGTCCAAGGCAGCCAATCTGCTTTTGAGGAAATTTATGTATTACACCACCTGTAGCTTCCATGACAATTAATCATGCTCAAATATTCAGATTCACACCATGTTTCTAAAGCTAATACAGCACAAGAATTGCTTTGATTTGCCTCAGCTAATTACCAAATGATGATAAAAGTTGAACCATGACAAGGATGTAAAAATATCCATGTCTGTGCACACATTGGTACCAGTTTGGCAGCATTGCTACCCTGAACTTGAGGCAGTACAAGGAAGGACAGGAGTACCACTAACATGCTGGAGCAGGGTTTCAGTGGGATTGCATCCTGCAGAGAGCACTCCTTCAGATTCATTTTATTTCTCTCCCTGTTGTAATTACAACTTACTGATATGATTTCATGATTTATGTTTATCTTTCAGGTATAACAGTTCTATTGTCTCTCACTGTCTTCATGCTGCTTGTGGCTGAAATTATGCCAGCAACCTCTGACTCTGTGCCCTTAATTGGTAAGCTTTTAGTCACTTGGATTTTTTTAGCAAAAGAGGTGCAGTCACTTTGCACAAAGGCCAGCATTAAGGCAAATCACCAGCTGTACAACGGATGACTGCAATTGAATTAGAAAAATATTGCCAATTGATAAGAGACTCTGATAGGTGCTCTCTGCTCTGAATGAAATAGAGAACCTATATGTATTTGGGAAAAGCATAAAAGAATCAATTTTCCATGGAAGAATTTGTTGCAGTTTTGACATAATTGGCCAGATTGTGTTCTGTATTCCTAATTCCGATTCGGAATATGAGCTAAAAATAATTAAATCTTCCCACTGTAATTGTTCCAACAAAAACTTTAGTTTGAGAAACTTTTCAAAACAAGTACCAGTCAGTTTATATAATAATGCTGAAAGAAAATTAGAAGTCAGCCTGTCAAGGTTTCTTAGAAAAGGCAGGTGCTCAGTTCCACAAAAACAACAGCTAAACACAGGCTACCCCCTCAAAATAATGTCTGATCTTTCTGCTGTTGAGAAATCTTTCAAAAGTACCTAGAGCAGCACTAAACTGGAAAAAAACCTAAATGCTTTGAATGCATATATAAACACTCCTTATTAAAGCTACATCAGCCAAAGTATGTTCCTGTAATTATTTCTTTATTTTGCAGCTCAGTATTTTGCCAGCACTATGATTATTGTTGGTCTTTCTGTTGTTGTCACCGTTATTGTTCTACAATACCACCATCATGATCCAGATGGAGGAAAAATGCCTAAATGGGTAAGGTTTGATTTTCCCTCACTGTCCATTGCATGAATGTCCAGCTGAGGGATGTGATAGAGTAGCTAGTGGCCCAAGATTACCTCCTACTGTTAAAAACATATAAATCCTTCCCAGACATTCTGTTTGGAAAAGCAGTTTCACCAGAAATGAGGTGTTCAGATATGGTCCATGTGGTTTGTTTCTTAGAAAATGTTTGTGTGCAAAAGAGAATGAATATACCTCCACTAATTTCTCATATCCTTCAAAACAGCTACATGCAACTCAGGATTTTGTTAAAACCTAGATATATAAATGAAGGTGATTTTTAAATAAGCTCTAGAGTTTAGAAGTGAACCAGGTAGAAGAATAGAGTAAGGTGCTGATGGAGATGATAGATGTGTGAAATACACTACTCCCAAGGTACATCCTTAGCTGCTGCCCAAACAGAAACATCCATAGCCTAAAAAGCATCTGTTAAAGATGGCTGTTACAGTGGAATTTGCTCTGAAAATCCTGATCTTTATATCTCTTTTCAAGAGCATCTGTAAAGTCCAAAGAATTAAAGTATTTTTCCTAAGCACATAAGACTTTTTAAATAATGTCCTTCTATGTGGGGTGGGTTTTACAGAGAACATTGTGCTGATATGAGATTATTACACACTGTTGTCATCAGCTAAATGTCCCCTCCTTTGCCTTCACTCAGCTCACAGCAGCATCAGGCCTTTCTGAAGATGGAAAGACCTTTCTTATTTTTTCTCTCTAGAACAATGAGTTATTATCCTCATTAGCTGAAAAGAATGTGCATACAGCAGGACCCTGAGGACAAGAGATAATGAGATATTCCCTGGCTTGTCCTGAGGTGGTGACTTTAAAATAAATTTCAGTGAAGAGAATAAAAGGTAGATCTCTCTAGATGTGTGTTTGATGACCTAAAGGGTGCAATGTTTAGCACTGAGCCAAACATCCTCAGAAAACAGAGTACTTGAGGTTGAGGAGCGATCTGTAGTGTTGAGAAGCTGAAGTCCAACAAACATTATTTGAACACTGGTGGATTTTGGATCAGGCCCTCACCTAATAGAACATTATCCTTCTTGGTGAAGCTTGATAGTGTAAAAAAAGTAATAGGGCAATATCTGTCTCTGGCTGGGATGTTTGCATGGATATAACATCTACTACATAACAATCCACAGTCAGAATAAATGGACCAAATCTAATATTAATTACAGGAAAAGGTTTGCATATTATATGGTACAACAGTATTTCATCAGAACTCTGAAAAAGAAATGCTGGAATGAGGTCTTAAAATTTGATTTAAATAAATTACAGAAGCTTTCATTTGAAGTGGAACAGTCTCTGGCTTTCCTGCACTTTCTGTAAGTCTGGATTAAGGCAATGTGGAAAACAGTAAAATGATACACACAGATTAAATTTGCAAAGTTTTTTTTTTTTTAAATCAAAGTAATTTTTCTGTATTTTCTTCATGTTATATCCAGATCTCTTTTCTAAAATCTGCAACCAACTGTTGTGAACACAATATAAGAACAGAGCCATAACATTTTAAGGCTTGGTGGTCCAGTCCAGGCCAAAATCTGTTTCAGCAGCTCCACCCAAACAGTAATGGATGTGAATTTAATACTAGACCACAAATAAGACAGAAAGAATTGTAACTGTATTGACTACCATCCAAAGCAGTGTTATTAAGACTATTAAAAAGTAACTCTTCTTCAGTAAGAGTTTGGTTTGGTTTTGTCTAACCCATGGTGTGTAGTAAAGGTGGAAAAGGCTGCCATGTCACTGTTCAAGTGTCAGGAAGAATTAACACTATGGACACTCCCATCAGAGGATGGGGGAGTCCCAGTACTGATAGTCAGCCTGAGACAATCAATATCACTGCTAGAATAAGAAAAGAACCCCAGTGGGTTGGTAAATTAATCAGCTGGAAAACTCCAGCATTGTTTTCTAGAACGTGGTGCAGGCTAAGCAGGGACCATGGACCAGTCACCTCAGCTGCCTGAATACCAGTAGCACCAGAGATAGTGGCTGTGTGAAGAGATGCTTATTCTCAAAAATTTTCTTTCAGACAAGAATCATCCTTCTGAACTGGTGTGCTTGGTTTTTGAGGATGAAAAGACCGGGGGAAGATAAAGTGCGTCCTGCCTGTCAACATAAACAGCGTCGCTGCAGCCTGTCCAGTGTGGAGATGAACACTGTGAGTGGGCAGCAATCCAGTAATGGGAATATGCTGTACATTGGGTTCAGGGGGCTGGAAGGGGTTCACTGCACACCCACCACTGATTCAGGCGTGATCTGTGGGAGGATGACCTGCTCACCAACAGATGAAGAAAACCTGCTGCACAGTGGCCATCCTTCTGAAGGTGACCCAGATTTGGCTAAGATTTTGGAAGAGGTCAGGTACATTGCAAACCGATTCAGAGACCAGGATGAAGAGGAAGCCATTTGCAATGAATGGAAATTTGCAGCCTCTGTAGTGGATCGGCTCTGCTTGATGGCCTTTTCAGTCTTCACAATCATTTGTACAATTGGTATTTTAATGTCAGCACCAAACTTTGTAGAGGCTGTGTCTAAAGATTTTGCTTAACTCCCAACTAAAACCTGCTTCTCTGATTGGTATGTAGCAAATAAGAATGTGGGGTCTTTTGATCGCTTGTTTTTAATGAGTATAATGCTTCTCATTGTCCACTTTCTTTTGCCCCCCGCCCCGGTCCTGAGTTCCTTTTGGAAGAATGGCACCATTTCAGAAGGGAAGCCAAGTGTTGCTCTCTGGGCTGTGTCTGTGTAGCACCTCTGAGCACTCTGTGGAAAATGCCAAGTGGCTGCAAGTCCCTTCAGAATGACAGGGTATTGCACCACCACCTCTTACACATGTTCGACCTGGCTGCTCCAAAATAAGAGGTAGGCAATGCCAGAAATGGCACTTCTTCCAGACTTTGTTATAAAGGATAGCATGGCCCATCTTATCTGTTTGAATGAGTGATCGTAAACACGTTTAAGAGAGGATTAAATCCAAATGGCTGCTCAAACAGAGAAAAGGGAGAAATGTCTTATTTATCTCTTCAGCTCCTCACCCACACCCTGTAACTCCCTCTATGAATTTTGCATACCACATATATGACTTTCAGGATTTTGAATTTGTCTGAGACACCAGAAACCTGAAACTTGGGAGGACACACCACATAACCTGTCCTTCATATCTTTCTGGATTTGACCTAGAAATTTGGCTTGAATTCTAAAACAGGCTTCACAGTAATTGTTGCAGTATTTACTACTTCTTCCATCTCCCCAAAAAGTAATTCTTTCAACTAGTAACCATTTTAACTATCAAAAAGAAAAATGATTGATTTACGATGCCTTCATCATCCCTTGTTTAAAAAAACCCAATCCTCACGCTTTTCTCTTTGCTGTTAACTGGATTCCAGTGTGGAAAAAGTAACTCAATGTCTTGTACAGGCTTAAGCATAAATGAAGAATCTAAAGCAAAAAAAGCCATTAAATCCTGAGACCAAGGTTTTAATTTAAAAACTAAATGTTTGATCTGTTATATGCTTAGCCTTTTATAGAACTCCTTCTGTTGAGCCACTGTAACATTGTCTTTACAAGAAAACTGCACCTTTTCTCTTCACTCTATCATCAGATGAGTACTAATGAATAATAAAGCTTCCTGCTTCTGATATCAACTATTAACTGTATAAATATATATTTATATATACACACTGCAGATACATACAAGAAGAGGTAAAAACTTAAATACAATTTTTCCTAAGTCTAGACAGACTTTTGCAAAGGCAAAACTAGTAGTTTAGCACTTTATGTTATTTTTGGTTCTGAAATTCTCTTGTCAATATATGCTTAGTTTTGATGTCACTTTGATATCTTAATGAAAAGAGCTGAGCTGAGAATACCAGGACCTGAAACTTTGTGTGTACAAAAGAGCTGAGAATTAGTCCCTCACTGACACACCAGCATTCCTAACCAGTGCTGTAACTGGTAAAAGATGTGGGTGAGGATTAGTTTAGCATTGGTTTCTTCCTTTATCCTACAGAATCCAAATTTTTTGGCCGAGGTCTTCAGAGACACATAGGCCTGTTGTTGTACCATGTTTTTACTGTGAAATAAACTCAAGGCTTTAGTTTATCTCTTAAGATCAATTAAAATAAAGTGGCTGTAATGCTTATCCTCCCTAGGTAACAATTTAATTCTCAGAGTCTGCTCCCTTGAAAGCAGGAGAATCAAATTTCATGGAAAGCAAGCCCAGAGTCACCCCAGGTACCACTCTTCACCTGATTGAACACCTTGTACAAGCACCTTTGTGCCTGAGATAGGGCAGGAGGAGTGAAAGGCAGGCAGGATATTTCTCAGTTTGTGAATTCTGTTTTCCTGAAGGTGCATTCAGAATCTCCCACTTTAAAGACACAAGCGAAACATTCAAAACCTTCTCGTGTGTTCATCCTGAAACCATGTGTCAGAATTACTTGTGAAGAAGTTATGTTTTCAGGAACAACTATTAAGAATAAGCCATGTAATAATTCCTGCAAACAGTTTCTAGTTTATAGATTGCATATGAATGGGAAACTATGAGTGCAAACTCTGAAATGTGAGTTTTGTTCATTTGTGAATAACTGCACATATCATGTGGCATGTGCTTCTCTTCCGGGTAATCTTTCTTGGCTAGACTTCCTGATGAGAATGTTGATTTGCATTGGTATTTTTTTCCTGCTGCAAGTATCCCAAAATAGCTATGTGGAGTGTTCCATTTAGTCTTTGTAAAGTTTTGAGGTCCTCTTGGAGAATAGCTTTTCAAAGAAAAATGAAGACTTTTAAGGACTACCTAGCACAATGGGACACAACTATTGCACTCATAGTACATGATGCATGTGGTATGGAGAGCATGAGAGTCCCCCTCTTTCCACCCAAATCCATTTCCAGTATCTGTGGAAATCATCCTTCTAAATACAGGAGAATGGAGAAAGCAAGCTACAATTTGACAGTAAACTTCATTTTCAGTGACAGTCACGCCTACCCTTAAAAACTGAGAGTGTGTCCTTACAGGAAGTCCTGGCAGAGTCTGTCCCAGTGAGTTGGTAAAACTGTCAGAGAACTCCGGGTGCTGGCGTAGGGGCTGTGAGACACCAGCATGCTGCCCATGCTGCCTTTATCGTTGGCAGGGTCAATGAAAATGCACCAAGGGGACAAGGGAACCCTCATTTTCCTACTGTTGACACAACCCGTAAACATTTGGTAATAAGTTTATTATACATTTTAAATGTAAGAATGACTCCTCCATTATGTTATTTGGCACCTATAAGTTAAATTTTCCTGTAACTGAGCTGAGCAAAATTGGTATGGTTCTTGTCAACTTGTGTGTGTCTTAAATATATTTGTGTATGCTCTAAACAATATTTTGATCTAAATGCTGTGAAAAAAATATTTATTTACAATTCTGGGCATAGAGATGTAAATTAAATACTGTATACAGTATGTGTATATAATATTAAAGTCTACATATTGATGGTAAAGATCTGTAATAATCTTAAAGAGTCCAGACAGAGAATAAGAAGTGGTTCACCACAACTAAACTATGACTTGCCTGACAAATTCAAAAGCTCACTCTAGAGCTCAGGTGTCATGTACAATACTATGTGTGAACAATGTATATTACTTTTTCTGTTTTTATATTGAAATGTATTGAATATTTAAAAGACTTTTTAATATTTAAAAAAAAATTACTTAAGTGTTAATGCCAAAAAGGTTCCAAACATAAAATTTTAAAAACTTAGTTTTAAATACAGATAAATTATTAAAAAGTATTTAAAATATTAAATTATTTTATATAGGAATTGATAATACTATGTGAGACTTTTTTTAAAGATTTCTTTAAATTCTCTTTACATTCTCTAGCTGCAGGATGTAGTCTCAGTTCACCTGTGACAATTCAATTCTTCACCTTCTTTAACAAGACAAGAAGGTAAACCAAAGCCCCAGATTTTCTTTCCTTTGTTTTACTATTTTTACAATAAGCAACATTGCATAAAGGGCATTAGAAAGAGATGTTACATCTGTCAGGTACTGATTGTCATATAAGCAACTCAATACCTTTTCAGTCCAGTACAAATAAAAGATTTAGATCAAGAGAATTTTGATTCTTTTTCATTTTGCTAACATGGAAAAACTCAAGTGGTAGAAAACATGAATAGCCATAAAAGGAAGAAAGATGTCTTTGGTTATATCAATCTGGGATGACAGAGTTCTTTGATAATTAAATATAAATTCATATCCTCCTGCCAACCAGTCCCACACCAAACATATATTACTTCAGTCTTATATAAGCAATCAAAGTTAACTGAGAAGGACTGAAATACCATGTAAATTTTGGACTGGCCTCAATGCCAGTATTAATTTATTTTTTGAAGTTTAACACAGAAGAGAGAAAAAGCAAATCCATACCAGCTGAATCAATTGTTGGTTTTGCCAGCTGCAAGGTTTGTTTGTTGCTACTATTGAAAGAATATCTAATCAGCAGAATATCCCTCAGATGCAAAAAGATGTGTCAGTATAGTTTCTTGCAAAGAGATGACTTGTCCTGCCCACGTGCTGGAACAGCTTCCTTTCTTTACAGCACCCTGCTGAGCATGTGCCATAGGCAAAAGATCAAGGGTTGCTGAACCCAAGGCTTCACTCTCTTCATACTTCCCTAAGTAAGGAACAGCTGAAAAAGACCAGTTTGGTCCAGGGCACCACATGAGTCATACAAGCCCATAGTCTACTGAGCCCAGGCTGTCCCTGGGGAAGAGCTGCCGTGGTCACAATGTCAGATACACAAGTGAGGCTCGTGCTGGTGCTGCTCACTCTGCCAGTGTGCCCCACCCTTCTCCAGTGCTGAGGAGCAAGACAATCTGTGTCACATTTACTGCCAGACTTCAACAAGTCCAACAGGTTCAGCTTAACACACAGCAGGCAGGCTCCTGGCACTGCCCACGGACCCACTGTCACACACACTCCATCTCAGAAGCCTCTGTGAGTGGGGATTAAAATCAGAGCACTGTGTGCTCCTGCTCTCGGGCATCTGGGTGGTTCAGATGCAGACTGAGAGCTGCTGGGGTTTAGGAGCTTACTCATGAGCAGACCCAATGCCATTGCCCTCTGGCTGGCAATGCCCATCAGAGCACTGGGTTTTGTGGCTATAGAGATTAACAGTACCAGCCACCCAGTTTTAATCCTCAGTGTATCAGGGTGTATTTTACTTCAAGAATACTGGTTTCTTAGCCTAACCTCATCTTAAAAAGTCAGTAAATCTTAAAAGGCTGCGAACAGAATCTCCACATTACATCAAATCTAACCTGGTAATCCAGCAGGATCTCAACAGCACTACAATCACAAATGAAAGCCTTCTACTGTTATCCTTTTTTTTGTTGTTACATTGCTCCTGCTGCTTAAGAGAAAACCTTAGCATTTATGTAACATTGATTTATGCTATTAAGCAATTTGCAGATGATGGCATAGAGAGAGAATAAACAACAATTTCTCACGCCCCAATGAACACATTCAAAACTGCAATTTATTCACAGAAAATGAAAGTATTCTGAAGTAGTCTGAAACTTAGCAACAGTGTAAAGATACCACAGGTAAATCACTGGGCTTTCAGCACTGCAGTGACTCGTCCATGTAATGATGCTATACAGGAGTAACAGTTTAAACTTCAAAAGAATTTGAGCTATCTACTTTTTTTTACCTTTAAAAACCCCCAGCAAAACCAAAACCCAGCAGGAATTTAACAATTGTGACATGATATAATGCTGCTCTGGAGAATAACATCTATAGAGGCTTTCCTCTTAGCTAAACAATTAAGGATATAACCCAATGCCTCAGTGCCTATATAAGGCAGAGAAGTCTTTCTACTGAGTCTGAAATTCTGGGATCAAGACCACATTCAATCCAACAAACCTCACAGTTATCATTTATGTATTAGTCTGGTTTATGGTAGGCACATAAATGAGTAAAGAATAAGCCAAATATTAAATATTGATATTAGATTGGTTTTAGGCTAAAAAAAAAAATCTGCATCCCAGAGCAGGATATATGCACAAAATCCCTAAGACAATATTATCTTATCTCTCAATGTAAATTTATTACATACAGCCATGAAATATTTCAATAATAAAAATTTTTGTTCCTAAAGAATTCTGGTTTGAGATTGCTTTTGCTAGCGCAGCACATTCACTGCTCCCTGTCCTTTTTCCGACTTCTGGCCACATGAAACCTAATCAGCAGACTATTTTGATCAGAAGAAATGTTACAGGACTGACATTCAGAAATCCTGTATAAGTTTAACACTTGACTTAAGTTTTCTGACTTGTCATTAGAAAATCTGATGTTATTGTGCCAAGTTGTGCCACAAGGAAGATGCTTCAATGGGAAGTTCATGCCAGCCCTGCAGTGCACAGATGCCTGGGCAGTGGAGGAGGCTTTCCCAGATGGCCGCAGTGCAGTGGCAGGGCAAAGCAGGCTCCTCCATCCCTCCATGGGGTGTGGAAAGTAAGTTCTGGTTCTTCTGACTATGCTGTGTATGAGGATACAATGAGTATATGCTGTCTTTACTTATCAGCTAGCAAGATTTTATTTATTTTGATGAGGTAACAATGTAAAATACTTGGGAATTAGAGGTTGCAATACACAGCTCAATCGGTCTTTTCTTAACACCATCAGAAACTGTCTTAAACTAGACTAAGCTGAAACCAGGTTAACGATAAGGACAGAGGTTATGGTTCTCTCTTTGCTAAGCACTTTTAAAACCTATACAAGTTAATGCTGCATCTTCCTCTGCAGTCGAGGTTAACATTCATATTCCCGCTTGCAGTTAGCCAAGTGGTAACATTGCTTAATGATACTTCACACTTTTACACTGTCTATATTGCTTACAATTGAAAGGATCTTGCAGTGAAGAGTTTAGAAACAAGGAACAGAAGCCAAAGTATTGTACCTTTTAAAATAAACTGTGAAAGATAAAAAGGGCATATGAAGGACTGGCAATGGGGAGTGGAGGCAGGTTTGATATCATCATTAGCAGAGAGATGTGACTTGTCATCAGTACCACACCTGCACCCCAAAGCCCAGAAAGCCAGCAGAGTCTCTGACCACTAACAGCTGAGCACAGCCTGTGCTGTATGTGCCAGGTGGGGCTGAGAGGGAGCAGGACCACACTGACTGGGGACAGAGCAGTCACAGAGGGCCAGGCTTCAGTCTGGGTCCTTAACATACCTGTGCCTCATTTGGGACGACTGCACTTCATTTGATGACACACAGAGGTACAGGTCTAGAACTGGTCATGGCTTTAAGCACCTTTTATCTAACTCAGAGAACATCTCATTGTCCTCCCCCTATTTCTACATACACATATGAAGTCTGCTCCTCCAGAGAAACAGGGTTGATATCGAACACATTCAAAGACTTCAATAAACTTCTGCAAAATATTCGGAAAAATCTATGCAGAGGAAATCTCTGTTACCTGAAAACTAGTATGGTTTCTGTTGCTAACAACATACTGGAATTTCTAGTTTTCCAGAAGGTTTCAGCTGCAGTAATATGCCAGGGCTTTTATTATGCCAGCTGATAATAGAATGGGGGTAGCAACCTTCTTGCTGAAATTTGGAAGCAATCTGTGTGGGTCGAATGAGGTATAAGTGAAAACTCCTACGGCCAGCACAGCTTTTAGCCGAGCACACTCCAGCTTGTCTTTTAAAAAAGCTCACTGTTCTTTGCAATCATTTAATGGATTGCTCCCTGCACCTAACAAAAGCCAACCCATAATGAGTGGTACTGCAGACATCTAAAGTGTCCAGCCTCAGTTCTGATAGACTGGATCTGTGCCCATTTATTTCCTCACACACTTTTCCTAGTGCATGAGAAAATATCCTGTGTACTTGGAGCAATAAAAATGGCACAGTGCAAATTCTGAGATTTATGTCTCCATACATTGGCTTTATCATTTTAACAGTAATCCTATATCAGTGTAAATGACAGGAGATTTAGCCCAGTATTATATACAAAACACATCTTCATTTTGCAACTTCTGCAAGTTCTGTCCCTAGCTTCAAAGACCCAAAGAATAGTGGTATCGTGTCTTTGCACAGCAGGCAGAGCAATAACAGCAACAGAAAAATGTTTTCTCCAAGATAAACAATGCCAGAACTTTTTGCACAAAACCACTATTTGTCATCTTTTGTATATAAACCTTATTTAGACCACTTGGGCTCAGAAATAGCTTCATTTACTTACTAATTCTTTGACATTTCAGAGATGGCTCTTTTTATATCTCACTTTTCTCGTTAGTATGCAATGTGTTTGGTCAAAGAGCTTTCATTACTGACAATTTTCATATAGGGCTTTCTCCTCCAGTGAGGGTGGTGAGTGTTTTCTCTTGAACAGAGTTAGTACGGAAACTTCAATAGTCCTTCTGTTGTGCCATGAACTGCATGACTGATTTGGAAAAATACTCTGGATTTGGGAGCACAGTGAGGTTACAGGTACCCCTGTACTTTTCTCAGACAGCAGCAGCATTGATTTTCCCATTCACCTGACAAAAATAAAACACTTCAACAAACTCACTCTTTCTTCCTTTACCTGTCACAGATACCTACGGTCCAAGCTTTGCTTAACTGTAGTAGCAGGAGTGAATGCCAGAGATTGTAGCCCAAAGTGTAATTATTTTTACAGGATTTTCTTTTAGGTTTTAACTGTCCTTTAGCCTAAATGTTGAAATCACAGAGTAGCTAGAACCCAACATATGTCGAGAGCAAACCACAGCTAGAAAAATACATGTACTTAAAGAAGCTGGTGAAGCAAGATGTATTTTTCAACACCAAAGTAGTTCGAAGGAGAAAATTATCAGTTCCCACACTGCAGAGGACTCAATTTGCTACTCTGTGACAGAGCAGAGCATGAGCTCTTGCTGATTCAGAAAGCTGCTGAAGCTGTGAGTGTGCAAGTGCTGGTCTGTGTGCAGGCACAGGGAGTTGTGCTGCCACTTGTTATGAGCCAATAATCCACAAGGAGCAGGAAAAGACTCAGCAGGACTTCAGTGGAAGCAAAACTCTGCAGGGGGGATAGCGTGCCCTTAGACAGACAGTAGGACCAGTGCCCTGTACAATGTTTGGAATTTTTAAGTACTATATTAATGTAAGTTTTAAATGGTTTCTATCAAAAGGTCAGAATACTATGAAGACCACAAGTTTACCAACACTGATGTCCAAATATGAGTGAAACTTTCAAGAGCACACGATGGATTTCTAGATCTCAATACTGTTCCATGAGTTTGTCTAAGTAGGAAAAAGAAGGGAAGAAAGGTAATGGAATACAGTAAGGATCCAAAAATGAGTTTTCAGAAATGGATATGCAACCTCCTGAAAAATTGCATCTGCAAAAATGTTCAGCCAACAACCTTAATGATCACAGTTTGCTGAAAAGTTACAATTGAGCTTGTGAGTAGGATGACAGGCTTGCCCCATGAAAACCAGCAAAACATTTTGGGGGAAAAATACCTGGAATTATCAGGAGGTCTTTTGCTGTTTTATTTGCAATATTTCTTTAAAATATTGCCAATATGACTGTGCCTAATAGTGATTAAATAATTTCTTCTTATTTTACTGAAAAGCTTTTCTAAGTTGCAAGGCAAACTGACAGACCTCTGATTCTGCAGAGGTTACAAGCCAGTACCAAGCAAGATGTCCCTCCTGGAGGTTGTGCTCGGGACTAAAAGCACTGTGAGCCTGAGAAATACTGGCTATCACTTTGTAAACAGTTCTTTTCAGTGCTTGTGTTTGGGGAAGAAATTCATCCTGTCACTCTTTGCAGTCCTGCAGTGAGCATAGACAAGCTCTTTTTGATGATAGTGATTCATCTTCCAACCTGGTGTACCTACTCTTCCTCCTTTAGCTTCACTGCAATTGATGGGCTAACATGGCCTAACATGACTTGTAATTACACACAGATTCATAGAAAACCTGCAAATGGATCCTGGTGGTGTTTATTAGCTCTTCACACTTCCTGTCAGTGAGTCAGTGGCATCTATATTTAAAAGGGCAGCTGCTGGGCTATCAAACCTCTTACTTTATCTCTGGGAAAACACTTTTAATTTCTGATGAGAATATCCTAATAAAATATAGTAGGTGTATGGATACAAACTGAGTGTCTATACCATCATACAAAAGAAAGGGGTTGAGTTTGACTTCATATAAAGCTCTCATAACTCTCAGCACATTGTTAACAGGCAGAGCAAGTGAGTAGGCGTGCTCCTGCTTCCAGAGAAGAGCTATAGTATAATAAATTTAGCAGAGACTGATTACTGACTGACTTCCAGATAGTACTGCATTATAAATAGCTGACTTTATGATACTAATTTATTACTGTAAGCTAAATTGGTGTATGCATGAACAGAAATTTACTCATTTATGAAAATGTTGGGGACACCAGTTGATTTCACCAGGAAAAGATGCAGGCTGGGAATATTTTGAAGTACCTCAGTGTAAAAATACAAATTTTGCATTAAAAAGAGAGATGGGATTTTACCATTTCTGTGTGGAATACCACATGGCATGCGAAAGAAACCTCACGAGGGTAGAACAATATGGCACAAGGGCACTGTTATTAACCTGAAAATGTCTGTGACCTATGCATGTGAAATATTAGCATCAAGAAGACACTTTAAACATATAGAATAGGGTTTTTTGGTCCAAATATGAATTATTTATAGCATAGAATAAGTTGGTATTATAGACATACAAATATAATTTGGACAGTAACAATTACTTTTTTACTCTGTGTAAAATTCTACCTGTACCTACAGCTGCATTCTCCATTTTTATGCTTCCCAGCTGCCAGCAATCCTTGCTGGAGTGCCACATCTGTGAAGCACTCCCAGTGCTGAGGCACCTGAAATGGCCCAGTCAGCTCTCAGCTCTCACAAAAGAATTGCTCGACCAAAGAGGCAGCACATAACAAGACATGCCTGGAGCTGCAGTTACCAACGTGTGCTGAAATTATCAAGGAAGCTGGAAGAAAGGCTGGGGAAGTATATAAATTTCAAATTAAATGACAGACCAAACACTACAGTATGACCCAATCTCCTTTTGGAGTTCTCTTTTTCTTTATTTTATCATTGCGGGAATTTTCTTGTGACTTATCCGAGTTACACCTAGCCTTGTGCCTTCCAAGAAAGCATCAGGGTCCCTTACTACAAAGAATGGTGAAAATTCAGCTGTAAAAGAGCTGTGGAGCAGGATTAAAATGCTATTATAGATCTTTAATAACCACAGGACCTCAAACATTAACACTAAGAGATACCAGAAGGTAAGAGAGACAATCCTCCTGCAGGAGTTGCCAAGCTTATTATGAAATGCCTTGACCCCAGCCAACCCTCCCTCCCTCTCCTCCCACTCCAGTAATTATCTCAAATCAACAAGACAGTGAATTTAGCTTGTGAAGTTAACAGGTCTTCAAAAAAGCCACTATTAGTCTGTCTAACAGCCCTTCAGTTTGCTTCATTTCTGTCTTAATGAGTTTCCTGTTTTGGCAATTACAGAGTTTGTTAAATGGTAACTATGTGACCTGGCAAATGAAAATCTATAATTGTTATGTTTTCCTCATGCAAGAGAAATAAAATTAACATTTCTGAGACAGAAATTTATATTCTATGAAAAGAAATCTATTCATGTAATTCTTCAGTTTAAAAAAGCAGTTTACATGATCCTGAACAAGCTTTATATGTTCTGCAAACTTCTAACATACGCCTTATGTATCCATGCCTGTAGTATTTACTGTGCAGTAGTATCTGGATTTTATAAACAGTGAAATGTGAAATTCTTCAGATGTTAAACTCTTCCTCTTCCAATATTTGTCTTATCAAGTTCAAATTTATCAGTTTGTAAGCATTTGATGCTTGAATTTTATTACAAATTCTCATCCTCGGGGTCCTTTAAATAATTCAGAATTTATTCCAAAACTCAGTGAAAGCACAGTATCTATCTATGGACTTAACTCTTTTAGATTTTCTGAAAAGTTCTGGTTCTGGAGCTTTCCAAGCTATTGGAAAAGAAGGGAAATACAGTTATATCAAAAACATCAGCTTTAAACTGCCTTGACAGGAAAAATCTTAAGCCTGGAGATGATCTGCCCTGAGGAAAAGAAAAAGGAAGGTAGCAATTCAGGTTTTTAATTTCTTTAAAACCATTATTATTTTGGGCATGAGGAAATAAGTTAAAATGTGTTCACTTCTTTGAAGAACCAATATTACACACTATTCTGTAAATTTGTAAATACAATTGTAAAAATGCATCCAATTCACTTTATAGCTTATATATTGACTGGTTATAGCTCTACGGATGTGCGTTTTTCCACTAAAAAGCATAATTTTATCCTATTTTGAGTATCACAGTATCATCACAGGAACTTTCAAGACAAAATAATTACCTTCTTTCAAACCCGTGATTAGTACTGCAAGAAGTATAAAAGTAGTATTATCTTGAGACTTTTTTTAAAATTTATTTTTTAGCAAATGTTCCCTAAATCCACTATGAAGCTTGTACTACTAACCTCATTCTGTCTTCCAAAAGGGTATTTCCCTGGAAAATTGCATAATCCTAAATAACAGATGAAGAAAGCAAGACAAGGAAAAATCTTTGGAGGGATTCAGTTCTTAAACTATTCTAATTAAAAATTTTGCAAGCAGCTTAAACAAAATGTACTGTGACTTTCAACTGACAGACTCACTTTGGAGAAGCAAGTTAATTCCAAGATGAGGAATGGTAAAAGGATTAAAGGGCACAAGGCAGAATTTAAACTGCAGTAGGGTTATTAAATTGACTATGGGCTTGAGATAACACTTTCTAAAGCCATTAATGCTGAAGACTCCCACTGAGTCTAATGGAGGTTGGATCCATCTCTTCCTAAAAAAAGGCAACTTCCTACACAACTTCATTCTGAGGAAGTACAAAGGTTCAAACCACTGGAGCCATCTGACAAAAGGCAAAACTTGGCTTATAATGTCTGTCCCTGCAGCAGTCAGTGGAGAACATGAACATGAAAGCACATGGTGGCCTGATCAGTTTTTTAAGCTTGGTGGGCAGAAAAAACATTAATTTGCTGTCACATGTACTGCAGAGATCCCGCAAACAGCCAAACACAGGCCTAAAGCCTTCTGGTGCCATCCTTCTGTTGGGCACATGGCAGATCTCTGGTGGTCTCTTCCCTTTCCCCAGTATTTCTCTTTCTGCCATTCTTTCAAGCAGAATTCATAGTCCTAAAACATTCCTGGAAGGTCCTAGCAAGGAGTACCATAATTAGAATTGATTCCTACACTAAGGGACTGGAAGAAGAAAACATGGGCAAAATAGAGAATAGCAAAGAACACACAGGGGAGTAACATCCTTCTGAAACCCTGGGAATTGAATTCTGCAGATCTACAGAAATCTTAATCATGTTGAATATATACTACTGAATGAAGTGAAAGGGTGGATCCAAGGAGTAACTTCACTAACATATCTGTACCTATCATGCCTTCAGGAAAATAACCTTTGAACACATGTTCAAGATGACATTTAATAGCATATTTAAAACAGACAAAATCACCACGGCTATAACTAATCATGAGAAAAATTAGAGAATTGGTCTCCTAATCTACATGGTTTTACACTATTCTCAACTAATCTAAAGCTCATATAGTATTTATCAGATATAATAAACTAATCACCATCTGCAGATACAGATTTTGGTCATTAGGGAAATACAAATTAGTGATGATGTAACACCACCTTAATTTTATAATTATTCCCTGACCCCTGGAAGCTTTGGGAGGTTAACTGCTTATGAAATCATTATATGAAGGTGTACACCCATTCATGCTGTGTAGGGTTTTTTGTTTTTGTCAGTTTCATGTGAAGACATTTACTTGGGCAGAACTGGATAAGGAGCCTATCTGTGCCTGCTGCTTTCCTCCTGCTGTAGTTACTGGCTTGCAGATCTAAACACATAAATGGAGCATGGGAAAACAGCCAGCTGGAGACTTGGAACCACACTCTGTGCTATTGGGTCACACTGGTTTTCTCCTTCTTACACCAGCAATGTGGACAGTCCATGAAGAGCCAGACTTCACACAAATGAAGAAAAGACCTTTTTGGATCCTAAACATAGACTATGTTATGGACACTTATGTTTTAGTACATGTATTAAAGATATTCAAAAGACTGAGAAAAAATACTAAGAATAATCACATGCTTTAAATTACAACATCCTTTTGTTTGCATCAACGAAGCAACATCAGGGATAATCAAAAAGACACCACAGTAACGGCTCTGCTCCCATTTTTGTATGCCTCTTGACCATGGAAAACACCTTACAGTTCTCAAGTTTCAGATCCAGCTGTCTATATCTAGACAATAAGCAGAATAAGTCAATGCTTTCAAGTTCCTACACATCCGTGGATGATGGAATCCTATCAGGAGGTCTGCTTTGAGAACACCGAGGGCAGGGTGGAGGCCGGCTGTATTCGGAGATACACTGAAATGCAATCTCCCAAGTGTGGATGTGCTGTGCTGCAGTTATATGTAAACCACACACTCTCTTTTCTTCCACTGCTTCTTTCCTAAAGGACTGACCTATCAGCACTACAAATACAAGCAAGCATGACAAGTGGTTCAAGAGTTAACTGGGTATTAAACTCTGCATCTCAGTGCCTCATTACAACAGCACATTCTGTACTCAGGACTTTCTTTTTCAGAGACCACTGCTGCAGAGCTGTGTTACTGATACTGTTTAATCTACTATGCTACCTTTTTGGAAGTCTCAAGTGCCTGCAGTAATAAAATCAGAGCAATCTCTTGCACGACTACTTCTTACTATGGAAAAGTAAAACTTGCATTTTATAGCTATGGAATAATTTTCAGGAAAGGGTTCTTCTCAGTTACTTAAATATTTAACAAACTCTAGCTCCTCTTTCCAGCAGTTGTTCAGTAAGCTGCAGTTTTCTCCTAATTGAGAAGATAAAGCTATGGATGAAATGTATGGATTTGTATCATTACATACAAGTTTGCTGGCACTTCCCTTTTCAAGTTAGATAAGGGAATTATATTTAGCAAGATTTAATTTAATTTTCTTAATTTAATTTTTTTAAAATACACATGATTAATATCAAGTATGCTAAAAACACCACTCAAGACTACATCAGCAGTACTAGAGTGAAACGCTACAAGTCACTGTGCTTAAGGCCATAAATGTCACCCAACCATGAAGCCTTACCCTCTGTATGTCACAGCCCATTAACACTTCTGTTACTGCCATTTTTTCTTTCTTCTTTCTCTTTTCCCCAAAAGGAGGTTTGCCACTCATATTCTAAGGCTGAAATTTTGGTTTTAGCTACTCAGGTTAAAAATGCATTTCATTTTTGCAGTGTTGTAAACCAATTTTTCTATCAGCTTAAAAGAAATAGGTGTTTTTCTGCTACTGAAGGTCAATGAATTTTTGATGTCTTGCTTACTTGAATACACTATTCACAGTGCAGAATGATAAAGATTCTGTTCTTGTTTGGATCGTCTTCTTCAAGTCTGAATGCAAATTTCCTTGAAGGAAGGTCTGTCAGGACACAGCACTGCAGAGTGGGTTAATTCAAGCACTAGGAGTGAGTGTCCATCCATCACAAGTGCCAGCTGGATTATCCACCTGTTTATTCAATGTCTATCACACTCTCTGTAGCAACCACTCCTCCCTCAGCCCCATTGCTGTGTGCACAAAACACACCAGAGAGAATCTCCTTCAAGAACAGATTGAACTCATTGGAACATACTGATGACTCCAATTAATTTCTGATTTCTGCCCCCAAATCTTGCACTGCACTTACTTTTCCAGATAAATATCCCCATACACTAACCAGAAACATTTCAATAGGTAAAACAATTACATTGACCCTCAGGATTAGTTTTTGGGAAACTCATCAAGGAATGAGAAATGGATTTAAATCAAGTCTAGTTAATTGCAACAGAAGGCAAATATCAAACTGTTGGTATTCCTGCCTCCCTAATATCCCTTATGAGAGACAGGGAGGAAAAAACCCTGCCGGACCTGTCTTCCCTGTAATGAACCACCTGTTTTAGATCAGCAGAGTAAGGTTTCATCTGCTGTAGGGGTGATTATGAAAAAAACAGAAAAATGAAATTTGACAAATTAGATCTCATGGTTCAGAAGGTAAAAATTACCAAAGAAATCAATAAAAGAATGCCCCTACAATGCTACTCCCACTCACAGCATCAAGCTGTAATTTATTTCTTTTGGGTAATACTGAAATTGATTGGAGCTGAGTGTAGGATGCACTCATGAGAATAAAATATTTGTAAACAGAAGGTTTTTATTTCATTATAAAGCTGTTAGACCTGGAACACTGGACAGATTCCAATCTATGTAATTACATTCAGTCTTTCTGAATTCTCTCTGTGGTCTTAATTGAAAATGATGTTTTTCTTCATTTCCTCTCCTGCATTATGGTTTGACCACAGAAGTGTCTGCACTTGAATAAAATTACTTTTTATGGTCAGCACAAAGGAGAACTTGGCATGCAAGGATAGAAAAGAGTTGCCACAAATGTAAAAGAGAAGATTTTTCAACAGGTCCTTACAGACTCCTCTCTGATGAAGAAAACCAGGAAGAAGTGGGCTTCTCTTGCTATGTCTGAAGGCAGATAAGATTCTCCTCATTTTCTAAATCAATCATTGAGTATCTCCAAAAATCTTACTCCTTCTCTTGTTGAGTGCTAAAGCAACTACAGTAGCCTCCCACACTAGTAATGGAGAATTCACTTACTTCGTTCTCAACGATCTCTGTGTTGTGTGTGATGATTGATTGTATTGAAGTTAAAAATTGCATACAAACCCTAACTAATTTCATTCTTGATAAATAACGTACAACTTCCTAAAGATTTATATTTAAGTAAAACCAGCAACAAAATAATCTTACATTTAATTAGCTAAGTATCTTTCCCTTCTCAGGACCTTCAATCTGAAGCAGATGTCCAGGCACACGTTTAATTTTCAGAAGTCATTCAAGGAGACTGCAGAGTGTTCCCACTCACCAATAACACATATTTTCAGTAACTTTTTTTCTCTATTAAAAAAAAATATATGGAAAAGAAAAGTGAGGTGTTCTCCATTTCCTTGTGAGAGGTCACAGGAATATATTCACATATGCAATCCCTGAGGTGCCAGACTCTTTTTAAGACAGAAGTTCAGAAAGAAAAATTGCTCAACAAGCTCCTGTAACAAGGCCTATCTCTTTACAGCACTCAGTAGTGTCAGTTATTATTATTCACTCATTTAATACAAAGCTGCCAACCAAAAAGCAACTGATTTTCCACAAATCATGAGGCTGAATGTTTTAACTGTCTTATGTTATTGATATATTTGTGTATGTGCAAATAAATAAAATGATATATGAATATATAAAAACTTGTAATTGTTTAACAGTCATATAAACCAGGATATATGTAACTAAAATGTTAAGCATAAGCATAGGAGCCTTATAAATCATCTGATTTAACCTTCGTGCTACAATGTAATTAAAAAGAAAAAAGATTGAAGCTTTCTTCACTTAGCATTCAAATACCTTCATAAAACAGTATGATACATTTTCATCCTTTAATTATGCTACAGAGCTGATGCATGAGCAAGGTCTGGCATTTCATCTTCCAAGGGCAATTAAATGTTACACGATTCTCACTGAGACTATACAGACAACACGAGTACAAGGACTTTTCTGTTTACAGACAGAAAGAACTTGATCTGACTACAAGCTACTGCAAAATCTGCCGCTGGTTACACTAATCAATGGAGGAAAGAAAAAGACAATGTAGGAAAATATAAAAGAAAAATAAGAAAAACCAATACAGGATGAAAGAGGAAAAGTAAAACTGTTTACACTTCAGCTTCACATTGATTTGTTGCCTTTAAAAACCAAAAATATCAAATGCAAAAGATTCAGCAAGTGCAGAAGTTCAAGAATAACTTGATCACATATAAAATACAAAATCTCAACATTTTCTTGACTGATTCATGACCATATGTATTCCAATACATCCCCAATTCTATGCAAACTTGTCAGAAAAAAAAAGACTAAAAATGAAACTGTAAATATCAATGTTTAACTTTGTTGGTTTTCAGCACCACAGGATGGTAATGCCCCACAAACATGAATGCACTCATCCTCAAAACATCCCCTAAATGTTCTCATATCTCATAATCACATCACTACACTCCTGAGAATTTCATGGTATCATCAAAGAACCGGTGACTCAAAATGCCTGCTATCAGCCATTACAGCTACAGAATCAGAAACAAGGTGGATGATTCTTCTTTTTTGCCAGAATTTAGGAGGACGAAGCTGGCCTTAATCAGGATGATTAACACCTCTCTTTGAATTGGTGGGAAAAGACAGCAAACATGGCACGAGTTTCTCTTCAGTCTATTTGGCTAGAAAGAATATGATTCGGACACAGGGACCCAAGTAACAAATTGATAGTAAATTAATATAGGGGAGAAAGAAACGCCTAAGGATAGCCAGTATCCACTGAAGACAGCAGGAGACAGCAGGGTGCAGACAGCAGCTCCTCATCCTAATCTAACAAGACTGATGAGCCAGATGGCAACTGTAAATAAAGTATCAAAGAACTTTAAGAGAGAATGGAATTCCATTGCAGCTGGAATGAGGTTTACAGAAAAGTAGCGTGGAGACCAAAGGGACAGTGGAAGGCACTGTACTCATGAGGAGAACAATTTGTTGCAGTGAGCCCTTCAGCACCTCAACCCAGCTTGTTCTATTTTCAGTCTCCTTCAAAATTTTGACTCTTTGGCATTCATTCTGTAGGGGGAGTGGCCTCCTACTTACCCTACTAAATTTAAAAAACTCAAAGAATAAATAAGAGAAAGCACCAGAAAATACATGCTACATTTTAAATTGACAGTGAAGGGTATAAAGATCAGACTTAAATTATGCAGCACAGTGAACAAATCCAGATCAGTGCTGGCTTCTGTAGTTGCGATACTAATGTAGTGCTGCTTTAGACAGAGACACTGCAAGTGCTTTAAGAGTCCCACAACTGCTGGCAGTTACCTACTCAGAGCAACTACATTTCACAAAATACAAACCTAGTATATCCCAAGAGGAGAGTACTTACTCCTAGGGCGGAATTTTTTAAGAGAAGAGAGAGCACTGATAGAAGGGAGTTCCTTTGCTTTCAATTACCAAGTGGGTGTTAGTCTTTACAGGATGCCAGAAGTCAGTGTTTTTATGGACACCTCCAAATCTGAATTACATTAAAAGGCTTGTAACAATCATCAACCATAACATCAGTCCTTTTACTCAAAGCCCCTCACAGCTAGCTGAAGATTGAGCTCTCCATAATTTTAATGTTTTCCTACTTAATCTTTAATCTACCAATATCAAAAGTACAAGATAAAAATTAATCCAATCCTACATTTACAATACAGCTTCATGAGAATAAGCAGCTGAAGTTCAAGTAGAAATTACAATTATGTAATCTGTAATTACTATTTTTGCCCTTAATCAGAAATATTCTGAGACCAAGGTCAGTGTAACTACACTGACAATTAATAAAACTAGAAGGGGTTAGAACATGCAAGGGAGTTAATTCTGATTCCAGATGTCCTGGCTCTCAGCTGTGTAGCTGGACAGCCTTGCAGCACCAGCTCAGGTGCAGCCCGTTCTACTCACAGGGTGTGATGGCCACACTGTAGGTGTAGAGCTGCTCATGCTGAAACAGTGCAAATTCCCCACCTTGCTCTATCAGTGAGAGACTGTAGCAACTTTCTCAACAGTTCCACCCCTACCCACTCCAAAAGAAGCTCAAAATAATCACTAGCCATGATTAAAAAATCCACATGGCACTCCAGCAGGAAACACCTCTAAAATGTTCTCCAGTGCTGCCAGTGGCTTGCTAAGGGATTTTCCATGCGTTACTGCAGGCCCTAGGTATTCCCAGCCTTTGTCTTCCATGCTTCTACCATACATGCTGCCCTCCAAGTGCTGTGCTTTAATATGAGCTTCCTCAGACATCACATTTCACTAGGACCAGCATCACTAGGTGCTGTCATCATACAACTAAATTCAGAAAGAATAGGACACACTGAAAGTTGTCTGCTTTTACCAGGGCTTTGAAGATGTTAATATTCCACTAAGCCACCTGAGTGAGCTGACAATTCACTCTGCCTCTGGTTTGGTCACTCTTACAGATGCAAAGATTATTTTAAGGAATACTTGGAAATAGATGGGTTAATGCACAATATCAGTACTTGGAACATTCGAGTCACAGAGCTCTCTTTGATCTTACATTCTGTTTGCTATTGAAAAAGCAACCATGTCACCCTGTGCAAGATAAAAAATGAAACAGAATTTGACATCATGATGGAAAGATTTTATTCATTAGTAAGATTTGGTATCAGAACTGCAAGCCATGATCTACAAAGTTGCAAATGGAGAAACTCACTTTAAAGTTTCTTCATTTGCAACAGATTTCAAGCTGCCAGGCTCTCCAAGACAGTGTCCTCCTCATCAGAAATTAAACTGGAGGTGTGGATCCAGGGTTATTACGTTCTTTTAATGACCCAAACTCACCAAATATTAAACATTACAGAAAGCAACAGAAGCCACTGCCATAATAAATGGCCAGACCATTCAATTTTGATCAGCATGGGGTTCCATGTACTTATCAAGGAGCTTAAACTTATTTACTGGATTACCTTAATATAAAACACAACTTCTCAGCTGCATTGTCCCTGAAACACTGTAGTGCCACATTTTCCCCTGCCAGAACTAATTTATCAATTCCCAAATGCTGTATCTAGAAGACAGAATGATAATTAACACTGCTGCTTACACTGCCTGTTACATCTCTGTATCATCTTTTCCCTGTGCACTGAGGATCAGTGGCCCCTCTCCCCTCAGGTAACAAGGCTACAGAAGGGCCCATTCTGTCCTCAGCAGCCGAGCACAGGGTCAGAAGGACAGCAGGAACATCTTACCCATGGGACTGCTGGCTGGCTTCTGATTGCAGGGTCACTGCTCCCTAGGAGGGTGGGAAAGGCAGACAGAACTTTATATTTTGTTCTAACAGCTACTCTTACTCTAAGTAATTTTATTTCAAACACTGAAAAGTTGTTCTGGTGTTTAACAAGGTGCAAAGGAATTTGGGTATCTCATTTTAATAAATAAAAAACTTTCAAAACATACCTGTGTTTAGAGATTTGATAGAAAACATTTTGATTCTGAATTTACAGATTGTTGACTATGTCTCATTAATAAGACAATAAATCCCTTTGATCCTGATTCGATTTAAACCATGTAAATTGAAGCTCCTCTCCATTGCTGAGCATCTATATACCAAAAATTTCTGAATAACACGTAAGCATTTAGCAATTACTACTACATAAAAAGTATTTTAGGTCTTTTTATATTTGTACAATTTTAGTTTGTATCTATAGCGTTCTCCTGCAAAGTGCATTTATTAATGAATTCATAGGGCTAGTTCAGATTATTATTTGTGAATTAAAGTTCAGATCCATTTTCACCATTCTAGAATGGGTACACTTATCTACCATTTAATATAAAATTTGATCCTATCCCAGATGAAGCCTGGACAGTCTTGCATAATATTTCAAAATGCCAACAGAGAAGACATATTCCTCACTATTACTTTGAAAACCAAGTACCTAATCTGCATTTCTGCCAGATAATTCTAAAACTGGCTGTTTGTGAACAGCAGATAATTCTTAATTAACTCCCAATACTGCATAAAGATGAATTCTTCACTGTTTGTACATTTCTAAATAGGTCTGCATTATGGCATCAAAAACAAGAAGTGTGAACAGAAATCTGGTATCAGCTCCTGAAAGAGCAGAACAAACTACTTTAATATTCTGGTGCTCCTGCAGTTTGATCTAATTCTCAATGAATTGTAGGAATGACATAATATTAATTATGGACATATTTTGCTTCATTATTTATGCTTTATCCAAAAGTTAATGTTTAAGAAACAAACCCCTCATGCTTAATTCTCTTTCAAATTTTTGCTAATTATCACAGCAGGAGGAATGCACATTTAAACCAACCCAGCTGACTCCTACTGTTTGCAGCCTCTCAAACGTGTTCTGTTTGTAAGCTGTACTTAAAACAAGCTAAAAGGTCATGTTTGTATAAATTCAGGCTTCTAACACCAAATTATTTTATTAATTTTTATTTTGAATCACATTCTCTTTCTCATCTGGATTTAATTTCATTATAAATGTAGAATGCACCTCCTCTCCATAGAGAACTCTTTCTAGCATCCTTCCCTGTGGAAGTACCTAACCAGAATATCCTGTTCTGTATGGAATGGATGAGTCCATAGGCACATACTCAGGGACAGACGTGATGCTCCCCAGCCAGTGCAGTTCCTCACAGCTGCAATGGAATCCCTTCTCCAGGGAAAGCTCAATACTGAGGGCAGACCCATCAAGCTACTCGGAAATGCCCTGTAGAGGAGTCTCTCTCTCAGGTTTCTTTGGGAGGCTCTGGGATCAGCTTCACAACTCCAGTGAGTAAAGTACCCTCAATCTATTCCTGGCTTTACGCATTGCTCCATCTATAAACTGCTTACGCCTGAGCACAAGGGCTCCGTGCCCTGCTGGAACCATCCATCAAGTGAGTGTAGTTATTGATTTAGACCATAAGGTTATAAATCTGACTGGAAACAGAGGCAAGTATTCATACAGACACCAGGGACATGCATATAATCCTTTTCCTAGCAATCGTTAAGCTGCTTATACCAAACCTTCCCCCTCTATTTTAAGAGCCAAAGTAATAGGCCATAATTTTATAGATGAACAACAAGGGCACTCACACTGTGGCATAATTCATCCCATATTAACTCCTTTCTTTAGGAAGCAAGAAAGCATCAAAGCAGTGACCTAGCAATATATCAGAAACATGAGCAGCACCACATCATTTTAGCACAACTGCAGTACCTCTTAATTGGTCACTGACTCATGGCTGAAACATTAATGTTTTTGTTCCCCCACTACTGTAAAATGTAATAAACCAGGGTTTTGTTTCTTTTCTTCCCTCTTATAAATATTACCTCTGCTTTTGGAATAAAACAATTATTTGTTTTATCAGAAACATTATGTGAAAAAGTCTGTTTCATTCACAGCTACCTGAAAAGACAAATAAGGATCAAAGGTTTACATTTTTTTCCCCTTTGGTCAGGTTGAAACAATTTTTCCTATAATTTTGAACAGTACAGTAACCTTTATATGCTAAACTGCTTTCAAATAATTGGCAGAGGCCTGTCCAAATAATGCACTTTGTTACTAAAGTATAATGGTTGACTGCAATGACTACATCTAACACAAGGACCATCAGTTCCAGAAGTGGCTGTGCTGCCTCTGCATCCTTTCCAAAGAAGTATCAGAAAGAATTCCTGGCTAATGTTTTAAAGAAACTTCCCAACTAAGCTGGGCTATCTCAGAGCTCAAGACAGAGTTTGTGAAGTCTTTTCCCAAAGCTCAGTAAGTAACAGAGTTAAACAGAAACCCCACACTACTTTTTCCAGAGAGCATCTAGCTGTGAAGACACAGATGAAGATTAAAACATAACAAACCCCTTCTAAGCAATTACACACAAAGAAACTCCATTAAACAGTCAGCCCTGCTGTTAGCAGTTTTCCAATACCACCAGTGTCTTGCAACTATTCCTGTTGAAGTCTATGTACTAAATCTTTGGCTGATATTGATGCACAAGCATAATTTATAAGTTTCTCATGAAAATATAGGAGAATTCCATCAGCTGTTTAAGAAACATACTCTGGGGCTTTGATTTTACACTTTGACAGCAAAGAACAAATTTGTACATCCACATGTGTATGTGAGTATATATATTTATGCATGCATGCATATATATATACACACACACACACTATATAAAGACATACATAAAATAATATATACACAAACATACACCGGAACTTTAATGGTCCTTTTCTCTCTGTCTGCATCTAAATATATTTCTCTTGAAGTTGTATTCAAGCCTCTTACTGTAAGTATTCATTTTTTGAAAGAAACCACAGACTTGCAGAGGTATATTAATATTGATAAGCCCCTCAAGCTGCTGTTCTTCGTAAGCAATCAGCACAAACAGGCACACAGAGAACACCTCATCATTATGCTACAGATGTGCATAAGGGGAACACAAGAAAAGTCAAAAGCAGTATTGTCTTCTCCTACCACATAAATTATCAGTGTATCCCAATATTCTGGAAATTTATGCTAACCCCAGCATGCACCAAATAATCTTCATCTGCCATAGTTAATAATTTGCAACTCTGAACATATTAGCACCATGAATAGCAGCATTATTATTAGCTATGAAGAGAGAAAAAATTACCATTTATTTATTTTAATTCAATCCTTTGTTTATATTCAAATCTTTCCATTTGAGCACAAGAAAACCTCTTTCTAATCTCTGTGCCTTGGTAGGTAGTAGAACTGACCTGGTCAAAGACCAGTGTCTCTCCTAGTGTACACACAGGAAAAACCTCATATATTTTTGCCCTATTCTTCCTAGTAGAACATTCCTAGTAATATGCCACATGCACACAGAATCAGGCAGATTTCCTTTTGGAGTTACAGCTGCTCAGTGTTGCCTTGCACATCTCTTGCATTTGGTTTGGAAACAAGCTGAACTTTAGCCTGCCTGGCTTGGAAAAATCAACGGAAGCTACTGGATTTTGTTCTGGATGGTTACCAGAGACAAGATTCACAACAAAAGACACAGCATTCAGTGGCTGTAAAAATGCCTGTTGCTGCTGAAGCATAGGACAAGATCCACATCTCCACTTATTTTGTTGTCACAATAGCCAATATCTAGAGATGATGCTGCAGGTGGTATGGCTTGGCTCCACTCCCCTAGTTCAGTCACAGGAAATCCACTGTGGTTTAAAATGATCCAGTCTTCAAGCATGAAATTTATGGAAACAAGGATTTTAGCCCCAACAGTCTCCCCATCAGTAGAACACATGAACTATGACACACGATCCTCTTTAACCTGTCTTGGTAAGGTGTTGGGAACTGTGCTGATGGCTCAGGATTACAGGGCATAAAGGCTCCCTCTGGAGGGCAGGGCTGCAGGCACTGAGGTTTGAAAAGGGGAAAACCAGATGCAATTGCTACATCACAAACAGTCTGGTATCAAATAGCAGCTCTCAGTCCAGGGCTACCCTCATTAAATTGGGTTACCCTACTCATGTTATCTATGCCCACTCCATCTTGATCCTTACAGAAAGTCTGTCACTGCTTTCTTTCCTTCTTAGCCCAAGCAGAAGCAGGAAGAAAAGCTCTGGAGACAATCACCTTCAAGTGTAAGACATGAAGGCCCTACATGATTTGGCAACACTTTCACTCGTGGTATCATTCACTTTTTCTAAGGAGTTTCACTAAGTAAAATCAGCTTCAAACACTCCATAGATATTTGCTTGCTGTAAAAAGCTCCCAGTCACCGACATTTATTTCTATTCTCTGCTATTACTCTGGATGCATAATCATAAAGCACATACCCCCAATGTATGTTCCATTTCATCCTCTGTAGAACATGGTTATAAAGGTTACATAAACATGGTTATATGTGGTTTAAATATGGTTATATAAATAGGTTATAATTATCCATTATAAATCAACAGACAGTACTGCACAGTGGAAAAACATATTAAACTATCACAGGGGATGCATACTTATTTTACACTTGAGTAATTACTACCATTTAAGCCATGAATAACATAAGCAGAAGTTGTTAAGTGAAAGCTGGAAACTGGTTTTACAGCTCAGTGGGAAACAGAATACCATTTGAGGCAAACAAAAGAGGATCATTGTGTTTTGCAGGCAATAAAAAAAACCCAGGGAAAAATTACACTGATAATAAAATCTATGTAATTGCCATAGTCTGATGCAGCTAAGAGTGACACCATGCCCAAGCAGGCTAAAAAAAAAAAAAAAAAAAAAAGAAAAAAATGAAGTAGTAGAAATCTTTCATTGCCTATTCCATCAGCATCATCACCCAAAGCCTCATTTATTGGGAGTTAGGAACAAAGTAAGTCAAAGAAAGCAACAAGCTATGAGATATTTATTAAGGCTGCATTATAAAAGTGACAGAAGCTATAAACAAAAGCAAGCTTTAGTTTTAATTTTTTAGTTTTTAATTTTTTTTTCCAAGCTATATTAATAATTGTTTCAAGCTATTTGTTTTTCTGGAATGAACAGTCTACAAAGGAAATTTCAGACATGGGCAAAGTGAGACTGGGAAAGAGAGTCTTATTTGTTTACCAAGACAAAACACAAATCACCTTCAATTACTATCAAAATGGAATTAGCAATAAAAAATACATAGTTGCAAGAGCACGGTCATGTTAATTATTAATCCAATAAACACTAACTGATCACTACTTTGGAAAACTGGTGCATTGCTAAAGCTCCCTCAGATCCACTTTTAGCTGGAGCAGGTCAGGGCTCATTTGAGCAGCTGAGCTGGCAGATCTGACAAGTGGCAAATATCTGGGAGAGAGAGAAGTGGTGACAAACACTGCAGTCAGAAGTGAATTTATGAACAAGTTGTGAATGAAATGAAACAGAGAAAATAGAACATTTTTACCAATTTAAGATAAAATGTTGCCATTACAAAAAAGGACACTGGTTTCCAATGGTGCTTAATTCTGCGTTGACACCCATAAACAGAGTGGTTACTATAAAGAAAACCTTGGCTGTTTAGATCTGGGAATCAGGACACACTGATATGGGGAACCAGAGCTCTCTGCCAGGATGGCCGGGGTCTGTCTGGGGGGCAATGGGAGCCTCTGTGGCCAGGCTCCTTGCAGTGTCACTTACACCTGGATTCTGAGTGACTGCCCAGACAATTCTTCTGCTCCCATTTCAAAGTCCAGCTGGCCCATGATCTCACATAACCACTCCAGCACAGGCATAATCCATTGCCTTTATTTTAACTATATTTGACCATTTTCACACCTACAGGAACAGCTTCTATAGACTATATACAAACATCTTCCCTATGTTCAATTTGCTCTCTTCTGCAGCAGGAACACTCTAGGACACTCCACCAGGGCAATAATTTAAGCTTACACAGCAGGAGCTGGCAGGGGAATCTTGAGAACTTGCCAAAATTCCCACCTGGAAAGATCCTGAAGCCATCAGTCAAACACCTCCCTGTGAAGGTGACTGGGAGAGCTGTCCATCACCCAGGTGCAAACTACTCCATTCTCTTCTCTCTGCAGCTCCTGTATCCCCTGGGTAACCATTGAGTGGCTCCCATGCACTGAGCACAGCCACAGGCCTGTTAGCAGCTGCAACACTGTTAGAACTATAGAACAAACCTTATTTTCTCACAGCTAAAATCCCACAGCTCTTGCCACACTTGCTGCCTCCAGCTCCTACTGGGTCCAGTCAGAGCCCTGGTGAAATGTAATTGTTTGAAAGCCTCAGAGAGAGATCATTCCATACATTCTTGTGTGAAAAACAACTACTGTGAGAAGTAACCAATCTCTTAAGCTACATGATAACAGGATAAGATGCATATGATTGCCACACTGTCAAAGAGCCTGAATCTTTACTAGAAACCAAAATAAACCACTTTAGAGAAGTAACTGGTGTTCCATCAGCCACAGAATAAACACAAGTGGCTAATGCAAAGGAGATTATTTTGCTTGTAACTCAGATCAAATTTGCATTTTAAAACTCAAAGTTTAACAGAGAGAAGTTAACAACAGTGGTAATGAAATGAGGGTAACCTTTCCAAAAAGAAAGTCTTCCTTTCTTCCTGACAAACAGAATAATATAGAAAAAGTAATGCTCTCAAGAAAAAAAGATTCAGCTCCTCAAAAGATCAAGTCTATCTATAAAATCCAAAGATCACAAACTGGTTCTTTCCAAAACTTTAATTAAAAAAAAAAAAAGAAAAAAAAAAAAAAATTTAATGGCATAGCTATGCACTTCAACATGCCTCTCAAACTCACTGGACCATTGAAGATAAAATCATGTCACAAAATTGATATTTTTTGTTCTCTAGTAAAGCAAATATGTAGTTGGAATATATTTCAATTCCTGAGGAAAGAAAAAAACTTCAGCTATTTCTGTACCCACCTGCTTTTCCTCAAGGGTTACAGGCTAACACACATGATATTTAACAGAAATGTTTGCAACCACACTCAAATAGATTCAAAACACTGAAAATGTTTCTTCTGACTCTCAGATATTGTTAGAAGGCAAAAATCCAGCTGACCGCAAATGAAGGGCCTGATATTAATCTCCTTTATCTATCAGAACTATAAACCCCATGACAGGAAAAGAATTAGTATGATTTATTTCTATATACAGAATAAAAAACATGGCCCCTAGAAGTTACTGAACATTCACAGAGAGCAAAGAATATCCAGAGGAGCTGGATGCAAAGAACATTACCCTCAAGGAGTCCTGATAACATTTAGATACAGACTAAGCCTTAAATTTGCATTTTTTGGTGTGTATTAGATGATACTACCAGCAGAATATAGTCTAATTGCATTATACTGCATTTAAATTAAAGATACACAAATGCAAATTTTAAATGAAATTAATAATTATATAATAATTATTATTCATCAGTAAAATTTACTATTCTACTTTGATATCTGAAAAATATTAAAAATGAAAAGCTACGAAGCCTTGCAGGGTAGAAATACCACAACTGCATTTTTAACTAATTCAGAGTTCTCATTCCTTAGCTCACTCAAAGAAATTCAAACACTGTTTTTATAGCTTAATAAACTATGTATTTTTCTAATTTAGAGGGTTTAATACCGATTTATTATTCAGATCCCAAGCTTCTTTGCAACATATTCATCTTAAATGAAGGATCTCCAGAGTACAGGACCATCATGGAAATACTTCCATGGCATCATCAACAAAGGACAGTCATCAGAGACCAAAGGCCACATGCCAAACTCCAATGTGTTCAGTTCTCTGCAATTTTATCACTAAGAAAAAGAGGAATTCAGATCAGCTTTATATTAAAAGGGATATTTCTTGAAAAAACAAAACCAGAAAATGACTCTTTTTAAGTACAAGAAGCATATAGTCTGTAATAAGTCTGTAAATAGATCCCTTTCTGAGTGAGAAAACACATCATGTGTATATTTGAGTATTTTCAAGAGGATGTAGCACACTAAATAGGAAGATGCCATGTAATCAGTAAACGAACATGTAAGACTAATCATTACAGAGGATCTACATGAGGACAATAATTAGTAATGTCAGTGATTCCCAGCACAGCTAAAACACTTGTTTATTCAAAACCTTTAAAATGGTATGCTCAGTAATGAACATTTAAAATGAAACCACTTCCTTATTTACATTGTCCCTGGATTCCAGCGAGGAGATGTGTGTGAAGGCAAACTGCAGCCTTTAACGCACATCCTGACAGCAAGGGAATTCCCTGAGGATGAAATAGTTGGCTCCCTCCTGCACCTCTAGACTTTCTCAATATTAGTGAACAGTTAATGAATTTTTTTCACACTTCAGAAGGAAAATACATGACAAAATACAAAAGAGAAAAAAATCAGCATGCCGTTTTGAGGTATCTAATCTTTCCTGTAATTCCCTTAAAAGACAGGAGCATGCATTTGGTGCGTGTTTCAGTCAGAACAGAGTGGAGCAGACACAATGGCACATCAGTGACACAGATCCTGAGTCTGTTGTAGTTACAGCAACAGCTTTGTGATTAGGAAGTCTCTTTTTCACTTGCATAAATCCTCTTCGACGCTTGATTTAGTGCTTCAGTGATACTTGTAATTTGTCCCTTCCCTGTTTGTCTGAGGCTGCAGTTGGATCTACAGTCCATTCTCAGTGATGTAAACTTTAGTATGAGCAGAGGACCAGAACTGGTCCTTCTTTTGCTTCCCTCCCTGCTCCCAGTCACACAAGGGAAGCCACTTGCATCAGGCTCTGTTCTGCTTTCTGATGTTTAAAGCAGCCCACACCTACTCTCAACAGAAAACTGCTTAGAGGCTTTTCAAAAATGAACTTACTGAAGATATAAACCTAATTTACATACAATTTGTACTACACTGAATTTCTCTCCCATTCTCATCTCCCATTACCTCAGATAACTCAGAGATGACTAAGTAGTTCTACTGACAAGTGTATTAAATGTTTTGAACTTTTGCTATAAATAGGGTTCTTTTCCACTCTGAAAACAAAAAGGCTGAAATGCCTTTTGTAATGCTTTTGGTCTGATGGGTAGCATTTTTCTTGAACAATCTTCCCCATCTACAATCCCCAGCAAATATACAGGTCAGAAGAGAAAGCTGGTATTTAGATTTAAAACCTTTCCTAATAATCTACTCTATATTATGGGCATAGTTTAGAAAGAAGCATATAATTATTCAACAGGAAAATGTGTTGTACTATGGATACATGGAAAATTCCAAATAGCAAGGATTAACCTGATGGTGTGAGCAAAGTCATGACACCTCAGATATTACACTCCATATTTTACATACAGTGTGTCTTGTCAGGGAACAGACATAACCTATGCTCCTTTTACAATTTGTACCAAGTTATCACCATTAAAGAGTGAAAGAGAAATAGTTAGATGCTCATACAGCCCTAGAAGTTTCAAAATGCTTGAGGACACAGGGTTGCCTTAGGGCCATAGCTGCCATCTATCAGTAGCGAAAGCTCTCTGGATAGAAATGCATGAAAGGGTGGGAAGTGAAACTTAAAATCAGAGGGGTAACTCATTGGCTATTTGTTCCTTCTGCTACTCCTTTTACTAACACCGTAAAGCACTTGAGGCTATCACAAAGAAATACAAAGTCAAAGTTACTAGAGAAGAAAGACTGACAAACAGATTTTTAGAAAGTTAAATCATAACACCTAGTCTTGAGTAAAGTGTACTTGAGAGACCAAATGGATAAAGGTTTTGTCTGTGCTAGTTATTTTAAGCAAGAATAGCATGAAGATATAGAGAAAGAAGCAAGTTAGACATCAAAAAAACTTTAACTAAAGATAATGCTGGGAGTACTTGGTCCATTTAGGAGTGGAAACAAAGCTACTTCTAAAATATTACTCATCTCACAGCATAATGAGCAACACAATATTATGGGAGAGATGTAATAACCAAACCTTCTTTTACCTTTTATGTAGAGTCAATACCACCACGTTTCCCCTGTTCAGATTAATCAGGCATTTATCATTTTATCAAAAAACAATGCTTGCCCTTACACTTCGAAGCCTTCATAACGCATATTCTGTTTTATACACTTCTACTGAAAGTTCAGATCCTTGTTTTGGAAATCAAACCCATGCAAATTAAAGTGCAAGCAAATTCTTCATGTTCATTTGCAATCCACTACCCCAGTGGGCAAACACTGATGCCCTTGGTCATACTGACCCAGTCCATACAACACTCAGCTCCCAACCTGATAATCAGGGATCAGACTATCAATCAGAATAAATTTGTCAGACTCATTTCAACTTAGACCAAGACCATTGTGATGGTAAATGAACAATACTTATACAGCAGCAATAACCAATGTAACAGCAAGAGTTACACAGGAGAACAATCATACACATGGACATCTGCAGCTACAGGATACTAAATAAACCTTCCCAAATTACTGAGAGTGTGGTGGTGGCAGAAACAAAAAAGCAGGAAAAGCCTTACACCTACCTTCATCTTTGCTGGGACATAGATTCTTATGCTCCCAAAGAACTGGCCCATGTTACAACATTCTGGGAAGAGTTGGTGTTCTCGTGAGCTCAGGTGATCTGGAACATTAATAAAACAGTTCAAGGTTAGATATTTATGCGCCAAATTTCAAACTGCTGAATTATTCTCTGCTTGTAAGATCCAGCTTTGAAAATATTGGTGTTTTAGTCAGTGCCTCTTTAAATTTCCATGGTTTTGAAGAAAAGAAATGGTTTTGTCAAAAACATCACACCACACCTACACTAAAAACGTTTGTTTTAAATCTGTGTAATGTTAGAATAACCATATTCTTCTGAAAAAACTGTTGGCTTAAGGAGTATTCAAACAGCTTTTCTGCATTTTAATTACATTAACATTTTCAAAGAAAACTTAATTGTACAAGCTGGATGTTTTTCAGTATTAAAAGGAATCAATTCTGTCTTTTAATGCAGATGACTGGTATGCCTGTTTACCATTTATAAGCTAACAAATATTATACATACAGTGTGACATTGGTTAGATATGGACAGCAATTGCACCCAGGAAAGCAAAAGCTTCAACTTTCAATCAACCCAAGCCAATAAAATCTATAATCATAGATTCTAGGAAAAGCAGCTCAGTATGTTTTATTACAGAAAGGATATACCAAGTCCTTGGAACTCTATTTCCTTTTTTTAAATAAGGAAACATAAGAGAGTCCTGGTGGGCTGAGTAGTGCAAACCACTGAACATTTAAAGGAAACCAGACAATCTATAAACAAACAAGCAGGTGCTCTTAGCACAGCTTGGCAAGACTGCCCAACTTGCATGAACTAGAAAGCCACTGCTGAAATACAATTAATTTTTTCCACTACAAATAAGACACGAGGAAACTTCCTTGCACAAAAAAATTAATGAAAACATCAGCATAACTGACATAATTCCTGTTGAAGGGAGACCTTGATTGCTTTAAACAACAAATCACAACTTTTGCGAGGAAACCCATGTAAAGATCTGGAAAAGATTTCAAATCTGATTTATAAAATCTTTTGAACAATTATGTTAATGTCTTACTTCACTCTCTCAGCAATATTAACAATGTCATGAACTGAAAAAAGTAACTTTAACTTTCTATTTATATTTCAAGATGAATGGCACTTAGGCAGACTTTGTGCAAACTTTTGGCAGTTTTAAGCAAGCCCCATCTGTGTTAATGAGACTACAAAGGAGACAGCACCGTTAGACACTGTACCCACACAGTCTGCTGCCAGCACAGTGGGAGCGACCCTGAAAATCATCAGCACTCACCAGAACAGCAGACACAGCCCCTGCTGCAAAACTACACTGGAGGTATAAACAAATTGATATAAAAGACTCTGTTCTTACAGAAGGAAAGGAATCTGGGGGTTGAGGCTCTGGGTTATTCACCTCTGCAGTGAAAGCAGTCTGCTTGAGAGTAGAGATGTGCTGCACAGAGACAAAGAAGCTTTACTTATGCTTTTACTTAGCTGGTAGCAGCTGTAATTTGCAACTGTTCTTAACTGGGGGAAAGAATATGGGGAAAAGATCTGATCTCTTATCAGAAGCCAATTCTGATCATGTAACCAGCTTACATAATACTGCAGCAATAACCTGGGAAGCCCTGGAGAAAGACTGATTAATGATACCATGAGAATCCTAAAAGAACAAATACTGACATGATCCATACTGAAAGACATATTGACTGCACAGAATGCAAAACAATAAATATGAGCCAGAGGTGAAGGGAATAAAATTAGATACTAACAATCAAGAATAGAATTGTATGAAATCAGGAGTAGCTGCAGGTTTGCTGTAATTGATTCTCAAGTTGACACAATTGCTAAGGAGATGTCTTTACTCTTCAAAGAGTAACTTGAAGGTTGTGTAAACCTTCTTTCTGTAGCATCACAGTCACATGTAGCATGTCCTGCTACTCTTATTATTAGGAGCTCTGCGAACTGTAGTAAAGAATTTTCTGTAGGAAAGACCATATAACTTGAGACCGTAGGCCACTAAAAAGGCTCAGCTTTAACTTATAAGGACTATATCAAGAATCAGGGAGCTGAAATTTAAGTTCTCTTGACATATACATACTCCGATTTCACTTTTATAACTTTCAACAGACACTAGTATCCAATAAGATCTCTTTGCTAGAATAAGGCCATGTGCTCTGTGTCAAATACCGTAATAAGGGCATTAATAAATATAATTTGCTTTAAAGAATTTTATAAAGCAGTGCATTATCCAAACAGCTCACTGACAGAGAGAAGGTAGAGAACATCAAAAGATTTGAATAGCAAAGCCAACATAAATTTGTACAGTAATAAAAAAACAAAGGTGAAACAGTGACTTTATGTGACACAGAGATGAAAAGAAATCTTGTAATCTCAAACATCTCTCTGAAAAATGAAAAACATTCTGCCATTTTCCAGAGCAGATAGAAGTTGGTATCAGTTTCTAGAGCAATTTATGAATCACGGCATAAATTGCATGTGAAGTGCAAAATGGTTACAAGACTTACAGGAGAAAAATGCTAATAGGAAATATAACTCATTTGTTTCACTAACCATGCAAGCATATGACAAATTATCATATTTAGATCTCCTAGCATAAGCACATAGAATACTGATTGATGTGCTCAGCTTGTGGAGATTTATTAAGAGAATTCTGAGTGATTTGACAGGGTATATGAATTAGTTTGCAGTTTATACTTTCTTCACCTTCTCATGGCTTTTTTGTTGCCCAGATTAATTTTATTTCATTTGTGAATCCATCTCATGCATGCTTTATACTGAACTGATACACCAGAATTGCTTTACTGACTTATGGTGCCACTTCAATAACTGCTACATTCTGTTGATGATCTCACAGTTCACATTCATTCTGCCTTAATACAGACTATATTTTACCAATATATAAAATAAACATGCTTTCTATAGATCATTTGAAAGGATACTTTTGGAATATAAAGTATCTCTCTTTCAAAAGACTGTTACTCTGTTCTTAATTAAATTTGTTCTGTTATATTAATTTCCAGATTAACTGTTGAAAAAAAATAGTCTGCTCCAATGACAAGCTTTTGGACAACAATAACTGAAACTAGAACTCCAGCTGAGTCAAAGACATAGGTAAAGACATTATGACATGTGTATATTTGGTGATACAACATTGTAAATCCAGTTGGTCACACAACTGATTTCTTTCACGCTGCACAGCATTAGAAGGGAGCGCCTCATGCTGTCTGTAAGCCCCTGAACATTAGCCTGAATATTTAAGCAAAATCTGGACAAGGTATTATGCCTTATCACAAGTTCCTTTGTGCTTATACAAATTTGAAGATACAATTTAAAAAGGGAGCAGTAATCTATACTCTCAGACCTGTCCATGTTCAGACATTCAACAGAGCAATTTCTGTCACATGTAGTTATAGCAAGAGTTGTCCTTTTGTTTCTGAATTCAAAGATGAGATAGAGTAATAATCTTACTTTGCATATAAAAATCTTTGCATTATCAGGTAAAGTAATGACTGGAAAATTAAAATTTAAAATCACCATAAAGTTGACAAGAAAAAATGTGGTTTTCAAAGTTAGAGTAGTTCTTTATTTTTAAAGACAGATGAGGAGCTACATCAAAGAGACAGCTGGCAATCCTTGAGTCCAGCATGCTCATGCTTGTGCCAATAAATAGATCCAAGGGTAGGAGATATGGCACAGCCCTTGTGCTCAGAGCCTTCAGGATGGCGTGGTGAGATTTATTGAGTGATATAAGGACAGGAGTGCCCTGGGTGATGAATTGGAAAGAACAAGTGAAGATAATGAGCTGCTTTTGCTTGTTTCAGCAAAGCCATATTGATGTGTCCAAGCAAAATCAATGAAAGAGTGACTGGGTGTTCTTGTCAGCAAAAGACAAATACCTACCTGCTGGGGTAAAATGATTTCAATTAAATAATACATAAAACCCACTTAATTTGACATACTTCCTTTTATCCTTCATCAGTGTCAATCAAAAGTGATTTTCAGAAAAACTACTGTCTTCCCTCCACTGCTGCCACACTACAACATAACCTATGTTTCACTTACTTACACATATTTATTTGTTTTCTGTAAGCTTAAAGATTCACTAATAGAATTCACCGGCGAAAACAGATTATTTAGTGCAAGGGAAGTGTACTTCTATAAATTCATAGTTCTGAACCTGTCTAAAAAAGCAACCATCATTGATTTCAACACTTCTCCAAAATACATGTCAGAAAATATATTTTAAAACATTATTAACAGCTTACAAAAGGGTACTTGACTGCATATCAAAGGAAAAGATTAGAATATTTTTAACTGTTTTCTTTACAGCACAAGGAAAGTTAGTAAAAATGAGATCTGATACCATATTTGTAGCACACAGTTATGATTGAGAACATTGTTTCACTCACAAGGGTTCTGTATCTCAAGGAAAATAGCATTGCTAACCACAGAAATGTTGATTATATAAGAAATAACCCCGCCAAAATGTGCAGACAGTTGTTTTGATTTTAATAATTCACATGGCTGCTAACTCTTGCCCCTTTTTTTCATCTAAGGGTTTCAGTCACTAGCACAAAACAGCAACTCAGCAGTGCTGCCGTCCTTCTCTTAAGAAAAGTGTGCTCTTGATGAGTAGTGCAGTAAGCTGCAGAGATAAGGGATGAGGGTCAACACTGGACATGAAGAGTTCAGCACTCAGAATGAGAAAGTGCAGTTAGAAACCCAATAGCCCATAGAAGGCTCGAGATAACTGAACAAATGCCCTACTGTTTTTTCTGGATCCCGAAGAGAGATTCATTTAGGGTCAAGACTTCCGCTCCTATCTTGGGGGAGGTGTGCCCTACTGTGAGAAATCATTTCAGGGTTGACTAATGGACTAAATCAGGGAAATCTGTAGTAACACAATACTGTTACCCTCAATCAATAGGTACTCACATCTGGGACAGATTTTTTTTCTTTTTTTAAATTAAATCCTAGTTTTTGCATTATAGTTAATCAAGTGTGTTACTAAGAAAGATGTCTCTGAAGGGGAAGCTGTATCACTCCGGTGCTGATGCACACTTCAAGAGGCAGCAAAACAAAGCAAAAAGGAAAAAACCCAAGCCTGTGGAAAAGCTGAAGTCACTCACTGTTAAGAGCACAACTTCTACTCATTAAGGTGGGATCCTGCATTTCTTATAGAAGCAATATTTCAAATGTACTCTTCCTAATGAATCATTCCTAATGATTCCTAATCAATCTGAATTTTGCTTGTGGAAAGCTGAGAAAATAGAGTGGGCCCAAGAAAAATTGCTCACTCTTCAATCAAAATGCATGCACCAATTTCATAATAATTTATTTCTCATTCAGAATTCCAGCAGACCCTCCAAGCTTTATTCTGAATGAGTCACTGCTCATTCTGTTAGAATTCAGAGGCACCATTCAGAGAGGTGCCCTGAAGCCTCTTCATGCCTTCCAGACTACGTAGGCATCCTCTGCTGCTCTTAGCAAATACTCTCTGACTGCATTCTATTCATTTGAAAACCTCCAGCTCTATCTTTGAGTGACTGGTAGCTGGTTCTTTTGCACAGCTCCATAATCTAGTATGGCAGAAACTTTGCTAGTCTTGCATTTCTTTATTCCCACTGGCAAATCTGCGGATCAGGACAAAGTGCAGGGATCCCATTCACTTCCTCACACTAACTTGACAAGCACTGGCACAAACACATCTGGTAATGATGGAGGAAGACAGGTGGCATTTAATCCATCATTCATAGCCTTCTTCAATGAGGTGACATACAAAACTCATTAATTAGGCAGAAGTGTTCCAATTCATTCAGCCACATTTTTGCTCTAAGACACCAAAGGGCAAAATTGCATTTTGAATGATGAATTTAAACATTCTAAATCCAGTTAGTGTTCAACAGTGCATGCAGATTGCATACACATGAAATATTAAACTAATCCCTGGCAGGACACTGTGCTGGACATGTGGAACACAAGTCCCAACACTGTGCCAGTTTTACCACAGTGCCTGTTCAGTGTCATGGAATGCTAGAGACCCGCTGAAGTTCCTTTACCCCTTAGTCAGAAGGAGTGCACAGAGCAGATGGAAAACAACAGTGCATAGCAGCACAGAACACACTAAGGCTTTCTGTTTCTGTTTTACCACCCGATGATCATATTATATAACAAGAGATGGTATCAACGAAAGATTTGATAGGTGTAAAATGTAACTGTAATTACTGATGCTTTAAAACATTTCAGATGATTGCTTCATACTTAAATTTCAAAGCAGTGAAAGTAAAGCCAGATAACACGAAAGACTTTTTTCCTTCCATCAGCTTTTTTAAAGAAGAGACAAATCTTAGACTGAATTTGAAGGTTCTTGTCTTTTCACAGCATATAAATCCTATTAAGTTTTGATAGTTCAATTTTGTAGGGCATAAGGACTGTAAGACAGCAATTTATAGCTGCATATTAGAAACTTCTGCTTCACAACAGAAGCCTATTTTGGTACAAAGCTGCAAAGTAATTTATTAATGTTTTCAACACATACTAAAATTACATATTTGAATTCTAAATCCTTTAGTACCCAAATGTTTCAGAAATGGCAGTTATGGGACTCTGTTGCTTGAGGTACAATAGCTTATTTCTTCTGCAGAGTTTTGAGTTTGAAAAGACTTTTCCACAAAAAGAAAGTAACAACATAAAAGGTTTCACTATGTAAGAGACTTGCTTCCAATATATTTCTTCTCCCTCCTTCTCCTCCCCCAGTCTTAGTAAGACTCTTTTGGCACGAAATTTTTACCTCATGATGGCAACTCAGTTAAAATAATTTCCCATGGAGAGCTGCATTATTTTTTTACCTAAAATACTAAGTAAGGAAGAGACTTTTCTTTGCTTACTTGAAGCTGCAGTAAATACATTGGAACACCCCTGCTGAGTGCTCATTTTTGGGCAGGATTTTGCATGCTATGGATCAATTCCTGGCTTTTGAATATTGCTGCTGTGCACCCAGCAAAGGAGGGAACATTCCCATGGGAGCAGGATGGATATGCACCGGGAAAGAACATATCAAAAGGAGCACCCTCTGATGAGGATGTTGAAGGCTTGTGATTTGGCTGTATGAAGCCAAGTCCATTTTAATTTAGGAAGAACATGACTGCTGCACATCAGAAAAACAAATACGTCAGGCCACCACATTCCATAACATGAATTTCTTACAAATAATGAAAACTGATACATCTTAAATCTCAAAAATGCCTGTTTAGGAACATCACTCCTATGATTTTATTCTACTTACTATTCAGGTTGCAAACCAGATAAATCCAACCAGCAAAAATCCTGTTCAGTCATATTATTTGTGAATTATGCTGAGCCAGATCACCAACTCTACATTTTCCTTAAGCACTAAAGGTTTCTTAAGCTGACAAGTATGTTTCTATATATTGCTATTAGTACAGGTTTGCAAAGGCATGTTGACACCTTGAGATTAAAATCAGAAGATGCAATTGCACTGATAGATAACATTCCAAGCAGCATCAGAATTGAATAATGAAAAGGATGTGGAAATAAATCATCTCAAAGAGCAAGATGTCACCTGAACCAAGATACCTAGAATACTGAGGGATTTTTTCTCTGTCAGCTCCTTACATCATGGATGAATATGCAATTTCACATCAGAGGTAAGCAAAATATCATAGTGGAGTTCTCTCCTAAACAGTGACACCAAGGTCAACATTGTGTGTTCATCAAGTTAGCCTTCTAAGGGAAAATAACAACTAAATTAATACCTTAAGCTCATTAGGTGCACAGGGTGCCTGTATTTCTGATGAATGAGACACAAAATCCTCATAGAAGGCAGAAATCAATGAGAGCTTGGTAGAGATTTACACGCATACAGATCCCATAAGGACACATGGTCTGAATCTGGATGATTCTTCTAAAGTTTTGCTCAGGCTATTACGTAATATTCTAAGGAACTTGTACTGTTTCAGTGATTAAAAACTCATGCATCTATTAAAAAGCCACTGAACATGTCATAACCATAAGTATGTTTAGTCTCACACTGTATTCTATTCCTCCCCTTTTACAAATAGAAAGCTGCAGTACACAGTGACTCTGCAGTGGAGATTTGGTCCTCAGCCCAAAAAGTTTAATGCAAGCCTTGCCATACATTTTCTCTGTTAAGATACTTTGGATATTTAAAATATGCAGGAAACTTTAATCTATTTGACCATAGGCAACCCAAAATACAGTTTTTGCAGTCTGAATAGCCAATGCATTCAGACACATTTTTGTTGCATTTGAGTGTTAGATACATACCAGTGATGAAGTGCTGAATCCCAAAGTAGGCTCTAAATACTGAAACAGGATTTTATTTAATTGTATCAAGAATAGTTTCATTTATTTACCTTTATTTCTCTTCCGATACACACACACTTGAAAGAAGCATATGTGAATACGCAAATTCTGGAAATGTTTTGATGGTAGCCATGTAAATGTTCAATGAAGTTGCTGTCCTTCCTTTTGTCAATTCTCACCCCCACTGCCCCAAATGCATTTTGGATTTGGTTGACAAAGGAAGTTAAACCGTACGGAAGAACTACCTAAAATTCTCTTGGCCAGGCTTTCTGCAGGAGACACCTCTAATAAGGGCAAACAGTCTCCTGGAGTGCATTAGTACTACAAGATTACAGAACTGCAAGCTGGGCAGAAAGGTGAGAGTGCCCCTGCCTATGACATTTGTCATTAGGTGCTGCAGGAGATCGCAATGTGGGCACAATTCATCAGATGCTCAGCTCTACTTCAGCTGTGAAAATGGCAAACAAAATCAGTAACACCAGAACATACTGTTTTAGCAAAACCACACTGCTATATTAGGAACGACTGATTAGTCAGATTGTACTCGGCCTGGTGAGGCATGTGTTACAGAACTATACAGAAAGCTTTTATACAACTCTCTCCTAACAGCTCTTACTCTGAAATGCAACAAGCTACAATTAAAAAAAATTGCTTGTTTATTCTTGTCACAGCAACACTGCAACCTGCCTTTGCTGAAGACAGACTGCTAGTAATTATTTTACAAAGCTTCCATACATGCCATCTGTCAATAACTCTCCAGAGACTCTCATTTATTTCGAAGATTTCCAGCTATATCTGAGTCATTAATTGAAATGAGGTATTAAAGAAAACCATTGAAGGAACACTTGCCTTTAGTATTGCCTGCCCGGGAACAGATGGACTTCAGTATTTCCAAGTTTTATTACATTTTCCCATATGAAAGCTCCAGATAGAGTCTTAAGCCCTAACTATGAAAATATGAAAGGTCTAACTTCTTATTTATTTATTTCAACCTTCTAAAGGATAAATGACAGAAGACAAGTTGTATGGGTAGTACTTCAACACCCTCTGAGTAAAACAATGTAACAATGGGCACATGTAATTAAACAAGCTGACTATGGAGGCCACAAATGGACTGATTGATCTGCCACCTGAGATGTGCCCCTGGTTGTGCCAAGTGTCAGCTACTAACGCCTTTACTGCTGCAGCATTTGTTTCCACTTGCATTACTGAAAATCTGTGTAAAGGAGACCCAAACTCACCACGCCAGCCTCTGCACGGACATCAAGGCAGACATCATTGCACTGCAGAGCTTTACAAGTTCTATAACCAGCTATGAAGGCAAAGATAAACTAAAATCTCAGTCTTGTCTCTGCAGATACACATTTTCAGCAGCTTCACTGTAGCACTTACAAAAATCAAGACATCAGAGTCACACAGCAACTCACCTGCAGAGCTACAGAAAGAACCCAGGGCTGGTACAGTCTCTGCCCAGTGCACTGCCACAGGACCATGTCCCTTACGCAGGACACCAAGCTCATCAGCAGCAGAAAGGCTGTGACACCAATAGCTACAGTACAGCACCAACATTATAGATGTGCTGGAGTGAGGGATCAGGCTCTTAGTATACACTGTTCTGAGATGTAAAAATATTTTATCAATAACTTTCCATATATATTTTCCTCAAGATGTTTAACCAACTTTAGTCTGTGAGCAGTAACAACCATTTTTAACAATTTCCTGAATTTAGATCTTTTATTTCTAATAGTTTAAGACTCACCAACTGCTAGGTTAACACCTGAAAATACCCAGTTATTTCTCATTGAAGAAAACAGATGACAGACCCAGGAAGGGACACAGACAGCAAATTATATCACTAATAATTGACATTATTAAATTTTTCTTTGCCTGCAATTTCAACATTAATTTAAAGGACTGAGGGATCTTACCAGAGCACATCAAAAGACAAAAAGTCATTATCTTATGGAAGAAGAGTACCTAATTTGAGATAATTGTACTGTAGCAGCCCTTTGGCAGTTTTTATTCTCCGGGAAAATTGCCCTCCTTTCATGATATTGTAGGACCCCATCTGCTAATATTGCTCATTTGCATTTTGATTTTTTGAGGTATGTCTTCCCCAAACCAAACAGCAGAGCTCCTCTTCTTACAACAATAATGAAAGGCCTTCATGTCAGAAGACATAAATTATACTTATGTCTTATTTATGTAAACTACAGCAAATTCAGCATAAGTGTTGAGCAGCACTGCACATTGGGATATGGAGGAATGCCACAGGCAGAACAGATTCTCGGGTATATTTTTACTGTATGGTGCAATATTGAAGCAAGAACATCATGGTTTACATGTGTGTAGGATAAATTCTGCCCATCAGTTTCCTCTCTTGCTGAAAATGAGGACACATACTACACTTCCCCAGAGATAAAGCTGTAAGGATTAGGACTGATTATCTATCCTCCTGCATGTTTCCTATGTGTAACCATTTTGTTCTCTGGAACTATTCTAAACTCATATTGTATTTAGAAATACACACAATACCCTGTTCCCTGTGATTGGCACAGGCTTCCAAAGCATCTTATTCTGGCCTCTCCAAGATTTGCTGCCATGCTTTTGTTAAACAGCAGCAGCAGCTACCCGTATTTTTCCCTGCACATAACACTTGCATAAAACAGAGGATAATTTCATGCTTCCTTATCATTCATGTTTAACATATGACTGATATTCATCTTGGCATCTTTATGATGCTGCTGTAGCAGGTTTTATACGCAGCTTTTATCAAATATTCTCATCTAATTGTAAATGCCTGCATGAGTCATGTAGCTGGCTATGGGTGTTGTCAGTGAGTCCCAGTCTCTGCCAAGTCCCTCCGTGCTGGGGTTGGGCAGCGCACATTTACAGCCACAGCCACACTCGCAGTGTCCCACCCTTGGGACCTGTGCAGCTGAGCTGCAGCTTCTGCATTCTGTGGTCATTACAGATGCTACACTGGATGCTCTTTAGCATTGAGTTCTTTTTTCAGACTCCATGGGTGTGGGTTTCTCTTGTGGCCAGCACTGCACCATGCTATTTGCTGTATATTCTGAACAACATGCTTTTAAATGATAAACAATTAGGAAATTGCTACTGGCACACAAGGTGTGTGTTAAGTTACAGAAGTTTGGCATGTCTGCCTCCATCATGAGGTCTGAGTTGATATTATTGCCCCTAATAAAAGCAGTTCTGAAGAAACACATCTTCAAATCTTCTTCTCCTCTCCCTCCTTTTTTAAACTGTTCTCACAGGTCACAGATTATATTTTCATTTCAATGTGCTACCAGAATGATTGAATTTCTCCAGCAACAAAAGTAGGAAAGCTGTTTCAAAAGTTTACATAACTGTGCAGCTTCCAATCTAGTAATAACTCCTTCAAGGCAAAATAAACTCCCTTAGTGCTACAAACAAGTGCTTTTTAACCTCTTCCAAACACATGAACAACAAGGACAAAGCATTTATCTCTTCCATAATTGGAGTTCATCATCTCCATCTCAAGGAACTGTTTGCAAAAAATAATTTATGTGCAAGTGTTTAACCCAGATTGATTACATTGCCAAGTAGTATGTCAACTATTTGAGAAATGTAATTTACAGTCTCACAATAGATACTTTTCTAAATTTTGCATTCATCTGTCACAGCTGTGTTCAATGATTTGACCCTGATTAAAATTCAGGCAGTTTCTTTCTGTGGCAATTCTTTTTGATATCTCATTCATCTCCACAATTTCAATAAAACTGGGAATAAAATAGGAACATTCTGGCCTCTATTTACTGTATATATTACCAGCTGTCTGCAGATCCTTACAGCAACAGTACAGCACAAGGGGCTGACTTTGTTAGATCCTCCTCCTGAGTCTTTCAGGTATGAGACAAAGAAGTCAGCAATATCCCCCTCTTCCCATTGCAAGACCACATGGAGAGTTACAGACAAAAGAAATCAAAAGCTTTAAGATCCCATCACATGGAAAGTAATCTTCTAACCATACTGTGAGCCAAGACTGAGGAATGACTCACAAAGTAGTCTAGAATAACTAGCAAGTTGTTTCCACAACCCATGTAAGCAGTGATGTTCTGACTGAATCACAAGGAAAATGGGAATGCAAGGATGTTCTCATGTAACCAGGCATGCTGGGGTTGCCTGACTGGCTCCTGCATGAGCTGCCTTTGGTTTGTTTGCTCAGGAAGACAATGACCCTTCTGATTACACCTAGGAAATTGAAGTAGGAAGAAGGTTGAACCAACCTTCCCTCTCACATGAGAGCTTACAGCATATGCTGAATTGCTACAACAGTTTATTTCAGTGACCAGATGGTGTTTGGGAGACACACAGAGAAATAGGAGGAAAACCTTTGGCAATTCTCATTCTGCATAGAAAGATTAAAAGATTATTCTATAAATCAATGGTTGAGTATGGGAAAATAAATAAACAAACCAACCAACTCTGAGTGAGAAACTGAGAGCAACTGGAAAGTGGCCTTGAGAAAGGGTATTAGATTGACTTCTACTGCCAAAGGCCAAACTTGTTAGGCACAGAGGCTTCCTTATGTAAGAAAAAAATCCAGCATGGGTTCTTCAGTAAAAAGAAAAGATAGCAAAGACATCTTCCCTCGATGAAGAGACAAGATTTATGTTGGAAAAAAGGGAACTTTATACAAAAACGTGTATTTGACTAAAATTCCTCCACTTCAAGCTATTAATATGCCTCCGTTTGCTGTCAGTATAACAAACTGAAAGCATGAAAAAACCAATCAAATGGTGACAAATAAAAGCAACAAGGCCACAGGCCAGAAGGCCTCAAATATTTTTCAAGTGCAAAGTGATAAATGAATGCCAGTTTAAGAATTTCCATGTCAGTAAATGTCTTTTCAGACTCTTAGGCAAAGAATATGACAGACACCCTCACAGAGAAACTTTGTTGTCATTTAACAAGATTTTCAGCTGCTGCATTTTCCCACCACAGCAGAAATATTAGTGGAGCCCAGCTAAGGTACAAATAACAGCAGTACCAAGGAAACACATGGAATATGCTGATGTTTGGATGAAAAATCCAGCTAGATTTATATTGGCATATTGTCAGCTCAAACACTTCCATGTCATGACAAATTATTATAGAAACTGTAGAAAATGTTTAAATCAGAAGCTATAGCCTCAAAATGATTCTTTTTCTTAGAGAGTAACACTTGAATCTTTAAAAACATTACATTATTCTATTATAGTTTTCACTAAGAGAAAATTGGTTAAAAAAATACCAAAAATATTTCAGTAACTCAGGGAGTCTTTCTTCAATTTTTATATTCTCTTTGAATGCAGAGAAACAGGGATAGTGATTTTGGGTACAGCCAGCCATATGGCATCCATACATACTTTAACTTGGGATTTGTCTTCTTTTTTTAAAAGTGCTCTATACAGCACTGAATGTTATACAAACTGTGGCAACCAGCACTAAATGTTACACAAACTGTGTGGCAACCAAAAAGTACAGCACAGCTCACAGTCAATAATCACCCACCAGCTGCTACTTGAAGTAAAAGGCGTCCATGTGAATCTAGAGACGGCTCACAGAGGAAAAGTTAGCCATCATTGGTTTTTTTTAAGGTGAAAAACAACACAATGTGTCTCTTCAAATGAAATATTTTTCAGTCAAGAGGTTTCCTTTCTGAATTCTACTCAATGCCTGTCAAAAGACATAGCTAGTGACAGTAATGCAAACAAAACTCTGACCCCTGGAACAAATTAAGCACATACAGCTGGGATGTCAAGGAAAAAAAGGGTTTCAGACCTACAGCACTGGCCTCTGTCTTCCTCCTTGAAAAAGCATTTAGGCCACTAACAGCTACCAGATAACTCCTGCCTATAGCTCTATTTTTGGGCTAGAACAGACAAATCTAGAGAGATTAGCCTAGAAAGACATGCAGAGGAGTGAAGGAGAATTCTTGCCAAATGCAAGAACAGAATCTAAGATCAGAACAATTCCCTCTAGGCGTTGGCAGGTGCATTCCCAAAGCTTATTTCTAATCTCCAGTGTTTTTCCCAGTTACAGTGAAGAAAAAATGTCTCCACATGAAGACACGGAGGGAATCAAGACTGCCCACTTCTGGAGATAACCCTTTAGATTTCCTTCAACATGCCCCCTTGAAGAGCAGAGTGACTCAGCAATAATGAGAGGGCATTTAACAGGATACATTAAGGATTATGAATTCTGTAAAATTCCTTTTTCCTTTCTCTCCCTAAAGAAAAAAAAGCATTCAGTATTACCTTTCAAGATTTCTCGGGTTTCCTGTTTGTTAGTCCAGGGACACAACACCTGAAGACCGGGCTGCACTTTGCAGATCCAAGTTATTTTTCCATTACAGCCAAACAACAGATATATGAAAAGTAATTGCTCATCTTGAGTTCAAATGTATGTGTATGAGTCAGAAACAAGATGACAACAGATTTAGGACACTGGTCCATTTAAACGTAGTACAAATTGTCACAGTCAAAACAGAAAAGTAGTTTTGATTTCCAACAACTGAGTTTCTTTTTCAGTAAAATAATGATATTGAAACAATCCTTACTATAAATGAAGCATAGAACCTGAGGAGTTTAACTCTCATTTGGATAAACTGTATATACTCAGCATTTATCAATATTTATTTTTCTTCCAGTTTATCACTCTGCATAACAAGCTTTTACTCCATTACTTCAGGACTAATTTTCAAAAAGTAAAACAGTAACAAAATACTCAACTCAAAGTCAAAGAAATGAAAAGACAATCTGAGCAAATTAGTTTTCCTTTTCATTTCATGTAATTACTTAGGATCAGATGCTGATATTTCACCTCCTTAAGAATGAATATCAATTTCCTAGCAAGGTCAACTACACTATAAACAGCAAATCCATGCATTTCAAAGGCTTTGTTAAAGACAGAGCGCAGCGGCCAAGAATGCAGCTGTAACACAGCCCTGACAGAGTGACTATCAAAAAGAAACAGAATTGCAGTAAAGATCATGAGATCACTTTTCTCTTCTGAATTTGTTCCACACTTGAATTCAGATCAATTAGCTTCAATCAGTTACTGAAGAACAGAACAAGTTACAGAAGGCAACTAGAATGACAAAAAGCTAAATAACAAAATTCTCCACCTGAACAGATGTTAAAAAAACAGAGTAAGTTAAAAAGGTAGGTTGCTTTAGTCTAACAGTACCCCTAGATAAATATACCAAACTAACCTGCCCATGCACCTTCTGGACAACCTTATGGCTATATTCTACAGCAACTCATCTAGGGAAAGATCAAAATTATATATAATTTCCAAATCCATTAGAGCTGAGGATCAAAACATTTCCAGCTCTTGTTGTTTTCCCTTTACTAAGGTGCTACTCCAAATCACAAACTGCTGGTTTTGGCAGCAGTTCTGGAACACAGAATATTTTTGCAATGTAGATGTACCAGCTGTAGATCTGTTATAGCACTGGGAGAAGGATTTGGTCATTTGAGTATTTCAATTCTTTTGAGCTTACACAATTTTCACTTCTGAGCTCTTACATCCTACCTCGTTGGAAATAAAGTATACAACCTTTAACATACAGTTTTACTCATGGGATTTGAATAAACAAAATGCAGGATGCATTCTCATAAAAACTAAAATAATAGCACCAAGTGTGCAGTAAACAGCCCCAACAACAGCTTTTGGATGAGATGTTACTGACCACTGCAGAGAAGTGGAGAGCTCCGAGGTAAGGATAGAAAGTGAACCTGTACCAGCAATAACCAGAGGCAGGACAAGCAGTGAAGACTGAGTGCTGCATGCAGGAATTCTCTGCTCTCTGTCTCCCCACCACCCATCCATGACACAGCTCCATTCCAGAACCCAGGTCAGGCTACCTTGTGACTTGGTCTACTCTAAAAGCATCACCATGAATCCACTGACACCCCACTGATGTAAGCTTGATCTGCCCTGATCAACAAGCTAATAAGTTAGCACTGCCCCAAGTGCCTTCTGCACTTCCCCAGTGAGAACACAGCACTGTCATAACCTGAAGTTCAGTGGGGGTTCAGCAATATTCATCTCAAAGGCACCTAACTACTCCTTGCTGCCAAAAGCATCCATTAGGTGCGAGTTTGACACATCCTGCCATCTTCCCTTCTTATTACTAACTGCAGTGGTTGACAAGCAAAGGAAGGCTGGGATAATCTGAAAGATAAGCATCTTTTCTGAAAGGTTTGACAAAGTTTAGTGATCTTGATATCATAATCAGTGCTCTCAAAATTCTTTCCTGGATAAAACATTCATCAGCATGTGAATTGGTTTCAAAAATTATTAGACAGGAGGGAAACTGTTCCACTACAAAGCTGCCAGAAGATTTAAATCTTGCACAATATCTATAGGAGTATTAAAAAAAAAAGGACAAAAATAAAAGGTCAGAAAGAGTTAGACAAAAAAAATGAAGCCTTCATCTTCTGAATAATCTGTAGGGGAAAACTGCATCTAATTAAACTGCAAAACTGAAACACAAACCCTCTTATTTTTAAAAAAGAGATAAACTTGGAAATAGTCTGAAGAAAAAAGTGAATTTTTGGCTGCATCCCTTAGTTATTTATAGTTCTTGCTGACATTTGCAAACTTAATTCTGCAGCTACTTTTAAACAAAAATGTAGGCAGAGGTAACTCATTGAATAATTTGTAGAAAAGGACAACTCTGGTACCTGCCACTTTCTTTGTGCTCCTAGTTCCAAACATGTAAAAGTCAGGTAAAGAACTGCACTGCCACCTTCAAAAGCTGTTTCTGAAGGAAAGCTCTTCATCACACCAGGAAGCTTAGCTCAGGATCTCTGCAGTGTAATCTAGTTTCCACTGGAATTCCAGCCAGGAAAATACCTTTCTCTTTCATATTCCAATTACAGCTTAAAGGAGTTGAAATCTTTTCTCACTGGAATGCAATGGAAAGATAAACCATCTCAAAAAAACCATCTCCCATATATTATCTTGGCCCAGAACAAAGGCATCCTGGAATAAAAAAACCTGAGCAGAGAATGCAAGTCATAGCAAATAAAACAAGGACAGGCTCCCTACTACAAACACTTAGAAACAACTCTCTTCTTGTGACAATACTTGCAAATACTTCAGGGAAGCAAATTTTAAAAGACAGAAATATCATCTCAAAAAGTAATTCACTCTGATAAAGTCCAGATCTTAAAGCAGACACAAAATCTCTGAGTTAGGTGGCTAAGCAGCACTTGAATACACAGATCTCTTCATGGAGCAGGCTTCAGCTTTTCACTTACTCCTAATGGAAATGATGAGTCAAGAGACCCCTTGGCTTTCAAATCTCTCCCTTGTATTTATTCTGCCATTTGTGGGCTGGAGCAAGGCAAATACCCTCCTAAATATTTCTCTTCAAAGGATAAGTGATCCATAACAGGGTCTCAAATAGCCTTATATGACTATAAGGTCTTTTCTGAAATGACAGGACGCACTCAGAACTGGAAGATTTGTAGATGAGAATAAAGCACATCCATCCCTTCCTTATATCAGAGACAGCTCTGACACACCATTTGCTTTTGCTATTTATGAACTACTTATATGAACCACAGAGGCATAAAAGAGATTACACCATTTGTTATTTCTGTTGACTCATCCAGAAGGGGAAGGTTATTACATTAATTTGGATTTACATCAACTAACACCAGTTTGCCCCAGCCCACTTTCATCAGTATACCAAATGATAATGACTGGTTTTAAGGCACAAAAATACACTCTATTTTCAGTTTAATTCTATTATACTGAAACTAATGGCAGTAGCAGATCTAAACTCACTCTTGTTGCAGGTTTTCTATGGTTTGTCAAACTGATTACATTTTGGAGAAAGACAAAGCATCAGCATCTTCCCTCACACATCATATTTGTGCTTATTTGCCTACCTACTCCCACTATCAAAAAAACCACCAAAACCTAATTGCTCTCACAACTTCATTCACAAGGAAAGAGAAAAATCATTTTCACAGCAACAGTTCTATTAGGCACCCTTGGACAAACAGGACAAGCAGCAGTGAAGTCCCAGGGCTCTGTTTTAAAGGAAGACAGCATTCACAGAGAGTGACTCTCCAGGGGCACAGCCTCTGCTACTCAAACTTGGCCCAGCTTAGTGCAGTGTGCCCAGCATGCTCAGCTTGCAAAGCTTCTGCAGCAGTACTTCAAAACAGCAGCCTGTGCCAGTTTCTTACTGTCTAAGAAAAACCCCCACAATATTCCAGCTAACTGATTTACAATCCTAATCATCATTTATGGAACCAGTACAAGTCTAATGAAGAATTTATGTACATGTGCACACACATATACGCAAAGCCCCACCCACACCAAATTCATACATATTCCTGGATAGATACCATGCTGGAAGCAGCTTTGAGGCTAACAGCTTCTTTATTGATCAGAGTCTAACATGATTTGACATACAGCCAAAAGGCTCAGGCATTTTGCTGAAGAGGAGTTTGTACAAGTAGATACTTAATATGCACATCATGGGTTTAGCGACCTTTCTGGACCTGTTGATTTTTAAATAATTTTTGCCCTTTTTTTGCATAGTAGCCTTCAGTTGCAGAGACATAGGAATTAATGATCTTTTAAAAAGAAGGGAATAGTTTTAAGAACTGTGTTTATCACTCAGATAATTTCTCTGAACATGCCGTTGTGAGGTTTCATAATGACCACTTCTCAATATTTGTGGTGGCATTTGTTCCATCTACAGTAAGACCTATTTTCTTCAGCTGTCATGAAAGCTCCTAAAGTCAAGCCACATTGCTCCCTTCTCATGCACTATCAAAAGCAATAAAGATTTACAGACCAAATTATGATCTCTGGAGCATCTCAGCAGTTCATTATCGACAAAGAACTTGCACCAGTGTAGCAGAGTAGGAGTATAAAAACTCTCTCACTGCTAAAGTCATATTTAAACTCAGCTGTACTGGTTTTTTGACCAAAAATAACATGAAGATATATTAGGAAAAAATTGAACAGAATCTTTGAACTACCCAAGGAATATTCCTTGCACTCAACATGATAAAAAGGGTCATGGAGGGATAACACAGAACTGGACACAAAGGAGTCAGTGCAGAGACAGTTCAGGCAAAAGACAGTGCTGATCCCAGCACTATATAGATGTTTAACTGGCTTCCTTTACAGATGTTATTCAATCTGTTCAACTGCTTAGCAATGTTAAATGACAGCAATTGACTTGTGTGGTAAAGATAATTTACAAAGATACCAATAGAAACAAGTTTTTCTTCATGCAGAAAAATTCAAATTTAAAAAATGCCTCAAAATAACTCAGAGAGATTATTTGGGGATATCTAGTCAGAATGTCTCTCTGATTCTGTTTATGTCATAGTACTTCTATATATATGATGTTTTGCTTTTGCTTATTCAAACAATGAAACGAAAAGCGAATCTATTGTAACAGCAATGTATTATAAAATGTGTCCAGAGCACTGCTCAGGAAAAAGAATTTAACTATAATTATTCCTATAGAATTTATGCAAAATAAGCAGAAAGCGTATTATCTAGTAAAATATCAGTTCACATGAAGGAAATATAACAGGAACACATCTCACCAAATTTCCAGCTTAAGAGAATTTAAGGCTTATATTCATTGCTTCCCTTGGGATTAACTGATATTGCAACATTCACATGCTTAACATTAAAATGATGACATTATTAAAATACTATACATTATTTTTGCAAAATTCACAATGTTATTTGAAAATCAGGTCTACTTTTGTACTAAATGAATGTAAACAATTATTATCTATCCAAGGTATGATACAGGTGCAAAATCATCATGTGTATATATACAGGTGTGGCTGACAGATCCTTATAACCCTCCTTCCTGGTAGGGCACAACCTGCATATTTACAAAAATACCCACCCTGAAACCCTCCTAAATGTACAGCTCAGTCCTTTCATAGTGTTAGAGTCCTTGCCATCGGTGATGTTACATAAAATTTTCTATGCTTAATTCTTGTCTCTTAAATCAATACAGCTTATGCTAACTTCATTGTGCACCTCATGCATCATCTGAGCAAAGCAGAATTTATCAGGAAAATGCCTTCCTAGGAAACCAGGCTCTGAGTTACAGCACCATCTAGGGGCATCAGTTTCTGCAGTGACATTTAGCCATAAATGTACACAGCTATTTTTACAGCTTTATCTTCATGACATTATCATGAAACGGTCTGGGGAACTTGAATTTCTTTCTCAAAGCTTGTCTTGCTGTCCTGTTCTGAGTGTTGAAGGGTTGGAGTTTAAGTTTTCATTACCCTGTTGTAATATAAACCCCACAAGATAATGGCTCCGTGAATCAAACTGACAGAAGGACTCTAAACCCCCAACTGAGCAATCACAACTATACCTGACACTTGTTATTGCAATATTGCATAATTGTGCTAATAATTTTGAAGTTACTTATTTCTGAAATTTAAATGGTACAATAAAGAGAACCAGAATACTATGTTTGAGTGATTTCTAGTGAAATTACTGTACCCCTTCACTTATGGAAATAGAATGTTCCATAGCAAAGGCACTATTTCAATATATAAAACTAGCTTAATTTTCTTTTTCAGATTTTCAAGCTTGGAAATATCAAGCAAAGTATACATCTACAACAGGAAGCAAGTTGGATAACTTGCCTCAAGAAATTAAAGGAGTGTGCAGAGCCATCTCCACCATGGAATGACAAGGCAATTAGAAAGATAGCTCTGGGAAAGAAATCTTATGCACTGGTCACACAACCTTTAGTGACTTTTCTCACACGTCTCATGAAATCTGAGCACTGAGGTACCCTAAATCCAAGGAAGGGTTTCACTGAGAAGGTCATTCTGTTCAATGTTCAGCTCCTGGGCTCCTGTTCCCCATACAGTCACATGAGCCCTTCTTCCCGACTTTGAGAAAGGAGTTGCAAACAGGTAGCACTGAAACCCCTTTTGTCCCAGCCCACACACAGCTCAGGCTAACCAGCAAACTGTACTTCACTGTTTTTGGAAACTGTGCCAGTTTCCAAAACCTGTGTGATAACCTACGTGATGATGAGGAGAGAAGCAGGAAAGAGAGCAATTTGGTTAGTTTATCCCTTACCTTTCAACTGCTATCAATCACTTTCAAGTTGATTGGAAAAGGACATAGTGCATTTCAACGTTTTAAAGTTTTAAACTCGCAAAGTCCATCGTAAAACTAACAGAAAATGGTAGGTAACAAAAACTAAAGGGGGAGAAAAGGACACAATAGCAGTTGCTTTCTCAATTCCTAACCTCATAATCAAAACATACCCCAACACCACCCAGGCTTACAAAATTGCTTACCACTAGAGACAGCAATTTGGTAATTCCTGAATCCACTTCACATTTGGCAGGCCATAGGTGAAGCTTACAACCTGCCACCTTGAAGCTTTGTTCCAACAGTTTACTGAGTGCAGAGTAGCTGATCTGTGATTAGAGGTTCCAGTGCAGACCAACCCATAGTCAACTCTGATAAAACCAGTAACCAGTGTTATTTCTGAACACAGGCCAGGCCCACAGAGCTGAAGCCTCAGGCCACAGTTTGAAGGGTCCTCTCTAGCTAGCTGTCAATGTGCAGTAGATCTGACACATCAGGACATGGTGTATGGACATAAGACTAAATTGAAATCCCTTGCAGTTATTTTTACAGTCTTTGACATTTACGGGCACATTTGCACAATGATTTCTTGTCTGGCTGATGGTATGTGACCTTTTCTAATGGTATGGCTGAGGTAGAGGGGCAATACACAACGAAAGACTATCAAAAACAGACTTTGTCATTTGGCAGCATCTGCTTTTTAAAACTTCTAGTCTATTCTAATTCCATTCAACATTTTAATTGCTGTTCCAGAAAGAAAGCAACAGCTTAAATGGTGTAGAACCTGCATCAAAAATCCAAAGTATTGGCAATCTAAAGCTCCTGCAAAACGCACACAAGTCTGACAACTTTTGAAAGACCAGATCAGAACTGTACAAATCCAGAAAAAGAAAATGTAGCAGTGACAAGTACAGAAAAAAATTGAAAATATTTTGTACTGCAATCATCACAAGTCAGAGTCTCCACACTATAAATTGTGATTCTAAGTCTAGCAGGCTGTTAGATTTAGTCTCTATGAGCTCCAAAAATGGATTGCTCCAAGTTATAGGTATATTAGGCTAAAATTATAGGTATATTATAAAATAATAGGTATATTATACTAAAATTATTTAATTTCCTAGGAGCATTCCTTTTTACTAAAGGAGGAAATCCATTATTACTGCAGTGACTTAGCTATACTGATTTTTAGAAGATTACTAACAGCTGTTTGTAATTGCAAAAGAAAAGGAAACAACCCCCCACTCATTTATATTTTTAGTTAATGAGAATTCTTTCATACCTGAGGGTTTTTCTTGCTTTCAACATCTCCTGCAGTCTTCATCTATTTTACACTTTCCTTGGACTAATCTCATCTTTTGGAAATCAAACCACTTCCTGTGTAACTTAAACCTCACACAAATCTTTCAGAGAATAAAGACAACCTATATAGATTTGTACTGGCTATTAAACTACTACTAAAGTATTAAATCTCCCGTAGGTAGATTTGTACGTGGTGTTAAAGTGGGTTTTTTCTCTTTGTCTAAAATTGTCCTCTAAAATGGTCCTACAGGACCTCTGGTTTATGGTCCAAAAAGTATTTAGGGGAAGAAAACACCCAGTTGTCTAAGTTGATCCATCACCAAGCACTGCTGTAGCTCTTGCAGGTGTCCAGCACAAAGTTAGCTTTTTCAGGATTGCTATTCCCAGGCTGTAAAACAACTGTTTTGCAGTCCTGAAATGTTTAGAGAGCTCCTTCTTACACTGGATGTTCCTTTCACTAGAGGAAGAAATTCACTTAATCCATATAAAGCCCATGTTATTGGAATCTAGACAGACAAACTTGAAAGGTATTACATGAAGATAAAGCCATTTAGGTAAGTGGAAAGAGCGAGGACAATGAATACTTCCCCATTGTGACAAATACTGCTGATGTCCAAAACAGACCAGACGGCACTTGCCTTTGCAAGGTCTCAGCCAACACATCTGTCACAAGAGACTGCAAAACCCCCTTAATTTAGCAGCCAAGAGATAGAGGTTTGAATCATCCCTTCTGGGACTTCAATCTAAAGCTCCAGAAAGATCATATATTTCAAAGCTGATGTTCAGATCACAAGGGCATCAGTTCGTACTACCGCTGTCATTGAAGCAGATAATTTTGTGAGAGTCACAACATTTTTATGGCAGCAAAATAATTCTGTAGTAACAAAAGGAGCTCTGTAACACCAAAACTTACACAGCATTTATGCTCTTTTATAGCACTTGAAAAATTCCCTAAAATGAGCTTTGCTTCTAAAAAGTAAATGAAAAATGAGCCCCCATATAAGGATGCATATATTTATATGAGAAAGGAACTTCCTTCTCTAGTGCTACTGTATCATAAATGCCCATCACTCTTTATCCTGAAACATTAAAAGCTCTTGTTGAACACAGCTGGAAAAGCTCTATGAACACAGATGGAAACTGAAGACATACATTCACACGTGTCACTGCACTACCTCAAAATGGTAAAAGCATTATAAATTCCTGTACCTTCCCTTACTGAAGTGCTGTATACTTGTGATAAATTTGAAAATATTGCTAACACACCATGTTCCTCATTGGATTTTCAGGAGTTTATTGATTGAAGCAAACAACTGCAAGCTGTTTTTCTCCCAGAAGGGAGTAGACACTGAAACCCAACATTGGATAGGCAAACAAAATAATGTCCTATTCTCTTCTGATGTAACTTAATCTCACTTTGCTAGAGGAAAAAATGACATGCTTTTACCGGGGAAAAAAAAAGAAGGAGTTAACAGATCTAATCAGAGTTAACTTTAAGAGGAGCAATGCAGGAAAATTAATGCAAAAACCTGCAGGGTAAGAAGTTCAGTTAAGCAACTCAGTAGCTAAAACGTAAGTATTCCAAATTATGGAGCACAAACCCTGATTCACCAGTGCCTACAAGATATCTTTGCAGCTTCATTATCATGTTAATTTAGGAAAGCTGCAGGAAGTAAGCTCCCTGAAAATACAAAGTCATCACCAGAGGCCCATCATATATCATATATCTTATCTATCAGTGGAATACATTTAATAACTGGGAAATTATGCCCTCATCTTTTTACATTATTCTATTCAACTATTCTGTGGAACTAATTAATTACAAAATACCTTAAGCTGGGAAAGGGAACAGCATTTGTAAATTGTCATAATCACCACTGGAAAGAAAAGCATATTCTTCTAAGGTTGCCTGTATTGACAGATGTGATGGAGTCAAACATCACTGAGAAGTGACAAGGAGGGAGCTGGATTTGCCATTGGAAAACATGCAGTTTGCATCCAAAATTTGACTGGTTTTCTTGCAATTTTGTTTTTTGTATTTTATTCACTTTGGTTTCCATTGAAACTTCAAGTGAATAAGCTCTAATATATTAATAATTTATCAAAAATTAGAAACAATTCTAATGATTCTGTGGGAAAATGGGCCTATCTTGTTTCTGTGAATGGTCTGGACCTCCTACTGACAAAGGCTTTTTGTTGTATATAGGTAAAACCTTAGAAAATAAGGGTCTTGTTACCCTTGTAAAATCATGGCTCATGCCTGTTACTTTGGCTAAGTAAAAAAGGACTATGGCAAAGTGATGCAGCTGAATTAGAGGTAGAGAAAAAAGTTATATAACCATTACGTGTTCAGATCATGGTTTATGGTGGTTGGTTGAATTGCATTTGTGGTGCTTAAGTGGAATGTAACTGATAAAGGCCTAACTGCTTTAAAATGCCTGGTTTTTGCAATAAAGGGCTCTCTCTTGCACCTGCCTGGGGACTCTGCGTCACTCTGCTTCCTAACAGCTTTTCCCTGTCCTGTTACCTCAGCACTGAAACCTTCAGCCAGCCCTCCACCCTCTGCTCACTGCCCTCCCTGTCATGTTTGAACCGAGATTTCTGTAAAGACCACCAAATAGAACAAGAGAGGACAGTTTTTATACAAGGTTTTCCTCAGTGTGAGGACCAATATAGTGACAACAGAACATCAAGGGCTGGTTTGTTTGCAACTTTTCTTCCCCATTAGAACCCATCAGAAACGTAAGCAGGCCTTAGTAAGAATCCTTCTTCCACTTCATGAGGAAACAGAGACTTGAATTTTTACACTGGTCATATTTATGGCCAGCAGTTAGGGATAAGAAAATCTTCTCTAATAGCATCTGTAATCTACTGAGGCTCTCCAGTCATCTTTGGCAAACTTGTGGCCACAAGGGCCACAGTAATTTGACTTGGTGCCATCCAGTGCCTTTCCCCTCTGGCAGATGCTGCTCACATTGAAGAACTCTTGCCTGTGGCCATTACTCTTATTGCCTTTGACATGCTTTAATCACATAAAGGTCTCATATAACATTGCCAATTGCTCTCTGTTCCTCAGGATATTATTTTCCTATTTTCCTCCTGGAAAAGCATCTTATCTTTAAAACCACACATGGATATGAGCCAATATCAGGACTGTGAGTGTGCTAACAGCCTTAAGAGCACTGCCCAGCCTCACTGGGAGACTCCCCAGAAAGCCCTTGCATATGGAGCAGGGGGCTCCATTTCAGCTTGAGCCTTTATCCCTGCCTGAGCTCTCACTGTTATCCCTGTCTCCAGCTCTGCCATGCCTGTACCCGGCTGCGAATCCCATTGATCCACACCCTGATTCCCATCTGGACCTTGGCTCAGCCTCACCACTGTGAAACAACTCCATAATTCAGGTGAAGATATTTTTCAAGACTCTGTATTGTCTGCCACCATCAAAGCTGACTCAGCACAGCATTCCTCCTAAAAACCAGGGCTATTATAACAGAGTGTGAGAAGCAGCTTGGGAAAAGACACAGAAAAAAGTCCAAAACCCTACAGTCCAAAACCCTACCCTGTGTAAGATTAGGAAGGTCATAGATAAAATGCTTCCAAGGTCCAGATATGAAAAATGAGAACCACATGCTTGCTAATATTTGTTAAATGCTTTGACAGAAGTCAAAGTTATCTAATTAATCACTGTTCTAAAGAACTGAAATGCACAACTTGACTTCGTAATAACAATGTGAAGTCATTACTTTATCATTTCATTGATCATCTGATTTTCTGTTTCAATGGATCATGTTCCCCAAGTATTTATAATAATAGTAAGAATTAATAAGTGCTTTCAACAGAAATGAATTAATTTCAATTTCAAGCCATATAACTGCTACTCAGGTTCTTAATGACAAAATAATCCCACATTGCAGCCAATATGAAATATTTTCCTTTTTATGCTCACAGTTGATTCAACATGGGCAAAAGACTATTATGCTGAAGCTACTTCCTTTTGGAAGTTTCCAATACATGTAGATAAATACTCCAACAGAAAACAGAGTGCCAAAGGAGAGTTAATGATTAACCCTGATGCTGAGTTGATAGACTCTGATGTCGGGTGTCTGCCTTCAGAATTAAAAAGGATTTCTTTCCTCTGTGGCACTGAAGATGCTGAACAAGGAACAAACCAGTTTAGAAAGATGCATCACAGACAGAAATACAAGGTTCACTGAAGGAAGCTCATGCATATTTTTCCATTACAACTTACACTTGCTAGCAAGAACGGCATACATTATTTCTGAAACACATGAAATATCCATCTTGTATAATTTCTATTTTCTGAATGTGAAAGATCTTTCTATTTTAGTCACATTCTGCAGAGCCATTAAGTGGCATCCATTATTACTTGGTCACCAAGGAATTATACACAGGAGACACGAACATTTAAAATTATTTAAACCAAACTTGGAAAGACCCTTAATGGCTTCTCAGTATTTTAACTTCCAATAAACCTTCTGCTTGTTAAGAAGAAAAAAAATTAAAAATCAAAAATAAAAGAAGCCACCCTGGCTAAATCAGTCTTGCACATTATTGACTTAGATAACTGGCTTCAAGAGAACAATTTTTAAGCCACAGTGGAGAGCAGAAATAAGTTAAGGGAAAAGTCTCCCTTGAATCTCTGCTCATGCTTTTACCACAGTTGTAACATTTATCGTTGTCTGAGAAGAAACTGCACAACTCCAAATCATGTCATAACTACAAGAGAACTTTTACCAGCTGTTAAATTTCTGTTACGTTAACGGTCATGCATCTTTAGAATTTTCACTAAAACTAAAGAAATCTTCATGACTGACCTAGTACCATTCACATGAATAAAGAAGCTTCTCCAAATTCACACCCTTTCTTGTCCTGAGACATGGCCAAGTACCGGACATTGTCTTGTGCACGGTTTTCATGTCAATGTACATGTTCCAATAATCTTTAAGATAACAATATGAACATATAATAAATTTGTTATTTTCAGATGTTTTAGCACTTTATAAACTATTTGGATTTGCATTTACTATTAATCTAACATGTGCCTTGCAAGGAACTTCAGACATACGCCACGACCCTGAAGTGCAAGGAATCAGAAAAAACATGGACAAAGTATCTCTGTACAACTGATTCTATGAACTACAAGAAAAGCAAGTAGCAAAAGAGGGCAAACCAGAAAAGCATTGCTCTAAAGTTGTCATACACTGCAATAACATTGTTGGCTGATCGCAGTAAAGCTCATAATTCAAAAACCTCAAAGAAAAATTTAGGGTTTACCTAATTAAAAAAGGACCATTTTACACACTCCATATAAGTACAGTGATGTAGACAAGAGGAGTCACTTTGATCTAATTTTTACACATCACTGAGAAGTCATACCATATATTTTAACTACTACCACATCATTTTAAAGAGTAACTAAATCTTCATTTAAATTCTGAAAGGTACCTTTGGACTGAGGGCCTAGAACGTTGATAATCTTCAGCTATCTTGAACACTGCTTTTGAAAACAGAATCATGGCTCACCCATGGTTTAGGACTTGTACCATTTTCTGACAGAACCTGTTTTATTTCAAAACATTTCTATCACTGTTTGGGACTTCACCAACACTTAAGGAAGGACTCTTCAAGCAGCAGGTCAGTCTCTGCCAGTAGACAGCTAAAGACTACAAAAAGGAGAGGGAAGATGTGATATTTCCATAATTTCCACCACTGCAGTTTCTAGAACAAGAACAGAAATAGTACTAAGAAATTAAGTAATGAAAGAAGAGTCAAGAAAAATCTCCCTAGTTTCACTGTAGTACCTCATCCAGACAGAATCCTTTCATCATCTTCTTGGCCTCATAGAAACATTGGCTCAAACAGGTCCTCAGCCATTGTCTTCTGCAAACTTGAAGGCTATATGAGATAAAGGACTGTTCTGCCATTTGCTTTCTTCTATTTTAAGAACTCATTACTCAAGACAGGTGAATTTGACACTCTATACAGCAGAATTCCTACACTGAGCAAACAGCTGCTACATTAAATAACAGCTACATTGAATCAGCTGCTTTAATTAGAATTGGTTTGATTTATTCTAGTTGAAAAATCTGCTCTGGCTGACAAAATTCTGATGTTATTTTCTGTTCAAGGATTAAGCTTGAAGCTAATTACTGGTATAGGCCTGCTCACAAGTCTGAAAAGAATTAAAAAACCGACAGCATATTTTTCTTTTGGACTAATATAAAGGACTAACCTCAATTTGCACCACTAATCTCTACAAATGAAAGGACAGGATTTTTCAGCCACTGGGGTAGACTCCTGACAATGGAAATCACCTACAGCACCTTTAGAAATACTCTCCTCTGGAGGTTAGAGAAGCTTTTGTGCTCTATTTGAACAAACGTGGCTTAAAGGCAACATGTGATCCAAGATTTATGTAAATATTCATTAAATTTAGGACTGAATATTCAATGTAATCCTTTCCAATCACCACCTACTACAGAAAATGGTACAAAGTCACCTAATTTACTCTTCCAGCCCTGGAGATTGAGTGCTTAGTATTCTAGTCTTATACTTCCCAAATGCAAGAATGCTACTCACTTTGGTATGCAAATCTTAGAAGCCAGGAGACAAAAATTACCAAATTAACAAAAATGAAGTGACTATGTTTCCTATTTACACACTTCAGGAAAAAAAAAATTCAGATGTGTGTTTCTGTAATTGCTAAAGCAACAAAGTTTATTTTCCAATGTCAGTTTGCTAGCAAAGCTGACTACTGCCTCCTTATATACCTTCAGAGATGCCACTTCAAATTGTAAGGTCTGCTTGTGTTTTATCATTTAAAAGAAAACCACTGTCATGTGAAGTGACTCTCAGATTGCCTCCTTTCAGATAGGTTAAGCCCTGTAGTATGCAGATTAACACATGGTTGTTCCTGGAAGACTGACTCATATTGATGTGACCAAAAAAATAGGTCATCCTTTCACATCCAAGCTCTTAACTCTTAGGACTCCATTTTCATTGCTTAGGCTAGACTTACAAGGACTCTTGCAACAGACTTCCAGGCAAAAGGGAGAAAGAAAAACCCACTAAATTGGCTGACAAAGACATGCACTAGACAGGAAACAAGAAATTCAGCTGCAGTCAGGCTGTGTTATCAGACTGCAGCTGGAGGTGTGTAACTAACCCGAGCAGAAGGGCTCTGTTCTAACAGGGGTCTGCAATAAGGTAAAGAGCCCCTGTGCAGCACAGTAAAAACCAGCCCAGCCTGGCCTGCTGTGTCCTCCTCCCAAGACTCACTGTGGCCTCTCACTAAACCCTGCACAGAGCATCCATCCATGCCTGGTACAAATAGCAGGGAAGTTCTACAAATAGCAGGCTAGGATTTCTCCAAATTGAGAATTTTAAACAGTACAAAATATATAAAATTAAATGGTTAATTTAATGCCATATACACTAAGTATGAGATTTAAAGCTTATAGTGCTTAAGCATTTAGGTTATTTGGTTTTCCTTTCAGCATAGTTATTCTTGGAAATTTTACGTTTGTACAGGACATCAGCTGCTTTCCCTTAATTTCTGATGGAGAGACTATAACAACATTTATTTTGATACTGTCTTTTTTGTATGTCACACGGACTTTTAGGTAAATGAATTTGTCAATATAAATGCATTTTTCAACCACTCAAGCTTTATTTATTTTCTTAAATCATAGCAGATTTTCTTCAAACAGGATTTCATGGCAAAATATGAGGAAATAAAGTATAGTAAATAAGACAGAACTGTAAAACCACAATGCCTGTCATCTATAATGCATTAAAAATACAACACAGGCCAAGATAAATGTATTTAATCTCTGCACATTGCAGACAACCTGACTGAACACAAAAAAGGGGAAAATTATCAAAGGAACATACAGAATCCCAGCTTGTTTAGATCCCTGCAATATGGGCTTACACCTTCCCCAAGATCTATATGGCACCTACTTTTACTCACAGAAGCTTAGATTATTGGATGAACACACATCATCCTCCAGAAAAGTGAAACCTACCTGGAATGTATGGTAGGACGAGGTGGCATCTGGTACCATCAGCAAACTTCACCTTTTCTCAACTATTAACAGTGATTGAAGGTTACCATTGGCACACCATCTTTAGTGAATTCCTCCTCTCCTTCCCCCTGGCACACACAGCTTACAGCCATGAGGCAGTTTCCAAAACTACCTATGCTCAGCAGTTCTAAACACAAACATGTTCTGCATCTCAGATTACATTCTTAAGTGCTTGAATACGAGTATAGCAGCTTTAATCAACTGTTGATAGCTTCATTATACAGCTAAGATTAAATGATTCCAAACTGTAAAATTTCCCAAGCAGTGCTTGCAATTTGCTCTGAATTGAAGTGGATATGTGCTGTTGGAATCTGCTGTCAAACCGGTCTGTATCAAATTTTGATTTCTTTTAATATTTCTACTGTAGCTGTCTTCTAACCCAATCAAAATAAAAGTAATATATTTCCCACGAGAGTATTTTCAGACACAGAAGGCCACAGTATGTTTCTCTCCTTAAAAATCTTCCTACTGTATGTGCAGTCAGCCATGCAAAGGCTGGGGAAGTGCAAGGATCTTATCCAATCACACCTTCATATTTAATTATTCCAGACAACAGAGAGAAGCACAGCACAAGGGTAAAGCACAAAACCAGCCACAGCTTCTATGTGCACCTAGGCTGAGCATAAGCAGAACTAATGCAGGGTGGAAATCACCTCCCTAGACTGCAATAACAATTCAGTCTTCAAGTTACTAAGAGGAAACACACAAAGGCTGTGAACACCAGGAACTCTATTATATCTGATACACTATAAGATAATTGTACCAAGTAATTGTATCAACTGGAACAGGTGCACCAAACTATTCAATTCAGCATCACTGCCCCTAAAATTGACTTCCTTCAATTTACTTTCTAAAGATAGGAACATGAACAGTAACTATTGTATCCTATAAGAGGAAAACAAGTAAATTCCCAACTGAAGATGAGTAAGATTCAATTTAAATCACATTATAATACAACAATCAGCTGAAAGAGATCGTGGATTCTTCTATGGTACAGTATCTATCATTTATTCAGCACTTCCAATACCACCAGAACAGAAAGTAAAACTAATTTATGATTCTACATGCAAGTAACTCCCAAAGTACTCAGTAGGAAGCCTCAAAAAGCTTTCAATCTTTTTTTAAATTATTCTGCTCAATGCATTCTGAAGAGAGTGTTTCATCTTCTACATTTAAAACTAGTCAAAAGTAACAGACAAAGCCCAAAAGCACAGTATTAATTGCAATTCCATCTCTGAAAAAAAGATTGTCTGCTTTGCTCTCCAAAAGCTTTCCAACATGACCTCTGAAGGGCTCATGCTGTGGAACCAATGACAAAAGTAATCAAATTCAGACAAAGTCAAGTCCAACAGTTGAAGAGATACTGGCACTTGGTTTTGATAGAAGACCCATTTTATTATAATCTAGGTTAAGGATCAACAAATAAAGGCTGCCTTCTTACATGCACTTCTGCAAATGACACATTTAATGGTACCAGAAGAGACCTAAAATTTTGCTAAAAAAGGTAAAAAAAGTACCTAATTGCTATTCTTTCTAGAGAGAAATTTACATAAAACTTGATATAATCTAAAAAATGCACAGGATTTCTAATAGGTTCCCATTAAAAAAAGAGGCTTGGGAGGAAATGAAAAAAGTTGCAAATTTTTAAGACTTTTTTTTGTCATCTACCCAGGAATGGCACTTGGAATTGACTATATTCTCAGCAGGGATTTGCATGTCAGGCAAGGCCACTGACTCATTCAAAAAAGAATAAAAATTATTCATCTGAAAAAGAATAAAAAGTACAGGAACCTATAAAAAATAAACTCTCCAAAGAATGGGATCCATTTTTACAGAAACACATACCTTTTTTAAGCTATTAAAAGAAAACAAACTTTCAGTGAAAAAAAGTCCATTAAGAACTCCCCAAACAGTGACCTCAAAGCCTGCAGCAGACTGCTGCACAGCACAGCTCTGTCACCAACAAACTGAAGCTATGGCTTCTCCATAATCAAATAATATCCAGTCTTTTGAACCAGAAGTCATAACAAACTTCTAAATCTTGGCCAAGTGTAGAAGGAAAAACAAGTCATATTTAAAATATCTGGCTTCTGTTAAAATATAGTCACCCTGCTGATAAAATAAAAAGGGTACAACACAACGCAAGTGGAAATTCTTTCTGCAAAATGCTTTGTTTACCCTAGAAAAAGTTATGATTTGATCTCTTTGGCAGATACTAAGGATGTTGTTCCTTCGGTAATGACAGTTAGAGCTGTGATCACACAGATAAAACTGACAGTAATCAGAATACATTTATACTTGAAAAAGTAAGAAACTAGTCTTCAAAACAAAAATAAAACCACACAAAATCTTCCTTTTGTAATAAGTTCTAGGATTCACTGATCATTCAGTACATACATTTCATACTTATTAACTCTGCCTCACCATTTTCTGGGCTACTTCACCAGCTGCCTGCAGGGGAACAGAGCCTTTGCAATAGCTATTGTAATAAAGGTAAAAAGGGCTCTTGTGGCTGCTTCTGTGTGCTGAGGAGAAACACTATAAAGAGCAGATCTTCCCCCAGCATCTGTACTGCACCAGGCTCTAGAGCTAGGAAACATCCTATAAACATCCTATAACCCTTCACAAACGGAAGCTCATGTCCTGACCCACTCACAAACCACCCAACTCTGCAAGTCACCACTACCCACCCACATTCAGCCATGTAAAGGGCAAAAGTGTATCACTCCTAATGACTTTCCTGTGGATATAAAAGACACATTTCCTCTATGCAGCAGTTTGGATTTTGTTATATGTGCACTGCATGAGTGCTTCTGCCTAGCTGAACACAGAAGATACTCCTATATGGATGTGAAATTAATCAGTTTTATACTACTCCACAATTCCCACTGCAAGAAAAAAAAAGCAGAAGAAAAAGATGGCATACACAGTACTCAGCTAGAACATAATTATTTTCAACTTTGCTTTCTGGGGAAATTGCCACAAAGCTCACTAATCCCACAGCCATTCCCTGTTACCCTGCTTTCACAGTGTTCCAGCATAATCAGATAATTAGATTTCCTAGCACAGACATTACAAAGTTGATTGATGCTTTTCCCTGACTCCTCTCATCAATTCCCCTTGTGCTGCTGGCAAGTTTGAGCAGAATCTGGACACAGATAAGCAACTGCATTTCAGATCCTCTCAAACAAAATAAGATAGCTGTGGAAGCTTTTTTCCTTTATAATTTTTGCTCTTACTAGAAAAATAAAACATTAACTCCTGAGGAGTTAGTGGTCAGCTCATGGATCATTGCTTCATATACAACATTAGAATTTCCCCATCCATGTGGATCACTTAAAATTCAATGCAGCTCAAAATAATCTCACATTTTAGTATCCAGTTTCTGGGACTCTTCAGCCTTTAAAAGTGTAAACTATTTAGGAAAAACAGCACTTCTGATCAAAATTTCACTCCTTTTCTTAGCCTCTTACACAAATACTGCATTCCCCAACTACAGGCTTTGAGTTCATTTACTAATGTATTTTCTGAATTCTACAAGACAAACTGTTCTTCCTTATGAACCTATGTCAATATTCACAGAACTGCTCAGTCCCAAGGGCTCATCTGAGCTTAATGCTGTAGCTGATTGAAGGATTAGAGCAAACTCACTAAAGACAAAATAAAGCAATTAAAGGATGAGATATTGGGTTTAACTCCTGTGAGCCCCATAGAAATTAAGAATGCTGGTGGATAATAAGTCACATTTTGGCACAGTGTGCTGGGATAATTTTTCACAAAAATTAAACTCACAAAGAAAAAAAACTCCTAGAGAAAAGATACTCAAGTATGACTGATGAAATACAATGGCCTATCTTTTTTTTTGCCTTGAACCTTAACATTTTTGCACAGGAATACTGTTCAAACAGGACTATTGTAAAATCAGTTTATAATTAGTTCTAGCATCTGGGGAACACAATCACAGCTGACAAACTCAAGTTTGATCAGCTACCACACCAAATTGGTCAACTTAAGCAATTTACAAGCCAGAACAAGAAACCAATAGACCAAGTTTCACATGTTTTATAAACTTAAAACAGAATTTTAAGAGTCAAGAAAAGAGAGCAGGAGCAAAGTCTCTAGCCTGGAGAAGAAGCCATGTTCTGTAAGAGCCACATGATATTAAACAGCATCTGAACAAACTAAATCACAGTACCTGCAGCAAGGATGAGTTCTTCCAGCTCAGGATCACAACCACTAGAGGAGGGTGATGCTTCGTTAAGATGAAGAGAAAGCACCTGTGCCACAAAACACTGGGGTAAAACAAAGCAAAGGGAATAAAGCTCAAACCTCCAACACATGGAGAAGCAAAACTTCCCAAGCAAACATTTGTGCTGAGAGGTGCTAGAAAAGCACAAAATTCCACAGCTAACACCAGTGTGATTTAGCTCTCACAGCAGCTCCTAGATTTGACTATCTTGAACAGCCTTAGGTGAACACTTCTATCTGACCAGGCACCGAAGCTTTCTATTAAAGTCACATGTGGGGAGGGACATCCAATTGCTACAGTATATCTGATTGAGGTGGACTCAACAAATGTTATACAGATTATGAAAAAAAATTAGACTAGCAGATTTCCTTGTTTAAAAGAAATATGAACATATAAGCAGGAATATTTATTTTTATTTTTCAAACTAATTAGAGCAGTCATTGCTCAAATGCTACAGCTTGTCAGCCTTGACCAACCTCAAGAAATATCTCCAGCAACCAGAATTGAAGACTGAATTGTTTCATGGATTTATTTTTATTACTTACTGTCTCTGTTAGGGTGGTTTCTGTTTGCTACACCGAGTTCTACTCTGTTTGACACAATCTTATAGTGCACAGTTTGGATGGTGGAAAATATTTGTGTCACGAACACCAACACTCTATATAAACAGTAGGCAATTGCATTTCAGTTTGTGATGTTTCTTTCATGGGTTTTTACACCTTTTTTTAATACCACTTTGCCAAATATCAAACATAATATTTACAAAGAATTCATTTAATTTCTAATATTCTTCTAACATCAAACAGTGTACTGAGATGAAAGTCAAGCTTTTTATGGAAGTACAGAACTCTAGGATGCCATTTACAGCCTCAACCTCCAACTGATGTATCCAGAGAGCTTCTAGAGCAGAACCTAGACTGAAGGTTTTGGGCTAAAATTCTGATTTGAAGGCTTTTTCATTTTTCCAAATATTCCATAAAGCAGTAGCATTTTTGACAAAATATTCATGCTGTTTAGACGAAGTAATCGGAAGTCTGAATGTTTAACATACACACAAAAGCTAAAGGAGAAGGCATAAAGGGAGCAAAGAACCTTCTCACTCTTCTTCCTCCTAGACAGACAACAGCATGCTCCCATTTTCTTGTCCTCTCACAATACACTTTTCTTTTTCCTTGTTCTTTTTTCACAGTGCTATATGGTTCCCATTGTCATTACTGTGACATTTAGCCACTGAACCAAGCCCATGTCAGATGCTTTTCAGTGCTGTAAAAAAAGTTGTGCTTTTAGCCTCAAGTTATACCTTCTTCTCTTGAAGCAAGACACCTGAACATGATCATTTTGCTGGCAACTTTTGCCCTAGTTCTATCCAGCTAAAACTCCAGTGGAATGTTTATGTTTAAATGGCTGTAGATTGATGCAACAAAACACACACTGAAGTGATTTACAGTTAAAAATTCAGAAGAAATAATGACTACCAATTTCAGCTGGGTTCAATTGGGTTAGGCTGCAAATATAACCAGGGGGTTCCAGAATGGAACCTGAGTCCTATCCAGCAGCTGGTATTCAATGCTTAGTTAATGAGGCATGATTGCAACTATCAATCTATCAGTTGTTTAACTGCAACTATCGTTTCTTTCTACTTCCCATGGCACGTAAGGGATTAGATTTTATTACAAATGATTTACAAATGCTAAACCCCTTGCATCAAATCTGCAAGCCTTTACTGGCAAGGTACACAATGAACAATAGGTATTTTACTAATTTAAAATCCTAAAGGTAGGTACTTTGGCTTTTTTTTTTTCAAATTAAGATCACAGTGTCAAGGTTTATTACAATTATTGTTCTTCATTTACAAAGCAAGACCACAACTATACACTTTTTACTCTCCAGACAGTAACACAGCTGCAACTCATAGCAGTTTGAAAACGTAGACATTATGTTTGGTGGTAAACTCATCACCAGTAGGTAGTATGTTGGAATGAATAAGTAATTAGTTTGAGATAGTACTTTAGGAATATCATTGTGAGTTTGTTCAGATACTTGCCAGCAACTGCAGTTGCTTTTTAAAATCTAATAAAAACATCAGAAAAAAAAAATATTGTTTAAAAAAAAAATCTCGACTAGGACTTCTCCAGAACAACTTAGAGAAAAACCCATTTTAATTCCTTGAAACACTGGCATGCATCCATCTGCTGTACCTGACATGTCATGAATTGCATTATCCAACAGTGTAGTTGTCTCAAATGATGTCAGAATATGCACTGTAAACAAAAAGAAGGAAATGATTTTTTTCCTGAACAGCCTTCAGGGCCCACTACTTTCTCTTGCTGTTTTACCACAGCCACCTGCAAGAGAAACAGATCCTGCAGCACTAACAAGCTCCAAGCTCCCTCAAGAGTAGTCTCAGCAAAGTTCTCCATGAAACTACAAAAATGATATGCATCCCAATGCATGAGCTTGTAACTCTAATTTTAAGATGTCTTTGTAGAAGATTTCTGAATTTAGTGGTATGATCACAATATTAAGAGGTTTTGCAATATTGCAGTACCACAGTTAAGAAATAACCAGAAACTTCCTATGAGAAGAAGGGAACATTGAAACTTGCAGTAATATTCTCCTGAAACGCAAAGATGCCGTGGCAACACAGACGCATATTTGCCAGGGTCAAGTACTTGATGAAACTTGATTCTGGATAAACCAGCTGTATCTTTGCATCCCTTATTTATAAATAAATATTTCAGCTACTTAATACTTGAAAGTTGTTACAGCACTGTTATTCTGTTAAACACAATCCCTTAAACTGAGCTTTTTTCAGTTCTGATTTATGACCATTAGCTATATTTCACTTTCAAAATCATCTGATAGACAAATTAACATTTTCTCAATAGTTTCTTCAGACACAACAAGTGCCAAAACTTGCATTGGGAAATCTGCAAATAAATCTACATCCCCTTTGTTCAAAAAGTTTTGTTGAGCCACAGTCCTTTGTACTCTAAGGTAAAGAAGACACTGTTCAGAAAAGTGCAGCATGACAATGCAATACTCTTGGTGTGAATGTTACAGAGATATCAGCCACAGCTGGGTTTTACTATGTTGTTACGACAATGGAAAAGAGCAAGCAACACCAAGAGGCAACATTTTTCTACAGATGCTGCTAAAAGAATCTGACAGTTCAAAAGTTCAAACAAAAGCCAACAAAAATCTAATACAGCTCTCCAAGGGCTATTTAAGTGCATGCTGGCTACAGAACCATCTCTACTTCAGAACTGAGAAAACGTTTGGCAAGGAATCCACAGGAAAGGACAGAAACCTCTGCAGTTGGAAATTACACTATTTATAGAAGTTGCTCTTTGGATCATTTGCTGTGTGGAAAGACACTTGCATGCAAAGACCCAGCCCTCAAGTCTTCAGCAGCTTTCCCTGGGGTCTGTGTGTGCAGGGCTTATGGCAGGAGTTATTCTTTGTGCAGTCCGGAAACCGAGTTAAGCTCTCAAAAAGCAATGTATAACACAGCAAGTTCTTGTCCCTGAACTGCTTCAAAAAGATTATTTTTTCACTTAATTGTCAAACAACATTCTCACCACTTGTAACACAATGGCTGGCAGGTTGGTTTTGTTAGAGACAGAACAGGAAAACATTCCTATGAAAACCTCATGAAAAGGAAAGCAAATTAAGGTTTTTTTCCCTGGGTTTTTTTGGGGGGTGGTGACATCTCAGTGTTACTAATCTGATTCAGATAAATAAACATTACGCACTCTGGTAAAACATTCTATACTTCAGATTTGTATGAGGAAGAAAAGTGTTATATTCTCATTATTACTGCATCAGGAGAAAACAGAAATCAACTGCCTGACCCATAATGCTGATTAGAACCTTCCTCTAGCAAAAAAGCTCTGGATTCCTGACAGAGAGGGTATTGGGAGACTCAGTACTCCCACAGCCCGTTGACAGTGCTATTACAAGGCTCTTACACTGGTTCAATAGAACTCCTTGTCAAGTTTCTTCAGTATGAAATGGGAAAGGCACTGTTAAAAGATTTTCTGTTTCCAACTTCTAATTTTTGGAAAGCATAGTGCAATGTTTTAGAAATGAAAAGCACTGTACAAGGAAAACTCATGCTACTTCTCAAGCATAGCTAAATGTTGACTTACGTTGAAAAATAAAACAAGAAGATAGTTACAAAAAACCACAGCAAAACAATTCAAAATATAGTGTTCACATTGATATTAGCTGAAATTGTCATTTGACTGTCTCTGAAGTGAGGCACCTTCAATCTCAATTGCAGCTATTATTTTCTAACTGAAAAGCCACAAAATATATGCTAACAGAAATACAAAATAGAAAGTTGCAGAGGAAACATAATTCCTACCTGGAAACACAATTTCCATTCCTTCTCCTGTGTAATAACCTTATTCCAGTTGTGGAAAGGATTGTTTTTCTTAATGGCATTAACTTCAATGGAAATGAAAGGATCACATTTTATTTCAAAATTCTCTTAGCTTTGCTTCCAGTGCCTCAAGGAAACTTGCTGCCCTAGACTAAAACCATTGACATCAAGTACAAGGGAAGTGACCTCATACAGGTGCTCTGCATGAGCACAGACTCTGAAACTGAAAGGATCTAAGCTTTAGAATGAAATTCCTACCCAACTTTTCAGCTGCTGGTGATAACTGCAGGGAAAAAAAGACTGCACCCAGAGTGTAGGCAGAGCTTGAGATGTATTCATTTCAAAGCACATTCAAATATTAATGTGCAGATTCATACTGTACAGCACACTGAGCCACAGAAGGTGAGTAACTGAAATTCAGGTGTTTAAATAGAAGGTCCCATGATACTAAATTTATCTAGATGAAAGTACTGACAATACTTACCAAGATTCTTCAAGTCACTTTGAAATGAGCGACAGATTTTAGTTTCCAATAAATATTAATAAGCTTAAGCTGAAAAGTAAAACTGTTCTATCTTGGTAAAAAGTGACTTTGCATCTCCTGCAGAATACTATGAGACTGTAGAGCCAGACTGAAAGAAGTAAACTAGCTGATAACTACTTTCAAATATTTTATTGCAATCTTAGTCTGAGTGATAAAAAGGAAGATGCAAGTGCTGTATCGTGTGCAGCTATACTGGCATTATTATCAATGAATCCAAGAAGCCTCATACTGGATTATAAAATGTCTTTCCAGCACAGCACTGAAAAGATGCTAAATGTGCTGACATTGTTTTAGTGTGCAGAAACTACAACTTTACAGCTGGAAGCAGGGGATGGGAAGGTAGTCCTTCCCTCTGCACTTCTAAAAGAAAAATTACCAGTTTTCAGCAGCAGAAAAGGAATGGCAGAAGTGGCAACTGAGCTTTGTAGTACTCTTGGTCTGATCAGTCGTTGCTCATGTGGACAGTCAAGTGCTTCAACCTTTTTGCTAAAAACATTCATCATCACAGTGGAAAAGTGACAAATTGGGAACCAACAGGACTATGCTAAAATGTTCTGATATTGCAGAAATCTTAGAATAAAAGAGAAATCTGTATCTTCGCATAAACACCACAGAAATTCCCACCCAAAGAATGGCATATCCTAGCAGTTTGTGAAGGACTGTTATTTAAGGGAAACAGCTTTGAATTATATTTCTCTTGCTGTTTAAGATCTATAACTGAAAACAGCATGCAAAAGACAGAAAATGCATGCAAGGAATTGGGAATCAGGCATGCAAGCAAGATTCTAGAACAAATGAGTGGGGAAGAGTAAGCAATACAGACTTTCAGCTGAAAAACTGAGTACATCCAAAGGAAATTTCAGCCTGTGGTTTTCCAGGCCAGACATCCAAGTTCAAGTCCAGCATGACAAGAGCTTGTTCCTAACACGGGAACAGAGTTCTCTAGAAGATATAGATTCAGAAGATTAACCTTTCATAACTAGAATGCACTTCCTATGCACACATATTTTAAAATACATATTCATGAAAAGAATCCCAAAACAAAACAAACACCAGAAAAAACCATATCCCTGATGTGGAATATGAGTCTAGCTGAATGACAATTAAACTACTGTCCTTCAGCAAGAAACAAGTTATCCATTCAGAGCTCATTAAAATCAGAAGCAATTGGATGCTCTTATCAAGGGGAGGTTGTATACAAATTTTATATACTTACCCATTCCTGCCAGGTCCCCAGTCAAAACGAGTCTTTTCTGAGAGCATCCCCCCACTCTGAATATGCCTATTTCCCAAAATTAAGCACAGCTTATTCCCTATTTCACGGGACACAGAACACCCAAGACAGAATCACTTTATTGTTCTTATCATTATTGCTGTACTGTATATTGAAGAAGTTTTAAAAGACTTAGTGCTTAGTCCATCTTCCTGTCCTGAAGCAAGATTCAAAAATAGACACCCATCTAAAGTATCCTTATCCTGTATCAGTTGCATCATATCCCCTTGGTCATAAAATAATTCTGTTATTTACACATAGTAAGTGCCATCTTTTTTCCTCGAAAATTAAGTTGCTTTTCCCCCCCTTATCCTTGCAAGGCTTTCTTGTTGATCATTAGCCTCCTAATGATCAAAATAATTAAATCCTAAAACTTAACACACTGTGGACTGTTAAATCCATGTCCAGGCTTTACCTTCTAGAGTAAACAAACATAATTAGTTTAAAAATCGCTCATAGTGGATAGAGACAAACATATTTATTTTCATTTCCCTTTTTCAGTCTCCTTTCAGATCTCCCACAGTATTTTCCATGTGACACATGATTTAAACATAGATCTTGTCAATGCTACTGAGAGGGAAATCACTATTCTTGTATGAACTCATGTTGGTAAGAAAAAAACACTGCTGGAAGTCTTACCTGTAATTAATTATTCAGTTTGATTTTTTGCAATTCTTCTGTTTACATTTAATCATTACATTTTGCATTCCAAGTGCAGTATTTTATAATGTAACCTTTCTTTCTCTATTTAATTTCATTTTATTTATTTCAGATTACACTTGCAGTTCACAGTTTGGCTTTCTAATCTTGCCCTTGAAAGTGCTTGTATTCATATAATTACACATTAGCAAGAACGAGGAAGTTAAGAATCTGATCCATTGTCTGCATGTCTTCCACACACATATGATCTGTTGCACTCATTCTTACTAAATAAAGAAATATTTTGTGCTCTGCATCAAAGACACACAGGTTGAAATTAACAACCCAGTACAACAGTATAACTCACCAATTTAGAACAAGAAAAGATAGGGTAATTAGTGCATTTTTAGGTTTGGTGGATTTTTTTTGTTTTGTTTTGTTTGTTTTTTGTTTTGTTTTGTTTTGGTTTGTTTTTTTGTATGCTAAGGAAGATTATGCCCCAAAAAAACCCCCAAAACATGGAGGTGGAAGGGAACCCACTTACTACAGTTTAGTGTAAAAAACCATCATGTTTTCAAGAAAAACAGTAGCTCCTACACTGGACACATTTTAAATTAAAAGAACTATGTGTCAAATTGCTACAGCAAGAGCAGGATTAAAAATCGACACTGTGTTTTAACTGTTAATTTATCTTTCCTTTTTCTTGGAAGCAATTGTTCAAATAAACACCTTTTCCCAAGGTTATCTGCTAACAACCATAAAAAAGTTGGTAGAACATTTGCACATTTTCCCTTGTTCTCTCCTTCACTACTTTGTTGTTAAAATAGCATAAAGATTTAGTGCTGCCACAGGCTCCCAATGCTTTACATTTTTGAGTCAATATATACCAAAAATCTGACTGCCTCATGCATTTATATAGCCAAGAGCATCACTTGCCAATCTCTAGGTTGAAAACAGAAAAAATGACTACATTTTATTCTCCACACTCAGCCAAAGTTCAGTGCTGAGCAAGTCGCTTTGGTTACAAGCAAAAATAATTTTCAGACAGGTGCTGCTTTATAATTAAGCTGGACTGGATTTCACAAATTCTCACTTCCCTTTATTCTGTGGCAGCCAAAGAGCATCCACTCATCTTTAAAAGCCCACCTGATCTAACAAATTCATGTCAATCTTTTTGAGCAGGCCATATTCTGGCTACTTCTTAATTTCTGCATCCATAGCATACTCTCCCATTCTAGGGCAATAACAACCATTTCCAAGAAAAGTTGAACTGTAAAAAAAATAGGAAGTATTCTTTCCACAAAACAAATTAAAAACGGGCTTTTCCAAACAGCAGGAAATCTTTTTCAAAGAGAACATACTACTGCTGGAAATAGAGTTTGTGACGATCTTGCAAAACCCAATTAGCCCATACTAGGAGGAGCATGCTAAATGCTTCTTGGAGAAACAGTAAGATGCTACTTTTTCTGTTACCTGTTATTTTATTTTAACTAAGTAGGCTTTTTGATCTACTTGAAATACCTTCTGCAGTCTGCCATCACCTGACTGGATTAGAACTAGCAGTAGCTTTTCCAATGGGTTGCTGAGACCAGCAGCAGCAGCTAAGTCACAAATTGTATGTAAAGAGCTGCAAGAGCAGTGAAGGCTGGAACTTAAACAACTTTAAAGTTCTGGAGATACAATGAAGTGAACAGTCCTTAAGAAAAAACAACAGAGGATACCTTAGACTTACTCCAAAGCAATACCTTCAGCTCAGTGACTTCCATTGGCAAGTTTCTTCTATTTTGCTCTAAGTCAGAAGGTTCATCCCTTCCAATGCCTAGGCAAATTTGAAGAACAGCTAGCTTTGTTCTACGGGAGAGAAAACAAGATTGCTGTACTTCCCAGAACAACACACTTTTAATTCAGTTTTGATATTCTCTTGAAGGTAAAAATAGATCCATTCAAAAAATCAAAATGCTTTCTCTTTTTTTTTTTTTAATTTAGCACAGACTGCCTGTATATGCCAGGTATAGCAGCCTGGCGTAGTTCCCTTAGTTTCAGTGGAATTTTATTATTTACTCTCCAACCAGCAGATTCATGGTTGTGTTTTCCACAGTAAGGAAGGGTATCTTCCCAAAGTTCCACAAAACACAATCCCAAATCAGTTGATTCTCCTTGGAAACCTTGTGCTTTCTTTCATAACCTCACACCACAGGGACAGTGACAATACAAAAGCCAGCTGGCAACTTGAATTGGGAAGTAGGAACTGTCTGCGTGTGTTCACTGTTGCAAAGTCTGGGCAATACAGACAAAAGCAGCTAGCTCTTCCTAATGAGGACTGACTCTTGCTCATATACCTTAATATAAAACAAAAATAATTAAAAATGAAGACAGTTCCCTATCCCAAAAGGTTAATATACCACTGCTATCTACTTCTATTTCAGTCATTGGACTTCAGATTCAGGAGCAGGAATCAGAGATACTAAGACTGAAGTAGTTATAATCCACACAATTGCACAGGATCATTCACTAATGACTGGAGTGATGTTGTTTTTTTAAAATATAAATACCAAGAAAACCAAACTGGAATTCTGGGAAATATATTATTTGCATTTATTTATCACAAGAATTCACAAAGCTACAGTTCCTTGATAAAATGTTCAGATTTCAGCTTATCTGCCACTCTGGAGAAAGATGGCCAATGTTCCAAATAGCCGTTTGTGCTGGCTTTGGCTGGGATAGTGTTAATTTCCTCCACAGTAGCTAGTATGGGAATATGTTTTGGATTTGTGCTGGAAACAGTATGGACAACACAGGGATGTTTCCATCACTGCATCACTGTCCTGAGACATGGCCAAGTACCGGACATTGTCTTGTGCACGGTTTTCATGTCAATGTACATGTTCCAATAATCTTTAAGATAACAATATGAACATATAATAAATTTGTTATTTTCAGATGTTTTAGCACTTTATAAACTATTTGGATTTGCATTTACTATTAATCTAACATGTGCCTTGCAAGGAACCCCGACACAGTTGGTCTGGCACAAACTGAACTCACAGTTTTGCAGCTTCTGGACACCAATTACACTGCAAGCACACAATGTGGTTTTCTTCACAATTACTGGTATGCTTCTTTGATTCATTTGTGTGCATATGTCCTAATAATTCCAAATTTGGTACAGGTGTATTACATTAATTTCATATTATGTGCACTTCAAATATATACCTTCCTATGCCTTACTCAAATTTATACAATGAATAAATAGGAGTGAAGTATGAAAGTTATTTTAATATTAGAGCAAATTTACTTTTGGTTCCTGATCTATCCTATTGGATTTTTCCTCCTTTGAAAGTTGGAGTTTTTCTTCTTCAAGTATTCACTTTTCTTTCAATACATCCCAAGCAAAAATGAGTAACAGAGAATAAACAAAACAGTCCAGACTAACAAAGGAAATACAACAGAAATTATCTACAGTGCCCAAAGGTGTGCCAGACATTCATATGCATTCATTTCCTTTCTTCCACTCAGTAATTGCTTCAACTCAATACTAAAATCTCTGCTTTGGATCCCATGATTGGACTTCAAATGTTCTCAGGCATTTCAACTGTAGAAGTCACCTGGCTGAAGACAACACAATGACAACACAACATTCCAACATTAACAGTCCTCATAGTTCAGAGAAAGAAACTATGGAGCACTTCTCTTCAACTTTCTGAAGATGTGATGCGAAGCAATGTACACAATGGAGCCAGGTGCTTCTCAGGGGTGTACAGTGACATGACTACACAGAGGCAAAGGGCAGAAACTGAACAACAACCAGGAAATTCCGTCCTTTGGATGACATTGAAAACTTGACTGGACACAGACCTGGGAAATTTCCTGTAGGTGACACTGCTATGAGTAGGGAGGTTAAAGTAGATGGTCTCTGGATGCCTTTCAACCTTACCTAGTCTGTCAGGAGCGTCACACTTTTCTGTGGACAGGTGTTACACTACATTCACTCTGTTTATATAGCTCAAAAAATACCCACCAAAGCCAAGCAAATTGAAGGCAGCAGCTAATTCTTAATCAATGATCAGGTCAGCCTAGCTACATGAGAAAACAGGACAGGAGGCCAGCACTGCCTTTTGTTTCCTCGTTGAAACTCGCATCAGTGGAGAACCAAAATCAAGTTTTTGGGTTCACTTAAGAGCAACTATTTGAATTTTACCTCATCATTTTACCTCTTTAATCGTTTCCATTTCCCTTTTAGACTGTGGCTAGCAATAACTATGCAAAACAGTTTGCGTAAGAATATTCTGAACCAACAAACTATAGCTTAGTATGGAAATAGGGTATGGAGACAAGCATTAAAGATGAGCATTTTCACTCAACAACTTCTCAATGCAGCACTGCACACAACTCTCCTAACTTTGGTTACAGCCTCTGTATTTACCTTAGAGGTCCACTCTTTGCAGGTATCACATAAAGCAGGGACCCTGAAACCAGCATCATCTGGTGATGTGGAATCCTTCTCAGGCTTGAGGGCTCGGACAAATCACCACAGGGAAGTACTGCTGCTGCTACAGGACTCCTAATTTTACACTGAAGTTTTATTTTAGAAGTAAAGAACAGCTGGGGGAAGAGCAAAGCATTTATTATTGTATTATCTTATAATTTTATAGCTTAATACCTCAAGTTCTACTTTAAAAACCAAAATAAACCAAAAAACCAACCAACCAAACCCAAGCAGCCTCCCTCCTCCCATCCCCCAGTTGTTAAACACTTAAAATCTCTGAGGGGGACACAGACGCTGGTTCCCCATACGCAGTGCCCCTGAGCCACGGAATGCGGCCCGGGCCAGTCCTGCATTTACTGATCTGCTCCCGAACGAGGGGACATACGTGAGGATACAGCGAGGACACCGCGGGGACACCGTGAGGACACAGCGAGGACACAACGCGGCCGGCCCGGGCGGCCCGCCGCGGTCCGTCCCGTCCCCTCAGAGCCCGGCGGGCGGCCCCTCCTCGGCAGGCGCTGGTAGCTGTGAAGATGAAAGGACAAGTAATTCTCACAAAACTCAAGTGCAGATCAACCAAAAAAACCCAAACATGTCACATAAATCCATCTTGAGTTACTTTATTTTTCACAATAATAAAAAATAAATTAGTCATAAACAAAAATAGTTAACATTTTTTCATCAAAGAGAAAATGTATACAATATGAAAATGATGCTGTACAGTTCTGGTTCAGGTACATTGCCACAGATATATATTCCTGAACGAGTCAGAAAGCAGTTTGCCTATGCTCTCCCCCTTTAATTCACTCAAGGAACTGGCAGAAAGTTTAGAAAATTGTATTATGGATTTACAGTATGACATATATACAAAAATATATATGTAATACCTGTGCTATAAAATTCCCTAAAAAGATGGGTTAGTATAATGAAAAAGCTGGACAAAATTTGAGTGGTATATGTAAATAAATACATATTAGGTCCCTTTTAATAAAAAAATCTGCCTATTCTAAATATTTGAAATATTTTGGTGCAGTGGCTTGTTCCATAGACACAGCTCAGAATTACATATTTCCCATAGACATCTTGTATTTACAAATAACAACAAAATAAGTTATAATAAAGTATATCCTTCTGCCAAAATCAATTATGAGGGTCAAGTAGACATTTTTATACATATTAAAAAAAAGTTAGGATTTCTTTTGTCTCCTGTCCTTCCTATCCTCTCCGGAGATCCTGAGTGACTGTGATGGGACTTCACAAGCTAGTATGTACCCAACCCCCGCCAAGGCCACTGGTCTCAAGAGACCCAAACTCAGCGTGGAAAACAGGTCAGAAGCAATGACTGCTGCTGAAAGGTCAATGATTCATCAGGATTAAGCTCCTGTCCTCTCCAGGTATGCTGGTACTTATCTGTACCCAATTATAGCACATGGGGATGTGGAAAACTGGGGACTCCTGCTCCTCTGAACTCCTGGTTATTAAAAGGTGAGAAGTAAAGAACCAAATTCAGGTCTGCTATGAATTATCTTAAATGGAATTTTCTCCTTTTCCCCCGGTCTGAATTTTGCCCACAGTGAAACATTATAATGATAACAAGTTTGCTTTAAAATATATTGAAAATGTCTAGTGGATGATTTTTCATTTCTGATGTAGAAATAATTATTTGACTCTGTTTTCTAAACAATGCCTAATTTAATCTCCCACAAACATTCTGTAAGTTTAGAAATAAATGAAGTTTACTTTCATGTTCAAAATTTCATTGTTTTTGTTCCAATTACAGGCATGCACATGAATTATTTGCCCAATACACAGAACAGATCCTAAGAAGTCAGAGAAAGTCTCAAGAAAACCAGGTAAATACACAGCTTTTCCTTTGTGAGGACCATAACTATTTCTGTGCAATAGATGTTACATATGAGAGTAAAGGGCCACTACAGACTTCAACAGTTGTGCAACCACAGGTTCACTGCACAGGAATTAATTCAGTATGTCCTTTACTACTCTGCATTTAAAACTAGCCAACATGGATATGCACAGACACAAAAATCCAGGGACAGGCAAAAATACAGCTCTCTTAACAGCTGGGCTTATTTCTAGCACAGATTCTTATAAACCAAAGGCCAGTTCAGGATTTTCAGTAACTCTGGCAAAATTTAATACTGTCATCCAAAGGACAAAGGGACAAAAGTGAGATAAGAAGGAGAGGAGAAGCCTTGGTGTTGGTGTAAAAGGGAGATAGATCAGGACGAGGTTGGGGAAAAGCAAAGCCCTAAAAGGCACCTTTCACTATGTACAGTGGTACATGTTAAAAAGAGAGGAGGCAAAGCCTCCCATACGAGCCCTATACGAGCCATAGGCTGTTTGAACACCTCCCTCCTTCCTCACTCAGTGATGACCACTGGCACTTTCTAGGACTAGAGACTGTATGACTGATACAAGACTGCACCATATTGCCATAAAACTGGGATCTAAGGAATAGCATTAAACACTGCTTTATTCATACACGAAGTTCTCCATTTGCTGAAGTACTAGGAAAAAGCAGGACAAGTTTATGTGTGTAATGAGGAAGATAGCAGTTCCCTGTGCAGGGATTCTGAGGTGGTCCTGCACTGAGCCTGTGGCCATCCAGTACAGGTGGGCTTCAAGGCTGGCAGGCCTGCAGCACACCCAGGTCTCCTGTGCTGCACTCCCCAGCACTGCCCTGCCTCCTAACAGGCCCTTCCCTGTTCAGAGCCCTGGGGGCTGAATGTCACAGACACCAAAGCAAACACTGTCTTATTGCTGGCCAAGTCAGACACATTCACAGGGTCATTCCCACTGGAGCAACCCTCATGCTTCCAGAACATCTTCTGGGAGAGGAAGGGAGGACTCCATGAATTCAGTCTCTCAAATCTGGTGTGCATTTGGTGTACACAAGGAATTCTACCTACATATGCTTGAAGATGACATTGCACAGGAGCTAGCAAACCCTGACAGGCCCTTGGTAAGTTGATAAAGTACTGCACCGGGAATCCTCCATTCCAAATGGAATGTGCTTTGAGAGACAGAGCCTGCCCTAGATGAAGCTGATTTTGGCCAGCTGCATGTCTGTAAGACATGGAAGTTGTATGTGGATTTTACCCCAAAAGCAGCTGGACTCTTTCAATAAAGTATCTAACTTACTCTGGTCTTCCTGGATTGCATATGGCATCCTCAAGGCAAGGAAGCATCTTCTTCCACTATTCTGCACTTTTTGGACTGATGTTAAAATGTCAGAAAAAGAAATTAAAACATTAAAAATCAGAAGTCTGCATAATTGATATTTGCAATTGATAATACGCATGATTTCTTACTTATACTGGTTTCATATCTGCTCTAAGTCTACTACATTCATTAAGGCCACCTTTGACTTACAGAAAATAAAGTCAGATCCTCTGTAGGCATCATCCTACGTTGGGGCACTGCTCCATTACAACACTTGCTATAGGCACATTTTCAAAATCATACTTTGTGAAATGGTGAAATCCTAGCACAGCACTTGTGCAGACAATATTAGTATATCAAAGTGCTGATGAAAAGGGCTCATTAGTTCATTTTGCAGGAACAACTATTTTAATATGCTGACACATGAGAAGAGATGATAAATGATTAAGTTCAGCAGCATTCCGGCACTTTCCTTACCATTAGATATTTACTTACCGTTAGATATTTAATTAGGTAAAACCACATTTTTTTATTTTATCTGGTACATCTGAAAAATGTTTCTTTACTTAAAAAAAAGTACAATTTATATAACCATAGCTCACTACATTCAATTCACAAAGCTGTATACGTTAGATGTAATACAGGGTTATACTGCTATGTGTATGTATATATTCTTTGATAGCTGTCACAAACACTGTTTACGTTAGTGGCAGCTTAACAGAGCCTATGAGATGATCATCTTTGTAAAATAAGCTAATGGCCATATATTCCAGAGCAAAATAACAGATTTTATAAAATAGGAGGATCTGTCTATGTGCTGAGTCACTGATGGTCTCACAGCCAAAGCGTGTGTAAGAAGAATTTGCTCTATGACTGCACACCAGATTCCCTCTGCTTGTCATTTTCCTTGGGGTTTTCAGGAAGCCTTTTTATGGAACAGGTACTTCCCTCAAGCTGACAGGAAACACTTCCTTGGGACGAAAGAGACAACAGCAAAAATTACATAATGTATGTCAAGATTTGCTGCAATAAGATACACAGATGAAAATCTGTATTCAGAAATACTGGATTCCACAGCTGTTTACACTGCACTTTATCATTCTTTGGTCAAGAATCTAAGGAACATAATATGATAACAAATCTGTAAGTTATCTTTGTGGATAAATCTTTATAATACGAGGGAACAGGAGGACTATGAAAGATTCAGGAACTTGAATTAGAAGTTTCCTAATTCGAGTTTCTGTTTCTACAAACTTTATGTCTTATTATTTACAGTGAAAAAGCCCAAGTCAAAGAGTACAGAAACAGCCAATGACATTTTTGGCTGACATACAACAGTTTAAAGCCACAAAGAGTACCTCCAAATTTTAGGGGAAACACTTCTTCATTTCATGTAGCCAAACAGTAGTAGTTCATTATGTCCAAAATACATTTTTCAAGAGTGACCAAATCAAAACATTCAAAAGTTAATCTCAATGCAAGGCAGCTTTTAGACTGCAGGAATTCCACCTTCCTGTGGCTCCCAGCACATAAACTGATGTGACTGGTTCCAAACCCAGCACCCTTTGCCTCCCAGCGCTCCTCTCCAAGCAGTAAGAAGAAAAGGATACACAACGAGGCTCAAACATGGCTCTGCATCAGTGGCAGGATACCTTAACCACACCTCTGGGAGTGACTGAACATAGATTATTGCAGCTGTTTTGCAACTCGGACATCAGGCACCTTAGGAACAGATGCATAGATGGGCATCACCAATTTATAAGCAATATGCTGTAATAAACAGCTGAATAAGCAGAGGTGTTTATTTTTTTCCCCTCAGACTTATTTACACATTTGAAAGACCTCTCAAAGGCTAGAGAACATGCAGATTATGCAAAAACCTCATCTGCACTGCATAGTATACTATTTGCTTTTAGCAAGGCCTCAAGGCTTAGTACAGTAATTGCAGAAATGAAAAATCACCACTTAAATTCAGTTCTAAGTCTGCAGCCATTCTTGGGTAATAGAAAAGGAGTGGTATGAATAGATCTGTGCAATGAAACATTGAGCAAAAAAAGACAAGTATGTTGTAATAGCTGATCAAAAACCTGAAGAATGCCAATAGCTAAGATCCCCTTTTCACAGATACTCAGCTACCAGACTCACACTGCTGCCTGATACCAAGAGTAACAGACTGCTATAAGGCACACAGGCCTCTGTCCCTTGGTGGTTGTTTCAGAAACTGGTGACATATCCAGACTAGGTCTGAACAAAGTACTTTGGTTTGGCAGTTGTTAAACAATAGTGCAGAGACAAGAATTAGGCAAGATCCCAGTTCTGAAACAAGTCCCCAATGGAAAAGAGACCTCACCAAGGGAAACAATCACTTTTTATACCAGCAAAGGCTCTTCAGCTTTCTAGTTAACCTGTCTCACTGACAGCTGCAGCTGTCAAAGACTTAAAGAGCTAGAAACTAGTGTCACTCTCGTAGGGAACATATTTTAAGATCCATACAAAATTATAAAAGCGTATCTTCACAAGTTTATGAATTAAATACAGAGGCACCTTCAAGTCAAGTGTGTATACATTTGCAGCCTAAGGACAGGACATCAGTTAAAAGGACAACTGAGAGAGCTTAACAGTGACTCTGATTTATTATGAATGGACTGAAGTAGTTAAAAATATATGTTAGAGTGCCAGGAAACTGATGATAAATGCTTTTCAAGGGTCTGGTTCTTTGGGAAGTCATTTTTCTCATGCACGTTTCATTGATTTAGTCCTCTAACTTAAGGCAGTCCAAAATACCAAGTAAAAGTAAGCACTCAGAAAATAATGGAGCAGCTAAATCCATACTGGTCAATTATTTCCAGTAATTGCCTGCAATTGATTTTAGTTTTCATTAATTTCACAATCTTAAGGCCGGTATGTTCCTTAAATAATTATTTGATGAGCAGGTGCAAATAATAGTATCATTAAAAATGAATGCTTTAAAAAAATCATGATTTTACAACAAACATCTTAAAAGAGATAACTGCACAATAACTGTAACTGAAAGGGTGTGAGATTTAACCATAGTCTCGATGCACTCAGCAATATAAACCCCATCTCTAAGAAGCTACCGGTGCTGCAGTCAAAGCAGCACTGCTCAAGCTCCACGTGCAGAGTGCCTTTGCTGCTCTGGGCAGAGCAGGATTTGTTATCTGCGCCCCAGGAAGCCCAGCTGTCTGTTTGCCACACGGGTACAGGAGGCACAACAGGCTGTTTTGTAATAGGTGTACACACAGAGCCGGGCCTGAACCACCACATTGCAGTTGTAGTATTTATCCTTGCAGTTCTCATCTGCAGAGAGAAAGGAAGAGAGAACAAACTGAAGAAAACAGTACTAGAGCAACAAATAATCAATTCCCTTCCTTTTACCATGTAAAAACCCTTGGACGTGTATTTAAACATTCATTTTCATGTTAAAACAGGCTATCTAAGCAAATAAGTTAGATTATTTAAGATTTCATATAAAAATACATAAGGCATGGAAGAAATGTAGCTATCCCCATTTCTACAGGTTTTTAATGTTGTTATCCTAAAGTATGTTGAATAATTCTCATCTGAAAGTTGTTGGAGACCAGAGTTAAAACTGTCTCTAAATTATTGCATCTTTCTCTTCCTAGCCATTCTCATTACTATAAAAATCTAATCTGTATGAGATGAATGACTAATTCCAATGCAAATTAAATGCATCTCTGTATTTACTACATACAAAAGGAAATTGCTTAATTGCATTTAATATCTTAGTTTAATTTTGTTGGTTCTTATAGAACCTGTTTCCAAATACAGTATATAATGATCCTTTTTTTTGTTTTAAATATTCTTCCAAGAGAAACCTTGGAGAATACAAGGAGGCTGCAGAAAAACACCCTGTATGTACCATTTTCACAGAAGCAGATCTCTCACATTCTCAGCAACTTCAAGAATAAGCCAGTTTCTTACATATTACAAGGAAAACATTTTTATTGGAAACCTACTTTTAAATCACAGAAAAGAGCTGTATTTTGTGTAAAAATAGAACTCTGAACTCGATAAAGAAAATATACTATTAAAGCCTCTGCAAGACTATAAAACAACTTCTCCACTAGATGGAGTTCCATAGTTAAAACAGAGCTTCCTCTGCCGTACCTATTTCGGGGACACAGTCCTGTGTATTACACGGTTCTTTCTCTTCAGGTTTGAGCTGGGGATCACACTGAGTACTGGCTGCCATGTCATCGGACAGACATCGCACCTCCCGAACCCGAAATCCTCCTTCGCAGGACTTGGAACACTGAAACAATTAAGCTGAAGCTCATGAAGACCATAGGAGATGTGTAATTACAGAAAGTGAACAAGGTGACCTTGATGCCAGACCCAGGTATCACCACAGCCTTTTATCAACTTCACCCTACTGGTTTTTATTTTCCACCTATGAAGCCCTTAATATACAAGTAAAATTTTCTTAAAGATTCCCAAACATTTTTGGCCACAGAAGCAACAAGCGGACAAATAAACATAGTGGATGCTGTGCAACCGAAATCAAGCTAGAACAGTTCCCTCTCTGAATTTATTACTTAGCATCTGTTTCTTTAATTAGTCTGGTTGTTCTCTGCTCATTTAGAAGTATTTCCCAAATCTACTCTTTCCACAGTGTTCACATTTCCTGCTTTAAGAACTTACCTGCCCTCAACTTTATTACTTGACAGTCCTGCCCTTCACTGTCCCTTTTGCCGTTAATATATACGCAGGAATAATTTTAATTAACTTTTTTTTTCTAGCACTCAATTATTTTTCACTTCTTGCAGCACAGTGATTTTACTAAGCATTATAGCTTTCTTTGAATTTCTAAAGGAAATATTTCTGTACTCCTTCAGGGTCTGTTATGAAGCCAGAAACTTTTGTACTTGCTTGTTATGGTACTTTTAAAGCCAATTATTACACATTTCTGCCCATACTGAAGCAAATCCCCATTGGCCAAGGATTTTGCCTGAGTGAGGTCTGAGATTTGGCTCACTGTTCAGTTTGACCTAATGCTCAAAAACTTAATTAAACCTGGGTCATTTACGATTAAAACCTTAATAGCCTAAAACTAGTAACAATGTTTTCTTTCTGACTTTTTTGGCATAATTATTTCTTTTCCTAACTGCATAAACAACTTATCATGATCATAAAATCATATATTGTAAAAACCTAACCAAAGTAGTCTCAGTATTATATTTTTAAACTGCTTTTTCATCTTTAAGTACAACCTTTACCTATACTTGAAAGGGCAGCCATGTGCAACAGTGATAGAACATGGGTTTTTCTAGAGTTACTCCTGTTACATGCCTGTATAGAATACTGTAATTATTCCACATCCACATCCAGCCATAAGGACTTCAGGTCTGCAGAGATCTTAAGCACTTAGAATGGAACCAAGACTCACATGACACTTCACCCAAACCATTCTGAGCTGCATCCACATTGCAGAGCTGCCACTGGCAATCTGACCTACAGCTCAACAAAGGGTCCAAGTTACTGCATTCAATACGATGTCATCTCATTCTAAGATGAAAATGGACTTTCTGATTTTCATTTAGGACAAAAATGCTGGTTTTTTTTGGTAGAAAACCAATAAACTATGTCTGATATAGGAAATTATAGGAAGATAGATGAAACAGAAGTGTTTTGTGGCACAGTGGTGAATGCAGTTAGTCCACTTCCAGGGAAACTGAAGATACGTGAAGCTGTACAATACATTTTCTCTCAGTGAAGTTCTAAGTATTACAGTGAAAAGTTTACAGTAAAATATTATGGTAAAACTGACTCTAAAAAATGAATACATCCCTCATTCTTTATTAAATCCTCCTTAATTTTAATGAAACTAGAAATCTGAAAGGAACTTCTAAGTGCACCACACTGTCTCACTGGAAGGGCCAAAGCAACTTTATAAAACAGGAAAATTCTATGAAGAAGACATCAGTGATAGAAAGACAAAGTGTCTCTTTCTGGTCAAGATACTTCCTGAATTTTCTATGTTCCACCAGACAAAGAGTATGCTTTCTTTTTATTATCATTCCTGTGCAAAGTTAAATCAATTTCATGATGGGTGGTTGTATGCAAATGGAATTATCTTTCAATATAAACAGAAAAAGATGTATCAAACAAAGTACAGATACAGGAAAACATGATAGACTTACTGTGCTCCATTCTGTATGAAACCACTTAGATCCACATGGTTTGAGGTAGCAGGACTGCTGGCTGGGAGGTTTTTCCAAATATGAACATTCATAGGGGTTCAAAACATCAAAATTATCTTCAGTTTTCCTAACACAAATTACTTCTCTCTGCTGAGTTCCACTACCACATTCAGTAGAGCACTGTATCAGAGAACAAAAAAAAAAGTGGGAAAATCTGTTATTCTTCTCATGTCCTTCGACTTGTTTACAAAGTAACGTTTCTCCACATCACATGGTACCCCAGACTCAAACGTATTTCTAATTCTCTTCATTAAGAAGACATAAGACTCTAAGTGTACTTCTGGATAAATCTCAAAGTGTAGTTTTACCTGTAGGTACAAAAGGAAACTGGTATTTATTTTTCCAATCAACAGAGAAGCATAACTCACTTTCTCCATAAACAGTATTACTGTTTCTTGCTGAAGCAGGATCGTATGTGCTGCACTGAACTTTGGAGGGTTATAAGGTTAGAGCACAGTTTTGTAGCTTTACAAAGCCTCACATTCTGTGCTGTTTTTAGAAAATGCCTTGATCTGCCAGGGTGTTTTTTTCATGCTTGCAAGTATCTATGTGATGTAGTGTTGGTTCCAGTTCTGAAAAGCAAATTTGACTCACTTGTATTCCTACTGCCCATTTAAAGGTTAAGTACACACACAATACTGATTCTGGCACTTGTAAAAAGGTTTTTAGCAGATGATTACAGCAACATATTGGTTTCTATCTTGCATAAAGGACTATGATTTTCAGAAGGCTTTTTCCAGCCTAAACCCATGAAATGTTCCTAACACTGGGGATTTTCTTTATATTTTTGGTGGAATTTACAATTCCTTTACCAGTTTCCCACAAAACCCTTGAGCTGAATGAAGAACCTTAAGATAAATGCACCTGAATAAACTCTACAGGAAGCACAGTAACTGCATGTTCTTTAACACAAAACATCTCTTTTAATGGGTCCTCCTACAGGCACCATCTGAACACCCCACCTCAGCTGTGGCAGGGGAAGGCCAGCCCTCAGTGCTCCCTCCTGCTCTGCCCTACCGACTGCTCTCATTTTGCTGTTAAAAGCCAGCCAGACCAGCCAGGACTCGGCCGGTAGAATTGATGTTGTCAGACACAGCTTTCATATCAGTAAAGACTTTGTACCTTTGTGTGCATCAAACAATTCAATTCCATGCAAAGAGAGAAGGTGAATTAAAAGAATAGTCAGGATGCTCTGACTGAACACCTCTCCAGTGCAGTAAAAATGGGTACAGAGCTCCTATTCATCGTCTGGAGCAGTCTGAGTAACAAGGCCTGGATTTCATCTGTTACTAGAACTGCAGACAAAGACTTTTTAAATCTGAATTTGTGATTATTGTTATACATATTCTTCTACACAATAATTATTACTTACACTTGAAAGCATTAGCATAGTAGTAGCCCTGTAATCCCCCCTCAGCGGTACCAAGTTACCTCCCAGCTCCTTATCTCCTGGAAGGACTGTGGGAGCTGCAGTGCAGTGAGTTAACAGCACAGCTCCAGTGCTGGCACCAGCAGTCCCAAAGGCTCTCCAGGCTCTGCCAGAGCCTACACAAAGGGACATAAATGCCTGGGCATGAGTTAACAGCTTCTGAAATGCCTTTGTACCTGACAGAAGAAATGTTCATTTGGAACAAGAAGGGCTACTAAAAGTGGATGAAGGGAAGAATTTACTTTGAGGAAAGAGCATCAGTATAGAGACCACTAACCAAAATTTGTTCTTTTGCCTATTGTAATGACTTTCAGTACAACAATACCAAAGCTAGCTTTTGGATTTATCCATTGTCCTTTGCCTTCTTTATCTTTTCGAAATTTCATATCCATACATATGCATAGGTATGTATCTCCCTGCATTTATGCATGATCACAAAGGCTCTACTTTAAGAATTGCAAATCCATTGCTTTAGTGTTTACCTGAACATGCTGAGCAGCATTCTGTCATCATTCTTTTCATAAATACACTGGGTAAGTAGGTGAAAAGTAAAATATGAGGATAGAGTGGAGAAGAATAATAATTTTTTTTTTATCAAAGTAAAAAAACCCAGCAGATGCTGAAAAGTATTGAACATAAAATAAATACTGCTTTCCAGTAAAATACAGGAAAAAATACCAAAATACTATAGCAAGATGAAGAAATACCTTATGGCACACATCTTTATTACACCAAAATACAAGTTTGAAAGTAAAATACCAGTAGAAAAGCAACAGATACGTTAGATTTGTTGCCTGGCTTACCTGTGTCCAGCCCCCAGCAAACCACTCCACTTTCCCAGCACAGGGCCCATTGTTACAGGCAGTTGCTTCCGAGGGTCTGTTGTTGCCACAGCCTTCCAGAGGCAAACTGCTGACGTGGTTGGTCATGCAAACCACGGAGCGCGTGCGGATCCCATCCCCGCACTCCGCGGAGCACTGCGAGCAAGGGACACAACACGGTCACTTGTGAGCCCTCCAGAGCACAAGGAAATGACAAGTGACTCTCATGGAAGTTAATTCATTTATGCAAAGTCAATTATTTTTACTTGTAATTCAGCTGTAGCAAATTGTCTTACAATTTCATACTTCTGAAAACACTTCAAGAAGTACCTGTCTTTAAAGCCAAAAGTGAAAGGATTAGCTAAGAAAGAAATCTCTTGGTTTACAGCTTTTTGTTAGCTTTCTTACTTTTCCTTTCTTCTTCCTGTCCATAAATTCTTCCAGTTTTTGTTTTATTCATCTTTTTTCACACTAATTAGTAGCTCTGAGAATGGGTAATTTCTAGAAAAGGCTTTTCAGACAGCAGTCCTATTTCAGCCTTTGTTTTGCTCTCCGAGTTTCTCCTCCAAGCATTCAAGCTGTCAGCCAGGTGGATCTTACACTGGCTGTTCAGAAAGGACAAGGTTAGGAAGACTCTGAGGGCTGTGGCACCAGAAGTAAAATGACAGCACATCCTGGAACTTTTCCATTTAACAAGCTGACAAGAGTCTGACAGCACAGTAAAGTAGAAAAATATAAATTATTTTGACAGGTTATTTCAAAAGATTCAGGAAAATTCTCAGTAAATAACTGTAACTACCACGAGTTATTGCCCAGCCTGTTTCAACTCTAGGTTTTAAATTAGTTTTAGAAGAGGTGGCCACAGAACCTTATGTCCATTCAATGTTGTTTTTTAATGATATGACTTTCCAGTAACTGATGTTCACCATTCTCAAAGTTACACTGCTAAATTCTGAAAGCTCCTACTAAATAGTCATATGCAGATTCTTATGTCACCTATTCAGAGACAGTATGCATGTCATTCACAAATCACAGGATAAATTCCATTTATGCCCTTAGAGTTTGCTCTTTCATCTACTGAAGCAGGAAAGTCTCTGGTATTTCACTGTCCTAAGCAGCATCAAACTACTGACATTTAAAAAACAGAAACATGCCAACATGCCAAGCAAATAAAGTCTCGTGTTTGACTGTTCCTTTGTTGCTTAATTATTTCTTGATCTTTCCTTTTGTTTTCCCTTAAAATGCATTTGGCATTCCATGTCTAGATCATTAACATAAAAGAAAAACCTATGTGCAGCTCACTGAAAGACATGTATATAATGGAATTTAAACAAAGCAATTATATTACACATGCAAAGAAACCCACAAATAAATATGTAATATATGAGAGAAAAAGATGCATTTGATTGCTATTTCAGATTTTATTTTTAACATACAATGTAATTAGGAGAAACTGTGTATTACTTTCACAATGAGCACAACATTCCTTGTGAATGAATATAACTCTGCATTAGAACATTCTAAAAATTGTATTGACTGAGTCAAAAAACTGGTAATGAGACACAAAGTTGACCATTAACTTGATTTAGCTGCCATTGGTAACAGTGTCAGGGTTCACTTCCAATAGCTCAGCTGCAAAATAGCAGATGCCACGACAACACCACTGTTAACAACAAGACCAACCAACACAGTCACTCATCTTCTCGAGAGAGACCAGTGCCTGAAAATGCGATTGGCTGCAAACTGCTCTTTGCTCACTTGCACGGAGGAACACTGGTTACTTGTGTGAAACATGTAGTCATGTTACACGTATTTCACAGATACAGAATAGAAAACCACTTTTCCTATCAGCAAGTTCATTTTTTTCACAAGATGTTCAAATAGAATAGCAAAGCTTTACTGAAATGGAATACCTAGAAAACTAAAGAAGTGATTCAACTCTTTAGAAGCAATTTTTCTAACAAAGTACAATTTTTGAAAAACTAGAAATTCAGGTTTCTTCCTCCATCTGCAAGATCAAGTAATTAAGCATCTCTTATATGATGCCTAGAAATAACATAATGAACCTTTTCTGCTGGTGGTGCACAACAAAATTTTCCACCTTCAAGCAGGTATGTAAAATAGATTCACCTCCTCAGCAAACCAATTTCATGGCTAAGGAGGCCTTTGCAAGGTAAAGTGGCAAAATCTTGAAAATACAAGAATAAAGTAAATTGTGCTAGTAGTAAACATTTTCTTTTTCATATAAACTACAGCTAAACTATACCCATTTCAGACAGGCCACTCCCAGGTGAGCTGAACCCCACATTGTGGCTCCCACTCAACTCTACTGTGCGGAAATCAATTCTGTGCCTATTCCCATTCCAAGTGTGTTCAATTACATTAAGCAGAGAGAACTTTGCATATACTGTGCAAATACTTTTCTAATTGCTAACTAATTTTCATTTGACAATTTAGTTTGCTCTTCTGCTTTGCAAACCAGAGCTGGGAACAAATTTAGTCTGTAAAGTCATCCAGAAAATCTCCCTAGTCTTATGTTTTAAATGATTATGTTATGAACTAGGCTTGCATATCAAATAACAGAGGAAATACCAAATGGGAAGGTATAGGGTTGTTCCACTCTCTGCTGCAAGATTTTACTACAGATTAACTACCCTCTAAGGATTTACAAAGCAAACTTAAACCCAAATGTTTCGCATTATGTATTTGTTTTTTCATGTTTTTATCTCCTTTTCAGCAAAAATCTCCTCTGTGAAAATCATGGATTTCTAAACACCAAGGCAGGGTGTAGGGAGTTGGATAATGAATCCTCTCCCCTTGTTTTTCACAACTGACACATCCGTTACTTTCCATTTGGTGCCACTGATTTGTTCCACTAATACATAGTAAGTGCCATAACCTAACATTGTGAAACATGAGGAACTTTCACAAGCTGCAACTTTATTCTGGTCCTATTATTAAAGATATTTTGTTTCACAGTCTTGTTTTAATTGGCACAAATTCCTCAGAAACCTCCGTCTGTGTTTTAAGGAGTCTGCCATTTTTCCTCTTCCTGCGGTCCTTCCCTCATGAGTTCAATTTCAGAAGCTTTCCATACCCATTAAAAACTAAAAATAAAACCCCTCATTCAGGGCTCTGATAGTTGTCGGAAAACAACTGAGCAGCAGTCCAGGAAAATAAGGCAAGTTCCTGCAAACTTGGAAAACTGTAAGTGGAAGCCTGAATTTTTGTCACAGCTACAAGACAAGGGTAGAGCAAAATACCCCTTTTAGCAGTGCCAGTTCCCCTTCACTAACATGCCAGTCCTACTCCTTATGCTTAAATGGGGCAGCAGACCACAGGAAAGTGCAGCAGAATTCTCCTGGGCCTCCAGGGAGCTTTCACATGGGTCTCAGCATCACTGCTAGCCTTAATTAAATTTTTAAATAACAACCAATTGAGTTTGAGTAAAACACCCCTATTTGTGCAGGACTTCTGTCTACCACACTTTTAACCTTCATCACCTTAATTATTTCCCACAAGGTAGTAAAGACTTTTACCAGTCATCCTCCTGATGTTGCTTAAAAAAA